>JARHVA010008542.1:185000-468194 GCA_037957365.1 Torreya grandis | reverse complement strand
AACATTAACCAAAACTTATGAAAATAATTATGGACTTTTTTTCTAGAAGAAGCATAACCAAAAGCAAAGTTGACCCACATAATATCACAACCAAATAGACAAATCCAACATTTTAGACAATTGTTTCAAATTTTAGAAACATAAGGACAATTAAAAAATTATGTTCAATAGTTTCTAACTCATCACAAAACATACAATGTGGATGGCCAAATCTAGAGTTTGAAATTACAAACCTAACAACAAGATTATCATACAAAAGAAACCACCTAAAAAATGATTTTTTAGGTTTGAGGAAAGAGTCCCATATCACTTGAAATATAAACATCCAACTATACATGGGATCACAAACATGCCACAAAGGATTAAGATTGAGATAATGGATTTTGGGAAAAATGATTTTATCATATAGCAAATTAGTGGTGAATTCATTAAGAGGCAGGTAGTTAATCCATTTAATGTTATCCTAGAAAAAATTATCCTCATCAAATAAACTCACACTTATGGATGAATAAAGAGCCTTAGATATTAGGGTGTAAATCTTTCTTTGTGACAAAGGAAGTTGAAATACAACTTTAATTTTATCCCAAGAAGCCCAACCATTAAGATAGAAAAGGTCCCTAAGGTTATTCAAACCCTTGGATAACTAAAGAAAGGGCGATCACTCTTTAGTTAATGCAAGAGGCTATCTATTAATAGTAAGGTTCCATCATATAGATCTATACTCTTGGTACCTTGAACCCAACCCACTAAAAACCAAAGTAAAAATAACCAAGTGTTTAACCATTTCTCAAGCCTTACAAATAGATTGAAAAATAGGGGAGTCCACAACTTAAATAGAGAATGAGACCACAAGCATGTTATAAATATGATATCCTTTCCACTTTGTCTTACCTTTAGGGAAAACTCTAAAAATATTATTCCTTATCAATACATTCCAAGGCTCATCTCCTTTCAAAGCCATAATGATCCATTTGATGGTAAGAGTAATCCCTTAAATCCTAGTATCCTTCAAACCAAGTCCCCTAAATGTTTTGGGAGCATAACAGATCTTCCATGCCACTACATGCCTTTTTATATTACCGTTCCATCAGACCAGAGAAAGTCTCTAATGACTATGTTCAAGAGATTAATTTGAACCTTATTAAAAAGCCAATAGGAGACATAACATATACTATGCAAGGAAAGCACTTTTTGGCAAACTTGATTTCTTCTTGGAAGTGATAAAAGATGGCCTTTCCACTTACTAATTTTATTATTAATTTTTACATATAACCATTCACACATATATTTTAATGAGGTTGAATAAACAAAGGGAATAACTAAGTATCTAAATAACTAATTTGGGCCTGTCCAAACCCACCCAAACTCACCCAACCAATCTAATGGATTCTACTCCCACCCAATATTAAATAGTTTATTTAAGGCCACACTAGACCTAGAGGTAAAGTAGTAAATATCAAGCCTATTAGCAACTTGTTGAAGGTCCTCCTTATAAATCCTAGTAGATAGAGTGTTATCATCAGCATAAAGGACATCAATCAATTTAGAATCATCAGAATATGAAATACCTCTGATCAGGGAACCAACATTAATACTTCTCAATAAATTATGTAGAGATTTAGCTGTTATATTAAAAAAGGAGGGGAAAATGGGGAATCCTTGTATAATTGACATCTAAAGCTCAATAAAATTAGCATGGTCTCCATTAACCTCAATAAAAGTAGAAGCATCTTTGAATAGGATATTCACCATTTGACAAAACCTATCTTGAAAGCCAAAGTATTTTAGCATCAAATCAATAAATGTCTAGTCAATTATATCATAGGATTTTTTCAAAGTCAACTAATATTATCTAAATATCTTAACTAGAGTCCCAATCCCAATGCATGCCTTCCCATTTAGATACAAGGTTATCCAAGATATATTTGTCTCAACAAAACCAGTCTGAGTTTCTGAATCAAAAGTAGGTAGTAAAGACAAAATTATCCTAGCCAAAAGTTTAGCAAGGATTTTTTAAGAGGCATTAAAAAGAGTGATTGGCCTCCAATTCTTAACTTGGTTTTTTTCTTCATCCTTAGGTATGATTTCAAAAACTCCTTTTTTAATCTCAAGACCCATAGAGCTTACCTCAATAGCTTCCTTATAAATTTGAAGGCATTCAACTACAATCTAGTCCTTGATAGATTTATATAACTAAGTAGGTAATCCATCAATTCCAAGGGATTTGTCATCTTTCAAAGAATCAATTTTATATTTTATCTCATCCAAAAAAAATTCACTATCAAGGAAATTATCTTGTTCACTGGAAATTTTATTAGGAATACATTTAGTACATAGATCCCTATTAAGCTCAATTTGAGGATTTGAACCATCTGATGAAAAAAGATTGGAGTAAAAGGATAAATAGATCATTTCAGTTGGATCATTAGACACAAAACCACCAAAATTAATAATAGGGATTTTTTTTCTACACTATTTCACTTTCAAGAATTTAAAAAATAAATTAGAGCCTTTATCCCCCAGCTTGACCTAGTTTAATCTAGATTGAACCTAGGCACCTCTGGCTATATACATTTGGTGTTGTCTTAGATCATGCATGTACATAAATATTTTGAAGAAGGAGATCATTAATAGGATAATTTTTTATGGAATATTTAGAGAGAATCAAATTTTATTGGGTGATATGAGTATTTTTCCATCTCATCTTGGCCTTATGTTGACCATAGGTTTGGGTAATTTTTTTACATAGATCCATACTTCTATTCCAATTGTCAATATTAGAAGAGTCCAATGTCCAATATTATATGAATAATATATACCCCTTTTACTATTGATAACTATTATCATTGATGTCAAGGTTGATGTCATTAATGTCAAGGTGTAGGTTAGAGAGAGAATTTAAAGGCAACTTAATAATTCTTCTGTTGGTTGATGTCAATATTTTTACAATGGTGTGAGAGTGATATTTTGTGAGTAATATTTTTTTATATCATTAAGGTAAGCATGTTTTATTAGTATTCCTTCAGTACAAGGTGTCTTGTGAAGCCTAGTCATAATAAGCATAGTCATATCATGATCATGTGCATGGTGGGCATGAAGAGGTATGTGCAAAGGTATGACATTATTTTAGGATCATTTAAGTCATGTGTGAAATTTTTAGAAACATTAAAGAGTGTTTTAATATCAATTTTCAAGATTCAAGTGCTTGAGAAGCCTAGTCATGGCATGTAAAGTCCTAATGAGAAGGTCTGATCATGGTGGCTTGGTGAAAAGGATGCATAGAGGCATAATAGGTTGTATGATGTTTCTTGATCATGTATTTGAAGCATTATGTCATTCATAAGAGTCTTAAGGTGATCCTATAGGAGTATGACCTACATATCAAGTCTACAACTAGACCATTTCTAGACTTTGCCTAGCCTAATGAGGTATCATGATCTATTGTCAAGGCATACAAAATATGTATGGAACTATATAAGAATATATGATTTTTATTTATTATGTGATATTGGTGGAGATCACATGGAAGATGCATGAATGTCTATTTCAAGGCCTAATGTGACTTGCAGGTCAAGGTCTAAAGAGCAAAGTGAGAGAATATGGCCTAATAGGGTATGCAGTTCTATTTAAAATGATTGTATGGATATGTGAGTTTTTTTAGATGTATTATATGTTTTTTCAAGAATTTTCAAAAAAAATTAGGTCATGGTTTGCAAGAAAAAGCATGAAAAGTGGTTTTGAGGTCTCTCAAGTACATTAAATGAAGGCATGTAAACCCAAGAAGGACTTTTAGGTGTTTATTGGCACGTGTAACCTATGAATGGGAACTTTATTTGTTAATGAAATATGGGTAAAGGTCCTATTTAATATCTCCAAGAACTAGTTTTGGAAATGAAGGCTAGTCTTTTATGACTAATCGTTAACACCAGAAATAATGTTAACCCTCTTTAAAACCCTAACAATGACTTGGTGTGAAATATATTATTCAAAACAGAATATAATTGTCTAAAATGACTATATAAACTATTTAATCATGTATTCAAATCTCTCAGGCACCTCCAGGTGTGATTGAGTTGTCAAGTGTGTGAGTAGACCCTATATGATAGTGCACATTTCTCATAGATTTGATGTAGTAATCAAAATTTACCAAGTCAGAGTATGAAAATCATTGGAAAGATAAGGTTTAGAATTTTATTTATGTCTATGGTGGTTTATATATAGGTTATATCCCTCAAGAGTGTTAAACTAGTCATCCAATTTGGCCAGTCGCTAATAAGCCTAATGGAGGAAATAGTGAGAAACCTAGGTAGCAATGAGAAGATGATTAGGGATGTATTATCATAAAATAAAGATGAAACCAAGTGAATGGAGATGATTTTTAGGAATTTTAAGATATTATAATTTTTTTTTAAAGTTTTTTAGGTTAGTGGTTATAGTGAAAAAGTTTCTCACAAGATGTCTTGTCTGGCTCAGTGAGGTCTATGTACAGTGAGGTTATGAGATTGGTCTGCAAGACCAATATTTACATTTGACCATATTATATTTATATATAATAATTGTATAATTATCACATAGGATAATATACATGGATCATAATTTAATGAATGTGTTTACATAGGTGTTGAATTTTTGAGTCATCTTGACTGTGCTTTGAGGTAAAATGGTAGTTCTAGGTAAGCAAGTTGTAATGATGGGTTTAAGGATCTGTACTCTAAGTAGAAGTATATAATACACATGGTGTTTTTTTAGACATGTATTTAATATCAATTATTTTTATAAGTTTTTATAGTTAGTGAAATTAATTATAATCTAAAATGGCTTAAACGGGTTCTGGTTTGACTGTCTACTAGAGACAAAAAGATTGGTCTACAAGACCAATATTTAACATTAGACCTTGTGATTATTGTATTTTATAGTGGTAGAGATATGTAAAAGTATATTTTGAATAATTTTTCATTATAATTTTTATTTTAAGTGTTTAATATCAAGTTGTTCATGACTAGGTTTTGGACTATTCCGGTAGTTCTGAGTGGGCTATTTGCAAAGAAGGAATTGAATAATTTTGCCTTGAGTTTTTAAGAATAAATAATATGGTGATGACCATGAGGTAATTTAGTTACTATATATTTGTTTTATTTCCATGGTTTTTTATCTATTTTTTTTTAAATCTTTAGTAGTTCAAGATAGACTTTTTGTAGGTTCACATGCCTAATTGTGAATAGTGCTAATGGTGTGCTTCAAGTGGTGGTTGGAACTAAAAAATATCATATACAAAATATGAGATAAGTGGGTGTATATTTTAGTGGAATATGAATTTTTCCTACCATTTATGTGGTTTTATAGTTTTCCAAGGAGTTCAAAGGGTAACATGCACTAATGAAGGCCTAATTAAATTAGGTCTCCTTAAGGCCTAAAGGAGGTTTTAGTATTTTAATATGTGGATGAACTAATGTAATGATTGATTCATGTATGAAACATTTTATAAGACCTATTTAAAGTATAATATAATTATGAAAGTATGTATGGCCAACCAAGAAGGATATGAGCAAGAGGCTTGTATAAATACAAGGCAATTTTAGGCATATTTGAGTGAGTGAGTATGCAAATGAAATAGCATAGTGTTGAGAAAAAGGAGGTCTTATATACCATAATAAGAGTGTATAGGATTATTCATGATGATATAATAGTATTTTTTAATATTAATATCAAGGTCATATTACCTAATCAAGTCAAGAAAAGGGCTAGTTGAGTGAAGAAGCCTATAAGGAAATTTGAGAGGGATACGAGTGTGAAGAGTTAAAGAGTTGGTCATCATCAGTTGATTTAGAAAAAAGGTGTCTTAAAGGTGATAAAATAAATTATGTGTTTTAGTTGGTGCTAATCCATCTAGGGGTTTAGTGTCTCCTTTCAAGTTGGTTCTTGCTAAAGCCTAGCTAAGTTGGTGCTTAGCTAGTTGGGGTTAGTGCTCCATGTGAAGTTGGTGCTTCACTAAATTTGGTGTTTGTCTTATAGGAATGTAATCCATTCTTATTATCATTTATTTTTCTTTCCCTTTAGGGTTTATCACATATGTAATATGTTCTTATATGTCATGCTTATGTGGATAGGTGTTTATGCTTGATAGATCTATGTTCCTATTTGAATGGTTCATAATTTCTTAAATGAAATTGATAAGTAAGGTTTTGAAGACTGATTCACCCCCTGATCTCAATAATTTTAATTCTAACATTTGGTATCAAATAAGTTCCTTTGAATCAGGCCTAATATCCTAAAGGAGATATTAGAAGTGAGGATGGCTAGTCAACAAGGTCAAGGTGGTTTCTCTACTAGTAAGGCTCTGCTATTCAATGGAACTAATTATACCTTTTGGAGCATCAGAAGAAGGACATATCTAATGTCAATGGTACATGACATATGGTAGTCAATTTTTAATATATACACTCCACCTCCTACACCGCCAACTAATGCAACAGGTAAGAAGGAAAGTGAGAACAATTCCAAGGCAATGAATGACATTCTATGTGGCCTATTAGAGGAAGAGTTTGTGAAGGTGATGCACTATGATTCAGCCAAGGTGATATGGAAAAAATTGAAGACCATATGAAGGAGAAACCAAGGTGGAATATGGCCAAGTTGTAAAGCCACGAGAGATAGTTTGAAATTATGAAGATGGAACCATTGTATCCTACCTATTGAAGGTTGATGAAGTTGTCAATGTAATTAGAGGATTGGGAGAAGAAGTGAAAGAGTCTATATTTTTTCAAAATATATTGAGATTAATAACTTCTAATTTTGATTCTAATGTGTTTTTAGTATAAGAGATGTAATATTTGGACAAACTGGAAATGGATGGGCTTCATGGCATATTTATTGCCTATGAGATGAGAAAAAATGAAGGTCTCCCAAGAAGTAAGAAGCATTCAAAGTTGAGAATAAGTCAAAATCTAAGAAGGTCAAGGATGAGGAATTCTTAGATGTTGATGATGATCAAATAATAGCCATGTTTTCAAAGAAATTTATGTTTGTCTCTAGTAAGTACAAGGGTAAGTTTCCCTTTAAATGTTTTAAATATGGTAAGATTGGTCACTTTGCATCCAAGTGTCCTAACAAGGATAAGACTGAGCATGATGAACATCATGGAGATGATAATAAGGTTTATAAAATGAAAAAAATAAATATTTTAAGAATTATGAAATTAGGAAAGGATCATTTAAAAACAAGAGAAGTTTGTATTCTAAAGAAGAGAATAAATCATCTAATATAAGTGACACAGACACATCTAATAGTGATGATGACAGTAATAAACATGAACATGGTAATGAAACCTTATTCATTTATATAGAAATAGACAATGAGGATTTATCAAAAGGGAAAGACCTTATAGATGATAAATAATTAGATGAAGAAGACGTTGAGGTGAAACTTGACACAAAATTGGTGAGTGATCTAGAGGAATTAAAGTTCCAAATAAGGAATAATCACAAGATAAGATCATTTGTTAATGAATATGAAGAGCATTTATTTTTGAAAAGAGAATAAATAACACATCCAAAGAGTATGATGCGATCATCAATTAGATTGAAGCGCATATGGAAATAACCACTACTAGCTTAAAAACTAATGAGAAAGAATGCAACAGGTATGGAATTGAGATGGAATACTGGAAATCTGAGTTAGATCAAACATATATCAAGTTAAAGACCTTTTTGAATTTTGAAAATAGGACTGAGGCACTGAGGCTCTAGATGACATCATGATTAGTCAAAAGTTTTCAAGTGATAAGATAGGTCTTAGTTTCAAAGAAGACAAAAAGGAGACAACTCAAGTCAAGGAGATAGCCTAATGATATGAGGTATGTTAATTCATTTAATGGTTATTGTTAAACATGCAATTAGTTTCATCATAGATCAAGAGAGTGTAGAAGAGTATCTAAAAATGAATATGCATGGGATTATGAAAGGAATCATTAGTCAAGAGGTATGTATAAGGTTGTTTGCTATAGCTATCATAATATGGGACACGTTGCAATATTATGTCCTAATATAGGTAGAAGGCCATCAAGATAAAATAAGAGGTTTGAAGCTCCTAGAGTGCAAGAGAGAAGGAAAATGAATGTATGGAAACCAAAGATAGTAAAGGTGAGTCATGATTAGTCTACAAGCTCAAGTGGACTGTTTACTATGGTAGAACATACTTTAGATGAGAAATCAATTCAACAATGTCTATTATTAGCTTAGATTTTTGATGAATGATGAAAAATTCAAGCCTAAGGTGGAAATCAAGCCTAACATAATTTTGAAAGATATTAAGTCTTGTGGGAGCATGGATATCTAGGAATATCTTGAGTTTGGGTTGTTCTAGTGCCCTATGAAAGGGGTGACTCTGTAAGATTCATGGAGACACATTTCAAGTTAGTAGAATCATGGTGGATGCTTGGTTTGAGAGGGAGTTGTTATAGTGTAGAATTACACCCCTGTGGGAGAGTTTTTTAAGCTCTCTCACTCCCAACTACAAAATTGGAGCAACCTCAGGCTGTGGGTATCCTATAGTGAGGTTGAACCTCTAGGATTTTAATGAGGCTAGCTCCTCAGATGCTTCACTTCAGTTGTTCCCACACACTAAAACCTATTATTGACTAAGGAAAAGGGAGAGAAAGAAAACATAAAAAGGAAAAACTAAACTAAGAAATGTGATGCACTAAATAGAGAGTGACCCACATAAGCATGAAATAAACACTAATTCAGCATAAGATAATTTTGCTTACACAACCTCACAACCAGTTAATTTATATTAGTGTTTCATAAACTAGGCTCACTAAGCTTATAAGAAGTAGAGAGGAATTTCAAAATTCACACCAAGCATCCATTAATGGTAGAAAGAGCTCAAGTTCAGACTTGTAACTAACCTATAAATACTTGAAAATAGATAAGAAGGAAGGACAAGTGACATGGAAGAACACTTATTTATAAGGCCATCATTCACAAGCTTGCTAAACATGATTTTTAGACAAGAGATAGGTAAAAATAATCTTTATTGCTTCAAAAGGTATTTCTTACAAATTTTGATAGGGTTTTTCCTTTTCAAATGAGGATATCTTGTTTTGAAAAGAATTGAGACATATATAGAAAAGGGGAAGACCCAAAGAGAAGAGGTAAGAAAATAGAAATCAATAAATGATAGCCAACCACCCTCCATGAATTTTCAACCACACTTGGGTTAATTAAAACTAATCCTTCTCTAATGAAATAACTACCATTGGCTCCAAAAGTCTTCCATTCCTCTCATTGGTCGAGAAATGCATTAGAAGATAAAAATTGTTGAGGATGATGATATCATGGTCCACTAAGAAGGAAAAGTCCAGGAATGTCTTAAATGCCTAAGCTATCTTTTAAAATTGCTTGATATTTATCTTTCATCTCTACACCATCCTCCACTTGTCTGCTTATGTATGAGGACAAAAATTTTGACATCTATGAACCTGACTGAGCCATGTTGCTTTTACATTTGATAGTTGTTTGTCAAAGATGATGGCCATGTCGAAGGATGAGGACTCCTCATTAACTTCACCTACTAGCTCTTGCCTTGATACCTAGACCAGATCTTCCCTATAGATGGAAAACTAATCTAAGGATATTGGTTTCCCTGAATTTATCTTATTTATGTCAGTGTGAGTCCATAGGTTGTGCAACTCCTTTTGGTTTTTTAAATTCCAATGGCTACTTGTAAGGGCTCAAACTTGACATTTTCAAGCCTATCATCAATTTCTTTGGACTTTCATTTCGAGCATTGTCTTCGACATCCTTTTGGTCTCTTTTTTCTTGGACTTTTGTTTATCACTTTCCCATGAATAATTTTTTTGAAGGAATTCATGTCTTCAAAATTTATAAAAATGACTTTCAGACTTTTTCAAGGTACCCTTCAGATTTTTTGAATATGAACTATCTCTAAGGGAAAGATCCCTTCGAGGTTCTTGAAAAGGACTTTTTTGAAGGGAAAAATCCCTTCAAAAATCTTGAAATGATCCTTCAGAGTTTTTGTTTTGGACTATTTTCCTGAGAAAACCCTTCAAAAAAATTGTTTTGACCACTTCGCTTTAAAAGATATCTTTCAAAACTTTTGCTTGGAACAATTCTTTCAGAATAATTTTCCTAACAACTTGACCTTCTCTCATAGGAAAGACCTCCTTCAAGAAAATTATTTCAAAACAATTTTCCCAAAAGAATTTCTGACACTTGAACAAAATTTACCAAGATAAAACTCCTAAAGAGTGAACACTCAGCTGAAAGGAGAAATAATTATTTCAAGGAAATTATCCACATACTTTTCTTGAAAGGAAAATGAAACCAATATAGGCCCGAAAGAAATAACCTTTCACTTGTTCTCTGAAAGAATTAACAATAAAAGACTTAGCCAAATAAGAGATTTTTCATTTAGATTTTGGCTTATAGGCTTATCCTCGAACACTTCTACTAGATCAATTTATAAGCCTTTGACCCAATGTTTCATCAAACCATGCAAGAACTTCATATATGGGCCAAAAATGGCCAACATCTTTGGTGGCTCATAGGGGTTGCATGTCTGTCAATGCAAGAGAACTTATACCATGTTGCCTCATCAAATCCATCCATTGGGCATGGAGTCACGTCACTTTTTCACTAAATTGAAACCTCCCTTTGAAGTAATAAGGACAACTAGAAAAAAACAAAACTATGCCCAAAGCACTTAGAGAAAAACATGAAAAACTATACAAAAATACAATATACATAATGGTTGAAAATGCTTCTAAAATCTAGGCTTTACATGAATCCCATTGACTGGGATGGGTAGTACCTCTCCATCTATTTAGGCTAGTTGAAAAGCATTATGTTGTTTGTATTCATGGATCAAATAAGGACCACTTCACAAGTTGTCAAATTTGGTATGATTTCCTGGTTTGGCCTTATTTGAATCCCATTTGAGGACTAGATCCCCTTATTTAAATTCCCTTGCTATGGATCTCTTGTTAAAAGGTTTCTTGACTTGGACTTTATGTGAATCTCATGTCTTCATTGCAAGGTCTCTTATTTCTTCAAGCTCCATGAGTTCTACCAATCTCACATTCATGGGCTCATCTTCTAGTAGCTCCAACTGATGGGTAAGCTCTAATGCAAGAATCTCAAGAGAAATGGGTAACTTGACCTCTCTTTCATATACTAAAACATATGTAGAATTAATAATGGTAGCTTTAGGAGTCACCTAATCAACCCACAAGGTTGTCTTTAGTTTAGTGTGCCATGTCCTCTGGTTCTCTTTCATGGTTCTCCTGAGTATTCTTAGAATTTTTTATTTGTGTACTTAGCCAGTCCATTTCCTTGAGAATAATAGTTAGAAGAGGTGATGAGGTAGATTTCTATCTTGAGAGCCCATTCACTTATTTTTAGATCGAGGAATGCTAGTGCATTATCAAAAATGATAGTGGATGGGACATCAAACTTGGTCACGATGCTATCATAAAAGTTTAAGACTACACTTTCATTATCTTCTTTAAACACAATGGCTTCCACCCACCTGGTGAATTAGTAAGTTGTAGTAGTCACCCACGTATGCCCTACACTTGATGGAGGGTTGATCATTCTTATGAAATCTAGCCCCCATTACATGAAGGGTTGATTTACCTGAATTTGGTTGAGTGGAAGGGCTGCCAATCTTTGCTTACCCATAAAGAGAGCACACTTTGGGCACCTTCTTACCCATGCATACACATATTTGAAGAGGTTGGTCCAGTAATAACTTTCCCTCAGTATATTTTTTGTTGTGGTCCTTGGAGCAAAATGGCCTCCCACAAGTCCATCATGGAAATGCTCTAAAAGCTTGGTCACCTAGTTACCATCCATGCATCTTAAGAGCACTCCATTGAGGTCCTTTATGAATGTAACCTCACCAACTAGTGCATAAGGTATAGACTGAAGTCTATAATACCTTCTCTTTTCTCTATCCATACCTTATGGGTACTCACCTATCATCAAGAAACATGTCATATCCTGGAGCCAACTAGTGTGAGGTAAAAGTGCATCCATCTGTGAGTTATCTTCTGCTACCAAAATAACCTCTTTTTTTTCATTAAGGTCATCAACCATGTGCTCGCACAAACCTTTACCTCTCACTAGCTTAGTGACCTTGATCTTTACATCATGATCCATGACCTTGGTAATCCAACTAGCCATCTTTTCATTCTAGTCTTTGTTAAGAAGGAAATCTATCATTCTAGGATGAGACACCATAATATAGATTTTTATAATGGAGAGCATGGGCCTAAACCTTTTAAGGCTTCTTACTTCTGAAAGGACTTGTTTTTATATGAAATTATACCTCACCTCATATCCTTCTAGCCCTTGACTAAAAAAAGATATTGGTTGTTCAAGTCCTTCACCATTATTTTGCATTAGCATAGCTAATATATTATCAATATTGACAAAGGCGTACAATAAGAAATATCTTAAAAAATTAGGGTTCATGAGTGTGGGTTCTTGGGTAATGGCCTAATTAATAGCCTTGAATGTTGATTTACCTTCATTTGACCAAGTGAACGCTTGGTTATTCTTAAGCATAGTAGTGATGGGTTTGGCCAATTTTTTAGAACTAGGTATAAAACTCCTCACAAAGTTTATTTTCCTAAGGAAAATTTGGAGTCCCTTCTTATGAATAGGTAAGGATAAATATTAGATGGCACTCATTCTATTAGGATCAATAGCTAATCCTTGTTTTGAAATAACATGGCCCAACAATTGACCTTCATACAAAATAAACACACATTTATTGGGATTCAAAGAGATATCATACTCTCTACATCTCTCAAATATCAACCTTAGGTGGTCCATGTGCTCATTGGCATCTTTGGACAAAACTATGATGTCATCCAAGTAGACCAACACCATTTGATTTAGCATCCTTTAGAAAGCCATGTCCACTACCCTTTGAAAAGTGGCCCTAATATTTGATAAGCTAAAAGTCATTTTATGATAAGCATATGTGCCCCACTTGGTGGTGAAGGTAGTATTGTATTCATCTTCCTCTTTCACCAACACCTAGTTGTATCCTGAGTGCCCATAGAAAAGAGAAAAATGTTCTAAACTTGAAACCATTTGAAGAAGCTACTATATGGATGGTAGAGGATAATGTTCCTTCAAAGAGACCCTATTCAGATCTCTAAAGTCAATACACAATCATATCTCACAATTCTTCTTCCTTATAGGCACCAAATTGGCTACCCATGATGAGTGTTTGATGGGAAAGATAATCTTGGATTGAATCAACTTGGTTAGCTCTTTCCTAATAAGCTCTTCTATTTTGGGGTTGATGGGTCTTTGATTTTGCCTCATAGGCTTAGTATTAGCCTCTAGTTCTATAGTATTTTGGGCTAAATTTGGATCAAATCCTCTTAGATTGATATATTCCCAAGCAAAAATGTCTAAAAACTCTTTACAAAGTTTAATGAAAACGTGCCTTTCAACATTGTTGCTTACTTTCCCAAGCTTGAGAAGCTTGTCTTTGAAGATGAGGATTCTCTCATATTTTTCTTCATCAATTGATATTATCGCTTTGTCTTTCCTCATATGGTATCCCTCATGGAAAAGGCCTTCAAGGGTAACAAACCTTTTAGGGAGCTTGTTATATTTCATTTGAATGATTTGATCATCATATTGGTGTTGAAACTTCTCTTGGTTGGTGAAGGAGAACTTGACTTCTTACTGTAAGAAACAAGCAATTTTTTTGTCATTTTCAAAAACTTGTCAATGGACCTCATTGTCTAGCACTGATGGCCTCACCACAACCTTGACATGTGGCTAAACCTTGGCTTCTTTCAACTTACTTGGGATGTTGAACTGAGCCCCCATAACTACCAACCTATTAGCTTGATAATTATGGTTCCTTAGCACAGCTTGAATGTCAAAAGCTTTGAAATATTTAATTAGGTCCCATACCCTATTTTTTTAGGACCTAATCAAAGGATTCTTCACAATGTTTAGGCCCCTGACTTGGCTTACTATAAGATCACTGCCCCCATATATTTGTAGCTACTTGATTCCTTTCTTATTGGCCCATTAAAGGCCATGGATTAAGCCTTCATATTCTACCGTGTTTGAAGAGAAACTAAAATGGAACCTATAAGAAGAGAAATACTTATCATCTGAAAGGGAAACTAACATTGCCCTTGCACCTACTCCATTATTTCTCCTTGAACCATTAAAGAATAACTTACACATACCATTGAGGTCATCTTTAGGTCCAATGAGGGAAGGCATGAGCTGATTTTCTTCATGTAGCAAATAAACACCCATGTCTCTTTCTTCAACATCTTCCAAAGGGTTGAGAAATTGATTATCCCCCCATAGCTCATCCAAGAATAAATATGGAATTTCTTTAGGACAAGTATTCAACTCCTAACCAATTGCAAATTCATCTTCATCAAGGATAGTACAGTTGAGGTTTATGCTATCTAGATGATGGGGCTCAATGTCAAAGTGTGCCATGGGTTTAACCTTGATTGATACCTTAGTCCTGTACCTAGTTCTAAATTCCATGTATGACCAATATTCTATGAGATACCATCCTATCTTTTCTATGAATTCTCTGGATAATCATAGAGAAAAATGAGGAGGCACCTCTAGAATCAATACATCTTGAGCCACTGAAACACTAGGACAAGTATGTAGGGTCATGCTGAGACCTTTGATAATACCAGCTAGTTTAGTGGAAGATCCATCAAGATGCAAAACTCCCTTGGATTGGGGTTCATACTTTAAACCAAGCTAGACTTCTATTGATTTTGGCATTACTGAAGTGCTACATCCACTATCTACTAAGAAATTATGCACCAAGGAATCACCAATGATTAGTGAAATATAGAATGAAGGAGGCTTGACCACCTTACTTGACCCTTTTCCCATAGGACTTTGGGTTGCATTAGTGAGGACCTCAATTTATTTACTTGGTTGTCTACCTATAGTTGTTTTGACACTTATCTTGGACAAGCCTTCTTGAAGGATATCCACTTAACCGGGCATGGAAAGCATGTCCCACATTGGTATGCTCATGTTGGATTTCTTCATTTTCTCAACAATATTGATTGGTGTATTGCTAACTTTTGACTATGCTTTAGGAGTCACTACTATTGCTTATTGAATCTATGGGTCTTGCAGAGGTGTTGATAAATTTGGAGTGACAATAGACTCATTAGGCTTAGACATTAAAGGAGTAATGATAGGAGGATTTTTTAATGCTTCTTGGTTTCCATCCATATTCCTTCTCTTGAGCCTTGTATTAGTTACCACTGAAATATGCGCTTGGCTAGAACTAGCATGTTGATTGAGTGCATAACACTCTTCTTGTTCACTAATGACCATTGTAACATCTGACTAGTTTGGTAACTGATCAGGCCCTTGTTCTTGTGGAGACTACTATGGCTTTATCATCATGGGGATCTTCATGCTTTGAGCCATAAGAGCTTGACTGTACCCATAAGCAATAGGTTGTTATCATTAGTCATTGAAATCCTGGTTAGAACCATTAGTTGGGACATTGGATTTCCTAAAATATTGATTCCAAGGCATCATCCCTTCAACCTCTTGAGGCATATTATTTTGGACAAGAACTAGGTAGTTGGAAGAACCCATAGCATTTAGATTATAATTGTGTTGTCTATCATAATTAGGCTACCCCTGTCCTTAGAAACCTACTTTTTAGGGTGGCCTATTTTCTTGATAAGGTTGATATGGAGCTTGATATGACCTATTGTAAGCTTGCTATCTCTTGACATTTTCCACATCATTCCCCAAGGATTGGAGCATGATCTTCAGTTCCAAATAGTTATTTTTCTCTTGGGAGTCGCTAGATCCACTAGTGGAGGCATTTTACTACTTTGGTAAAGGTATAGCAGCAATTGTTGGAGTTATAATAATAACATCAAGTGGGGGGATGAATTTAGGGGGCGGTCTAATCTCAGGGAAAAAGGGGCATTAGGGGTCTAGGAGTAAGCTTCCTGACCTAGACTAGACAATTTTTAGCTTTGATAGCCACCTCATAAGCATCTGGAAAAATGTCCCCTCCCATAAGTTGGATCATTATAATTATGTCTCTATTTAGATCCTTTAAATAATACAAGAATGCAAAGTTATGGGATGGTCTAACAATGGCTGGAATCCTATCCCAAGCCCTTTAAAATCTCGTGTTGAAGTCTTGCATGACTTCATGGGGGGGTCTTTTGACTTTTATAAGCTACTCTGCTAGTGACAAACAATCACTCTTGTCTACAAATCTTTTGCATAAGACCTCTCCAAGATGATTCCATTATTGAATAGAATTAGGGGTTAAGCCTCTATACCAATCTAAAGCCTTTCCCTTAAAAGATACATGAAATATTTTGATAGCTACATTTTCTACTGTGACATTATGGATATTAAAAAAATTAGTTATGTCTACGATGTGTTCAATAGGAGTTATAGCTTGGTCTCCTATGAAATATGGGATGCTTTTGAGGGCTGCTACTAGCATCGGGTCATATTTTGGCAAATTCAAAGGACTTTGGCCACTGAAACCTACAAAAGATCTTTGGGGAATCATGGTGGTAAGAGAGGCTAACAAAGATTTTCTTGCGTAGGTATACTTCACAACTAGTTTAGGAAAGTAGTTTCCTATGTATGGGTGAGTATGGGTGAACCTTAACCTTCTTGATGAGTTTAAAGGTAATTCAAAAAATTCAAAAGGAATACCTATAGAAGTTAATATTTTAGTGACCTTTGGCATGAAAGATAGTTACTTTTCTACCACCAGATTGCTGAATGTTCTTTGGAGTCACTAAATACTGAGATATAAAAGCTAAAACTGTTGAACATTGAACAAACTAGCATTGGACTTAATCAATCTTTCTTGAAAAAGTCCCACCAAGCATGTCAAAAACTATTGTACCATAGAATTACACCCTTGTGGGAGAGTTTTTTAGGCTCTCTCACTCTTAGCTACAAAATTGGAGAAACCTCAAGATATAGGTATCCTATAGTGAGGTTGAACCTCTAGGATTTTAATGAGTCTATCTCCTCAGATGCTTCACTTTAGCTATTCTCACACACTAAAACCTATTGTTGACCAAGGAAAAGGGAGAGAAAGATAACATAAAAAGGGAAAATTGAACTAAGAAAGGTGATGCACCAAATAGAGAGTGACCCACATAAGCATGAAATAAACACTAATTAAACATAAGATAATTCTACATACACAACCTCACAACTAGTTAATTTGCATCAGTGTTTCATAAAGTAGGCTCATTAAGCCATATAAGAAGTAGAGAGGAATTTAAAAATTCACACAAAGCATCCATTAATGGTGGAAAGAGCTCAAGTTCAGACCTGAAACTAACCTAAAAATACCTGAAAATAGGTAAGAAGGAAGGACAAGGGACATGAAAGAACACTTCTTCACAAGGCCATCATGCACAAGCTTGCTAAACACAATTTTCAGACAAGATGATAGGTAAAAATAATCTTTATTGCTTCAAAAGGTCTTTCTTACAAAATTTGACAATTTTTCCCCTTGTCAAATGAGGATATCTTCTTTTGAAAATAATTGAGACATATATAGAAAAGGTGAAGACCCAAAGAGAAGAGGTGAGCAAACAGAAATCAATAAATGAGATACAACCACCCTCCATGAATTCTCACCCACACTTGGGTTAATTAGAACTAATCCTTCTCCAATGAAATAACCACCATTAGCTCCAAAAGTCTTCCACCCCTCTCATTGGTTAATAAATGCACTAGAAGACAAAACTTGTTGAGGACGATGATGTCATGGTCCACTAAGAAGGAAAAGTCTAGGAATGTCTTAAATGCCCGAGTTATCTTTTATAATTACTTGAACTTTATTTTTCATCTCCACTTGTATGTTTATGTATGAGGAGAAAAATTCTTACATCTATGAACCTGACTAAACCATGTTGCTTCTACATTTGTCAACTATTTTTTAGAGATGATGGCCATGTTAAAGGATGAGGACTCCTCATTAACTTCACCTACCAGCTCTTGCCTTGAAACCCAAACCAGATCTTCCATATAGCTGGAAAACCAATCTAAGGACATTGGTTTTCTTGAATTTATCTTATTTATGTCAGTGTGGGTCCATATGTTATTTAGCTCTTTTTGGTCTTTTAAATGGCTATGGCTACTTGTAAGGGCTCAAACTTGATGTTTGCGGGCCTATCATCAATTTCTTTAGAATTTCATTTCAGGCATTCTCTTCAACATCCTCTTGGGATCTTTTTTCTTGGACTTTTGTTTATCACTTTCCTGAAGACAATTTGTTCAAAGGAATTCATGTCTTCAGACTTTATAAAAATGCCTTTGAGACTTTTGAAAGGTACCCTTCAGGTTTGTGAAATGGTCCCTTTCTGAAGAGGTAAGGTACCCTTCAATTTTTTTGAAAATGAACTTCCCTGAAGGGAAAGAGCCCTTTGGGTTTCTTGAAAAGGACTTTCCTAAAGGGAAATATCCCTTTGGAAATCTTGATATGATCCTTTGGATTTTTTGTTTCAGACTATTTTCCTGAGAAAACCCTTTGAAAAAATTGTCTCGATCACTTTGATTTAAAAGATATCTTTGAGATATTTTTCTTGGAACAATTCTTTTAGAAAATTTTTCATAAAGACTTGGCCCTTCTCCCATAAGAAAGACCTCCTTTGGGAAAATTGTTTTGGAACAATTTTCTTGAAAGAATTTCTGACACTTGAACGAAAGAAACCAAGACAAACCTCCCAGAGAGAGAACACTTAGTTGAAAGGAACACTTAGCTAAAAGGAGAAAGAATTCCTTCAAGGAAATTATTTGTACAATTTTCCCGAAAGGAAAATGAAACCAAACTAAGCCTAAAATAAATCACCTTTCACTTGTTCTCTAAAAGAATGAACTAGTAAAAGACTTAGCCGAATAAGAGATTTTTCATTTAGCTTTTGGCTTACAGGATTATCCTCGAACATTGTTGCCAGATCCATTTCTAATCCTTTGACCCAATGTTTCATCAAACCATGCAAGAGAATCATATGTGGGCAAAAAATGGCTAGCATGAGCTATTCAAGTTGTATAAGCTCAAAATGTAGTTGTTGACAAGCATAGAAGAGGTAAGCAAAGCAAGTTCTATGTTTCTAGCAATTGGTAGTTGAGAATGACTTATGTTGTAGATGGTTTGAGAAATATATTGATTCTTTTGGTAAACCCTAGTTGTGAAGACAAAGGGGGATCTTAGTAGATTTGATTTCTTTTTGAAAGTTTATGAAAATAGTTGCCATAGAGGGTGAATGAGGGGTTCCATAAGTTGCAGTATGTATGATCCTTTGTCATTAACGTCAAAAGGGGAGAAAATTCAAGAAGGGATTTTGACTAGTTTGGGGGAGATGAGAGTGATTAGATTGAATAATTTTTTTCCATAAATGACAAAGGGGGAGTTTGTTGAGAAGTGTTGTCATTGACGTCAAATTTGATGTCATTAATGTCAAGGTTGATGTCATTGATGTCAAGGTACATATCAGAGAGAGAATTCAAAGTCAACCTAATAATTATTTTATTTATTGATGTCAAAAAATTTACAGTGGTGTGAGATTGTTTTCTAGTGAGTACTCTTATTTGATAGCATTGAGGTAAGCATGTTTGAGTACAAGTTCTTGAGTAATAAGGGGCTTGAGAAGCCTAGTCATAACAAGCATAGTCATATCATGAGCATGTGCATGGTGAGAATGAAGATGTATGTGTAGAGGTATGACATTATTTTAGGAGCATGTAAGGCATGTGTACAAGGTTTATAATCATCAAATAGTGTTTAAAGACTAGTTTTCAAGTTTCAAGTTCTTGAAAAGCCTAGTCATGGCACCAGTCATGACATGTAAAGTCATAGTGAGAAGGTTTGAGAATGGTGACTTAGTGAAATGGATTAAAATAGGCATAATAGGATATATTATGTTGTTTGAGCATGTATGTGAAGCATTGGATCATTCATAATAGTCTTAAGGTGAGCTTACAGGAGTAGGACCTACATATCAAGTCTATAACTAGACCATTTCTAGACTCTACCCAGCCTAATGAGGCATCATGATCTGTTGTCAAGGCATATGAAGGATGTGTGGCACTATATAATAATATATGAGGTTTCTTGAGTATGTGATATTTGTGGAGAGCACATGGAAAGAGGCATGAAGGTCAGTTTCAAGGCCTAATGTGACTTGCAGGTCAAGGCCTAGAGAGCAAAGAGAGAGAGAGAGTATGGCCTAATGGGGAATGAGGTTATATTTCCAAGGAAATTATGGACATATGAGTGTTTTCATATATATTATATGTTGTTTCAAGCATGTTCAAAAAATTTGATGTCATGGTTTGTAATAAAAATCATGAAGACTGGTTTTGAGGTCTCTTGAGTACATAGAATGAAGGCATACAAACCTGAGAAGGACTTTCAAGTGTTCATTGGCACATGTAACTTATACATGGTAACTTGAGTTACTAAGGAGAGATGGGGAAGGGTTATATAAAATATCTCCAAGCATTAGTTTTGGAAATGAAGGGCAGTCCTTTATGAGTAATCGTTAACACCATAAATAATGTTAACCCTCTTTAAAACCCTAACAATGACCCGATGTTAAATATATTGTTCAAAATAACATAGAATGGTCTAAAATGACTATAAAAAATATTTTTACATGTATTCAACTCTCCTAGGCACCTCTAGGTGTGATTGAGTTGTCAAGTGTGTGAGTAAACCTATAAGAAAGTACACATTTCTCAGAGATTTACTGTAGTAGTCAAAGTTGACCAAGTCATAGTATGAAAATCATTGGATGGAGAAGGTTAATAATTATATTTGATGTCCATAGTGGTTTATAAATAGGTTTTATCCCTCAAGAGTCCTAAACTGGTCATCCAAGTTTGCCAATCGCTAACAAGCCTAATGGTGGAAACAATGAGAAACCCAGACAACAGTGAGAAGATAATTAGGGATGTGTTATCATGAAGTAAGGATGAAAAAAAGTGAATGGAGATGTTTTTAATGAATTTTAAGATATTATAATGTTTTTTTATAATTTTTAGAGGTCAGTGGTTATAGTGAAAAAGTTGCTCACAAGACGTCTTGTCTAGCTTAGTGAGGTCTGTGTACAATGAGGTTATGAGATTGGTCTACAAGACCAATATTAAAATTTGACCATATTATATTTAGATATAATAATGTTATAATTATCTCATAGGATCATCTACATGTATTATAAGTCATTGAATATGTTTACATAGGTGTTGAAGGTTTGAGTCATCTTGGTTGTGCTTTGAGGTAAACTGATAGTTCAACGTAAGCAAGTTGTAGTGATCGGTTTGAGGCTATATGCTCTAAGTAGAAGTATATAATACACATGGTGTTTTTTATTTCATATCCATTATTTTTATAATATTTATGAGTCATTGAAATTGATTGAAATGTTTAAGCCAAAATGGCTTGAATGGTTCTGATTTGACTGTGTACTAAAGACAAAAGATTGGTCTGCAAGACCAATATTAGACATTAGACCTTGTTATTATTGTATTTTAGAGTGGTATATAGATGTCAAAGGATATTTTGAAGTTATTAGTGGTCATGAGAAGTGTTCTTTCAAGTTTTGAATATCAAGTTGTTCATGACTAGGGTTTGGAGTGTTATGGTAGTTATGAGTGGGTTATTTGTAGAGAAGGATTTAAATCCTTTTGCCCTGAGTTGTGAGTATAAAGCACATGGTGATGACCTTGAGGTAATTTATTTAATGTATATGTGTTTTATTACCATGGTTTTTAACTAATTTGTGTTTAATCTTCAGTAGTTCAAGACAGACTTTTTATAGGTTTACATGCCTAATTGTGAACACTGCTAATGATGTGCTTCAAGTGGTGATTGGAGCTAAAAAATGTGATGTACAAAATATGAGATAAGTGGGGGTATATTTGAGTGGAATATGAAGTTTTAATACCATGTATGGATTTTTATGGTGTTACAAGGAGTTCAAAGGGTAGCGTGCACTAATGAAGGCCTAATTGAATTAGGTCTCCTTAAGGCCTAAAGGAGGTTTTAATATTTTAAGATGTGGATGATCTAATGTAATGATTTATTCATGTTTGAAATTTTATATAAGGCATATTTAAATTATAATCTAAGTATGCAAGTATGTATGGCTGACCAAGAAGGATATGAGCAAGAGGCTTCTATAAATACAAGGCAATTTTAGGCCTATTTGAGTGAGTGAGTCTGTGAATGAAATAACATAGTTTTGAGTATAAGGAGGCCTTTTAGACCATAATAGGAGTGTATATGATCCATCATGATGATATAATAGTATGTATGCATATGAATATCAAGGTAATATGACCTAATCAAGTCAAGAAGAGGGCTAGTTGAGCGAAGAAGCCTAAAAGGTAGTTTGAGAGGGATAAGAGTGTGAAGAGATGAAGATGTGGTGATCATTAGTTGGTTGAGAAAAAAGGTGTTCTAAAGGTGATCAAAGAAATCAGGTGGTTGAGTTGGTGTTGAGGTATCTAGGGGGTTGGTGCTTCCTTGCAAGTTGGTGCTTAGCTAATTAGGGTTGGTGCTCCATGTGAATTTGGTGCTTCACTAAATTTGGTGTTTGTCTTATAGGATTGTAGTTTATTTACATATATCAGTGGGTTTTCTTCCCCTTGAGGTTTTTCCACATATGTGATGTGTTCTTATGTTTCATGCTTATGTCGATAGGTGCTCATGCTTGCTAGATTTATGTGCCTCTTTGAATGGTTCAATTGCTTAAGTGAAATTGATAAGTAAGGTTTTGAAGACTAATTCACCGCGCACCCCCACCCCGCGTGCCCCCCACCACCCCCCCCCCCCCCCCCCCCCCACGGAGTCATTTTTACTTCCAACATTTACAGTCAAGATTATTCAAGAGGGAGACATTGATTTTATAAATGCCCTTCCAATTAGAAGCACCCACCCCCAGGTCATTATTTAGGAAGATAATAATCTCAATGAGGTGGTGATCTAAGATGGTGAAAGGGAGAACCTTCATTGAGTTACTATTTTCATCCTATTAAGTTCTAAACATGATCTTATTAAATTATAATCTATTAATCCTAGAACTCTTAGGATTGACCTAGTTATTGCACCATGTAAACCAAATGATTTTGCTATTCCTTTTACCTTGGTTAAACTGATCAGAGATGTTGTGAATACACTTGAGCTTCTACCAAAAAAAAGTTCATTGTCTTTCCATGCATGTGGCTCATCACCCTACTTATCCTCTTTATCCTCAACCAAGTTAAAATCTCCTCGCTCCCCTACCCCCCCTAATAATCTATGGGATGTCTTTCAGGTTAGATGCAAGTCAATTCCACAAATCAACCTTTTCCCTATAATCATTCAGAGCATAAACATTACAACTCCCAAAGGTCTGGTTGTCTTTTTGGATGATAATCGATACTAATATGTGACATGGGGATGAGTCATGCTCATCCATAGACCCTCCCCACTTCAGATTAACAAGAATCGAGACTCCACCTTTCCCTTTGGAATGGCACATAAATAGAATGGAAGCATTTAGACAAATGAAATTGAGCACAAAGTCTAGGTTATAACCAACTACCTTAATTTACTAAATTAATAGAAAGTCAACATCATCCCTTGAATTCCTAAATTATCTAAAAATAGGTTTACAATCAGGGGATTCTAAGCCCCTCATATTCCAACTGACAATCTTCATAAAAAGGGGAAGGAGGGGGTATACCTATACAAACTAGAGGCCTTAAAGCCTCCTTTACTCTGATACAACCTTGTGAAACATTGAGGTGCCTTATTCTCTTTAGATCTCTTCTTATTATCCTTGCCACCCCTTAAGATCCCTTGGATTTTTTACCATCCTCTCCACATGATGAACCTAGGAAGAATTAGATTTAGTTTTCAACCTTTTAACACTGCTCTTAGGCTTTCTACTTAGAATGGGGTTAGAATCCATTGGTTTCAATGGAATATCTTTCTTTATTGAGTTATCAACTTTACTAACAACACTAGGGGTTGGAGAAACAACCATAGGAACCATCTCATCAATTATACCTTCTGGTTCTGTATACAATGGGCCAAGGGTAGGCATCTCCTTACTTAGAAGATTAGCCAGAATAATAATGTATTCATCTAAGTCTACCTTTAGAGGATGGAGACACTTCACTTGGAGTTACTCCCTAATCATCTTGGGCCAATAAAGACCCAAAGATAGAACCCACCTACTCCAGAGGTGTGGGAGACACTTCTTTACTCTCATCAGACAGAATAGAGCATTATGCATCCTTACCCACTCTCAAAGAGGGAACATTAACTAGAGGGGAAGAAGTGCTGATATCACTTGTATATAATTTAATTTCATTCTCTCTATCTTGGTTGCCAAAGAGTGCTAAGACTTTATTAGGGTCCAAGTCAAAGTAGTGATTTTCTCTTATAATAACATCTTCCTTGGTGGTTGAGGCAAGTTTATCAAAAACATCATTATCAAAGGGAAGAGGCTTACTTTGCACATTTTTTTCTCGACATTCCAAGATTAACCAATAGAGGATAAATTTTTTAAGGTGACCATCTTTTTTACAAAAAAAAAAAAATATGTATTGAGACTTCCTAGACCTTTGATGGAACAAGTGCAGGACTCTCCTCTGATATTAAAAATAAGGGTTTTTGGGAAGATAATTAATAACTCCAAGGATATAAGGACTCTAGCATGCATATGCACCAAAGACCTTCTTGTATCTTCAATCCTTAATACTTCCCCTAAGGGTTTAAGGGCTTGAGCCAGAAAGTTTCAAAATTGTATAGGAACATCCTCAATATCTACCCATCTTGTAGTAGATTTACAGACAATATCATTGCAGCCCAACTTAGGGTTCCAAAGCACCGCCTTGAAAACTGACTGACCCACATTCCATAGGGGATTGTTGATAACACACCTTTTCATATTATAATTTTTGAACAGAATCATGAATACTCCCTTTTGAAACATTCTAAAAAAAGAAACATATATACCCATTTTTCTCCTACACAAAATTAAGCCAGTTGTCAAATAATTTTTTTGAGGGTAAGGAGTTTCTATTCAAATATACAAGAAAAATCTCAATATTCATTAAGTGAGTCTCTTCCAATTGTAAATCTTTATCCATAGATTCATTAGGAAATAAAGATAGGTTTTTTCCCAAACTAGGGGGCTTGCCATCTTTCATTGGGATGTGGTCATCGGTTCCATCCTTGTTTCACATTCGTTGAGAATAAATTCCACACCTTATGAATGTTTTGTGGCCTCTTTCTGATGAAGAATTTATGAGAAAAGGTTCTTTCTTGTTTCATGTTTCCCTTCTCCCCTACCAAACAAATTCACATCAATGCTCTAACCAGGGCAGTTTTCAAAATCTCTCGGCACCCTGTGTTATGCATTAACACCACTATCATTCAATATATCCACACGCTCAAAGGCATCACTTCCGGTCTTCTCTATAAACAATTGCTTAATTAATGCATATACACCCGCAATCTCCAAAAGCACCTACAACATAGAATTTGAGGGTAAACATGCCAAAACGAGAAAGAATAAAACAATACAAAAAAGGATATAAAAAGGGAACAACCATAAACCACAAATTAAGGAAAATTAAATGCCAATAACCAACAACACCCATGCATCACATGTCAAGCCAAAGTAAGAAGCTACACGACCAATGAAATAAAGAAACCAAAAAGAAAAAGAAGAGAATTTGAAGCTTCTTCAATAAATAAGGACTTTTCATCTCTCCATTTGTAGAGCTCCAAACGTTTCCCCTAACAACTTCGACCTCGACTTTTTAACCAAAAAAATTGAACCTTTTATAAAAAAAAAAAAAAGACCACCAACAAACTTGTACACAATACATGAAGTCTACACAAATAAATACACATAGAGAAAATATAAATATAAATAAATAAATAAACAACTTACCCTTGCATTTGAATTTATCCTACTCTATATTATTCTTAATTTGGCAGTAGATTCGGCAAATCCTTGGCATTTAAATAAAAAGTGGGGACAAAGTCTACATCGAGACAAAAGTAAAGGGAAAGTGATTCTCATGTTGAGTTGAATTAAGACTCCTTACACTCATGTTCCTATTTGACTTTGCAAGCCAAAGCCATATATGATTTTGGACAGCTGCTCGCAAGTAGCTGCCAGATCTTTGAGACGATGGGGGAAGATAAGAACAACTGCAATAAAACCAAAATAAAGATAAAGCCAAAGCGAAAGGAGACTCATACTTGTCAGAGTCTCCTCCTCTTTATTCCAACCTTGGATACTCTTAACCTTTGCTTTCAATATGTCACAATCAGAATGATAAGAACGACGGTAATAAAACCTCAATTTACGTTTACATTGATTAATTTTTATCTTGCTTTTATTGGGTTTAGCATTAAAGTGATTCCACTTTCACTCCACCAGGGAAAGAGTACTCAATTAACAGTAAGAGGTGGAGGGTATCTATATTATAGTTTAGATTTTCGGCTACTTCTACCATTTATAAGGTAGGGGAAGTCGAAAATTGGGGTCGAAAGGAATTATGACGTTAGCGCTTCAGTATTAGAGTTATGTACGTTTCCATTGAACATTCATGGGTTAACACGAATTCACATTAAGCAAAGTGTTTAACCATTTTGCGACAACTTCAATGCGAACACCCTGGAACATAGTCTCTTCCAGCCAGCCCACCTAATGATTGGTGGAATTGGGGTCGAAGAAATCATAACTTGGGAGCCTAGAAGCTTTTCTTTCTTTTGTTTTCTTTATTCTACCCCACACGAATGCCTGCCTTCCTTTGATATTTTCCCTGTTTATAGGTAACCCACATTCTTTTTCATTAAAAGTCATTGTTTTGCTTTCGGTCCTTCTGGTTTTCACTCTTACTTTTGCACCACCGACCGACCACTCTTAGATTTCTGTGAACATAATTATTCCATCTAGTGCATGCCTAGGATTAATTAATTGGTTTTGTCAGCCTCAGTCTGTGTCAGGTTGTACTCAAACAACAACAGTCTTCTCTACATATCCTGAATTCTCTGACTGATAACCTAAAGGGGTTTGTTTTGTTTGTAGAGCAGGAGTGAAGAACATATATACATAAAATATACAACTAGATCTAAAATAATGAAGTTATTAGGAGCCTTAATATGTCTCTTTGTTGTGGCCTTGGACGTGACAGCAGGTATCATAGGTCTCAATGCAGCAAATGCCCAGAATAAGGTATTAATCTACTAACTATAGAACTTGTTTGAGTGGATTTAATGTGAGCCTAGAACATCATCCCTTATTTCTAATAGAAATACTGAATGTTGGGCTAGATGGTGCAGAGTTGTAGCATTTCTTCAATCTGGGTTACTCTTTTATCTTATGACTTATTCTTGTAGTGGTGCTTTGGCTATTTATGTGTGAATGCAGGAGAAGCATATAGGAATTTGGTTTATTGAATGCAGAGAGCCAAGTCATAAGGCATTTCAACTCGGAGTAGCAGCAGCTTCCCTCTTGTTGATAGCCCATGTAATTGGCAACGTAGCAGGAGGGTGCATTTGTTATGGGTCTACACAGGAGCTTCAGAGTTCTCCTATCAACAAGCAGATTGCTGGGATTTCACTCCTCCTTTCATGGTAACATATCTTTTCTTTTTCTTTCCTCCCTTCACTTAACTAGGGTGTACATTCAGGCCATCTAAGAGAAGCCATAGTTTGAGACTACAGCATCATCATAAGCTTTTAAAATAGGATATGCTTCACATTTGTACTGTTTTGGTGAATCCTTATATTTTGCTTTCTTAGAGGGATTTGTGTTTTATCATTACAGTTTAAAAAGTTTTATTAAAAGAGGGAGGCAGAGTGAGATTTCACATTTTGCGATTTGGGCTTCTTCTTTATATCCTTTCCCTGGACTGACAGTACTTTAAGCCTTGTTAAAATTGTCTGAAAGTAGGCTTTGAAATTGTTCAGTGCTTGGTATGCAATAACTAAGGCAGAATACAGGTTTCATGCTAGATTTTCTCTTTGCAATTGCATGGATCTTCTCAAAATTACATTCTACTTGCTTCTTGTTTAATGCATTTGCTTTCTACCTTCAAGAAAATGGAGAATGTGCACTTGTTTATGGGTAGATTCTCTTTAAAAAATAAAAAAGAGCCTTTGAATTGCTAATAATCGTAAGATAAGAGGGTTTATAGGGCATGCATACTTCATTTTTAATGCATTGGCTTTCTGCCCCAAGAAAATGGAGAGTATGCACTTATTTACTGGGGCTCTTTAAGAAAATAAAAAGAGCTTTTGGGTTGAACGACAATGGTTAATAATTGTAAGCTTAAAAAAACTCATATGAGATTACGTGCATTAAAATTGGATTAATGCTCTTAAACATAGGGGATTATTTGTTTGTCTGCGTGTTCTACCATTGAGTTGCCCAATTTTTTGGAGATTGAAATTAAAACCTTCCATTATATATTAGGGAGCTTTATTATTGAATTATTAACTTTTTATGACATTGTTTTGTTGGGATAAACTTTTTGTTAAAGTTAAGATGTGACTCATTTTTTATATCATTGATTATTTAAAAAAAAATTAATGGTAAGGATAGAATCATTAAAAATAATAATTTAACACAATATTAAGATGGTTTCTTTCAAAAATATTTATGATATTGGTATTATTAATTGGAGATGTTGCAATTGAATTTATATTGTTGTCAACATTTCATCAGGATAAGTGGTATTTTGAAATGTTGACAATAATATGGATTTGATCCCAATATCTCCAATTAATGATACCAATTTCAATCACTGCTTAAATACTTTTTTTTTGAAAAAATTATGAAAACAAAAATCTTTTTTCTAATTATAATTTAAAATAAGACGTGAAATTTATAGTACCAAAGCACAATATGACCAATATTACTTTCAACTTCAAAAGCTTTCAAAATCATATTGTTAAGTTTTAGAACATCCCTTATATAACCATCTAATTGCTATGATGCAAACTCAGCCCAGTGTATAATGTTTTGAATATAATATTTGTTTGAAATTCTTCAAAATACATACCTTGTTACTTTCATAAATGTCTCTAAATATATTTTAGAATTTTTTTATGATTCTAAAATATTCATTTATTTATAAGTTGAATAATTTTTATAAATTATGAGTTTTAATTATACTTAATTGTATGATTCAAACAGAAAGCTAACCACCTAATTATTAGACAACAAACTCAGTGCTATATATAATGTTTTGAGTATAGTATTTGTTTGTAATTCTTTTATATATATATATGCCTCTCAATCATCTAAATACGCACCTTGTGACTTCTAATAAATGCCTCGATACATTTTAAAATTTATTTTATAATTTTAAAATCCTCATTCATTGATGGGGTGAAGATTTTCATATAAATTATAATTTTCATTGTGCCTAACTTATGATTCGAACAAATAAACTTAATGTGTTTCTCTCCAAAACGTCTCCTTCATTACATAACATACATAGGCATTATTGTTTTCCCATGTTCTTCTATCTTCCTGATTAGAGTAGTAAGTGGTATAATGAGTTCGGTCTTAGCTGACATGATAAACACTCCACTTACTTTCTCTCCTCTAGCCATGGCAGCTAGTTATTCTTTTGCTGGCTGTACTTTTTAGTCCCATAAAATATTTTCTCCCTGTCTCTACTCAGTAGATTTTCAGTTAGCTCTGTTTGGCAGTCAATTCCTGGCTGATATGATGGCATCAGGTTAGCTTGGCTTTGAAGCCTCTGCTTTACAGTGGTAATAGTTAACCTTGTTTATGTTGGCTTTAATTATGGTTTTGCAATGTATGTGGTAATGGTAAAGTTAGATTTATTTTGAACTTTTAAATTTATTGAAATAACATTTTTTCATTAAAATATGATTTAAAACATTAATCAATAAAAAAAACTATATATTAATCTCATTTTAATAATGAATCACTAAATAAAATAATCTTAAACATTAATCAATAAACTTTCTACACACGATTCTCTCCATGATGGATCACAAAGAATTTTTTAATAAACTTTCCACAATGATTTATAGAAGTGTGCTCTCTTATTATATGGAGTTTGAAAAAAATCTCTCACACATAAACATAAATTATATATTGGATATTTATTTGTTTTTGGGTGTAACAGGATAATGCTTGGTGTGGCATTCACGTTGTTGATACTTGGAGCTATGTACAACGACCATTCAAGAACCACTTGTTCACTTAGCCGCCATAAATTTTTGTGGTTTGGAGCAGTGCTGTGTTTTGTACATGGAGCACTTATAACTGCATATTATGTGGCAGCCACAGCAGTTATCAGTACTGATAAGAATACGAGGGACCTGTCAATGGCAGAAAGAGGGCAGAATCGTTTCTGAGCCCACTTGGTTTTCAGCAATTTTGTAAAAATTGTTAAGGAGGATTTACTTCACAATCTTGAGAGAAAAATTTACTCAATTAAGTATTATAGAGTGTTATGCAAGTACTTTGAAGGGATTCCAATTTGTATCTTACATAATTTGTTTTAACCTTCTTCCAATTTGTATTTTAACCGTTTGTTTAATCTTGTTCTCTTAAATTAGGAGGTTCACTGTTTGTATCCAGTATGAATATTGGAAAAAGATTATTGAATCAAAACCCTCGCTTTGCTTTGTGGGTATAGTTTTCTATTCTATGTTTTCTTAGAGTGACAGTAAGGAAAGGGTCAGAAATGAGAATAACAGAAGTTATCAGTCTTGTCTTAGGTTACTATCTTTTATGATTTTGTCTTAGGTTATGATTTCAAATATATTTTGGGTAGTTTTGATGTATTATGTTTTTATTCTTTAAAAATATGATACATATATTTTAAATATAAATATCTGAAAAATGTTTAGGTTTTTTTATATATTATTATTATTATTATTATTATTATTATTATTATTATTATTATTTAGACTGCAGGAATCGGATACGGTGTTGTTGCTAGCTGCCAGCATGGGCCCCCTATAACCTGCAGTGTGCTAGTAAACTTTTTAACGTGACCAGCGTCGGGAACGAGGGGGGAATCGAAATCGGGTCGGTAGAGCCGCAACGGAGATGCCTGGCCGGTCGACCATCCCCCCTCCCCCAGGTTTTTTTACATATTATAATTATATATGATAATATTACTTTTTTGGTAAAGATTTTCCATACATCATAATTATTTATAATATTATTATTTTCTTCATAAATTTTATATTGATCAGTGGAAAAAAAGGAACTCCAATCTCCATTGTATGGGGAAGATATTATGATTTTTTATTAAATTCTCTAACTAAAAAAATAAAAAAATTTATAAATAATAGTAAAATTTAAGATTGAAATTAAAATTGAACACATTCAGTACATTACATTACAGTGCACCACCATTATTGGATGCCATTGTAGAATACCTCTTAGCTTAAAGAATGTCTCTTAGTATAATTATAATATATATTTTAAATTTTTATGTTATATACTATTTTTATGTGATTTAGTTTTTAATTTTGTAAGCATAATGCTAATTTTTGTCCATTTTTTTAATAATTTTTTTTTTGGTTTGTTTTATTGATTGGGCCTTAAGAAATCATAACGACAAATATATATGAGAGATTTGATGCTTTCAAAGTCCATAAAGATAGATTGCAAACTTTTGGAATTACTACAATCTATGACATATATGTATTGTATATGTTATTAGATGAGATTTATAATTAACATCAATTTAATATACATTTTTTAGAACGGACATCACCATACTTATGAACATCATATGGTTTTTAATAAAAAGGTAGTCTGTTGGCATTTGTAATCCAAAATTATCAAAATAAACTTAATACAAATAATAACATAGAACCACACTAGCACAAACAATAGTGTTGGAAGGAGGAGGTTGTGGATCGTTCCAAGGAAGTGGATTCTTCCAATTGGAAGGCTTCCTCGAAGGTGGGTTTAGAGTCCCCCATATGCCCTAACATCATGCATAATAAAAGGTACAAACACTCCCCATCCAAGTGGAGGAGAACCTATCACACTAGTTTCCACTAAAATCTATGTCAGATACACCAACCTCGATGCCACCTAGAGATGCTCACCTTGAAGACCTAACGATGTTATTACCATGAGTAGGCAAGTTCCAACCCCTCCACTGAGGAGAAGGGTTAGAGAAGTGGTTGTGTGAGTGGTTCTACTACCACCATGGAACTGGTGGAGAAGATCTTTGAGGTAGGATGTCTGGTCATAATATAAGGAGATCTTCCCTAGTGATTGAGGATATCCTAGATGTGCTAAAACTCTAAAACCGTATTCTCTACTTATGCCAAGATCTGAGCACATAAACCTTCTCATTAGTTGAAAACTAATTTGAAACATAATCTTTAAAAAAGATAAGAGAGTTTCTAGACTTCCAGAGCTTGAAAATAATATTAGCTCTAAATACATTCCAAATAAATGTAATATAGTCTAGCCAATTAGAAGAATCCCAAGCAGAGTAAGTTTCTATGAAATAGGAGCACATAAACCTTCTCATTAGTTGAAAACTAATTTGAAATATAATCATTGTTAAAAATAAGAGAGTTTCTAGACTTCTAGAGCTTGAAAATAATATTGGCTCTAAACACATTCCAAATAAATGTAATTAGTGTAGCCAATTAGAAGAATCCCAAGCAAAGTATGTTTCTATGAAATAGGTTTGGGATGGTAAGGAACAAAATGACTATGAATCCACTTCCGAGCACTTTAAGCATGGAGAAAAATCAGAAAAAAAATGCTTGAAGGTATTTGGTATATTGTAGACAAGACACTTAATGTGGGGAACCCTAATATAAAGAAGTCTTTAACCCAAAGGCAATCCTTAATAAACCAATAACCATAAAAAGTATGAAACCTTGGGCTAAGTTTAGCTTGCCATATTTGATTAAATAAAAAGAGCCAAATCTGGGGTGAAGAGTTCAAGACATACCAGCTATATAACTTGTAAAGTGCTAATAAGAAAAGGCTAAGAGCTTTGTACAAAATCAAAGGAGTGTAACTCTTGAAATGTGTATCACAATTCCAATGCTAGTATTTTTTCCAAGAAATTGGTGGTTGAGGACCCAACTTATACATCATAACATTAGGGATGAGATATTGAATACGTAAAATAGAATGGAAATTGTATTTAATAAGTTTAAACTTCCTTTGCAATACAAGCCAAGTAGTCTAGTCTCTAGAAGAAAACTAATATATATATATATATATATATATATATATATATATATATATATATATATATATATATATATATATATATATATATATATATATATATAGTGGATGGATAAGTTTTTTATAAAGCCTAAGATCTTTAATACTTGGAGTCTCTACAAGAGGCAGGCTGGTGATGTTGATGGGAAGAGAACATCGAAGATTGTAGTCATTGAAAGAGAGACTCGATTTAAACCCATTTCCAATCCAAGTGATGAATGGTTTGATTGAATCAAAATATTTTCAAATGCTACATGAAAGAAACAAGGTGATGAGTAGTGTGTGAAAACCAACTCTTGAGTCCAAGCCTTCTTTCCATAAGGTAGACTGACATATATGTAATGCTTGAGAATAACTATCCATGCTTTTAAGCCCTTAATAGCTTTAATAATCTATTTAGAAAAAAATGTAATACAGTCTATAGATACCAATGATGCTCATTCCTCCTTTACCTTGCATGAGGCATCAAATGTCTGAAGCTACTCTCTAAAAACTATGGGTTTGTTTGACATTAGCACACAAGTGTTCCTGAATTATCATGGAAAGCTGGTCTTAAGCTACATTATATGCCACCCAATAATATGAGTAGTAGACATGAGTCACAACAAGCATTTATGCAAGAACCTATCTTGAAGATTCCATAACTTTTGATCTAGGAAGCCAATTGAGTATTTTGTTTTTAAAGGTATCAAAGAGCTCCATGTCATCATAATCACTTTAGTCGATTAGGGTTTGTTTTGATAATATTTAGGTGTAGAAAATGACAATCTAAGGCTAAAAATTTTCATTTTGATATTATTTAAATTTTTAGATTTAATATTTTTTATCTAAGCATGAACTTGAGTTACAAGTCACTCTTGAGATTTATATCTATAGGTAAGAAAAAATAAGGGGTAATTATTAGGCCTATCTGAGATTTATCATCTACTAAAAATAGAAAGTTTGGTTAACTCTAGTTAGCTTTTTGTTTTAGTATCTATTTAGCTATGTATGACAACTCTATATTTGAGTTGTGACTTATTTAAAGACTCATTATATATTTATTTTGAAGAATAATGAAGCATTAGAATTATTTTCTGGTTGCTCAAAATTTATGTCTATAATTTATTGTGTATTTTGGAATTGTTGTATTTTTAGACTCATAAGACACCTTTGTACAAATTTGAAGTTTACTTATTTGCCAAAGATAAGGCTTAGCAATCTAATATGTAATTTTATTTTCTGCCCTTTGTAGATCATATTTCTACAGAGTGGATGGAGATTTCAAAAGTAAATGGAATGCTGAAAAAAAAATGTTAATCATTTGCCAATCTATTTACCCTTAACATTTTCAAGTCACTTGGGCATAATAATCATGCCGTGATAATAGAACTGAGTCTTACTTCACTACATATTTAAACTTGAGGCTTTACATAAGCTGTTAATAGACACAACAACGTCATAAAAATAAGATTCATTATTGAACAAGGTGAAAAAGGCTTGACTATGTCATGCTCATTGATCAACATGTGTTTACTCTTCAAGTTAACAATGAGTGATTTGTTATGGTTCATCTAGAAATTATCCCAAAAGACCCCTCACACAATTTTTTATAAACACATTCTTTTAGGCCCATAAAAGTACAATTCATTGAATTGCAAGGGTTTGGAATCTAGTGCCATATGTCTACTTTACACTTCCAGCTAGATTGAGTGGAGGAATAATGTTATTTTTCTCACTACCAACTTTCTCAAATAGTTTGGTAAGCAAGTGGTGATAATTTATAAGAGAACTAATAGTGATTTTTCCAAGGAATAGTGTGTTGGCCAAGGAATTTCTTTGAATATCCCCCCAATTATTGGAAGCACAATCATTGAGAGTGAGGGGGGCAGGGGGGGAGGGGCGCACGGGGGGTAGAGGTGGGGGGTGAATCAATGTCTTAAAAATTTATTTCAATTCCTCCTTAACATTCATGAACCATCATATAGATTAAGCAATGCATAAGCAATCAACCATACAAGCATGAAACAAGATTACAAAAAATAACACATCATATATGTGGGAAACTCTCAAGGGGAAGAAAACCCACTGATCCTTTCAAATATAATATAGTCATATAATTCAAAATATTAATTTTAGTTAAGCACCAACTTCACATAGAGCACCAACCCCTACTAGATAAGCACCAACCCAACTAGGCTTTAACAAACACCAAATTACAAGGAGGCACCAACCCCCTAGATGACTCAGCACCGAATCAGCCATTTGATTGATTAGATCACCTTAAAAACACCTTATTTTACAATAAACTAATGATGACCACCTCTTCAATTCTTCACACTCTTATCCCTCTCAAACTACCTTCTAGGCCTTTTCGCTCAATTACGTCTCTTTAAGACTAACTAGGTCATATGACCTTGATATTCATACATAAAACCTCCATAAAATATACATCACAATTTATATGCACTCTTAATATGGTCCATAATACCTTCTTATGCTTACCAATTTACTATTTCATTTGCTTGCACACATCACCACTAAATAGGCTTAAAATCGGCTTGTATATATGCAAGCCTCTTGCTCATATACTTCTTGGTTGGCCACACACACTTGCTCACATATATTTTCAATATAATATTCCTTAGTACATACCATAAACATGAATCAATAATTACATTAGCTCATCCATATCTCAGTTAGACCAAATCCTTCTTTAGGTCTCATGGAGACCTAATTCCATTAGGCCTTCTTTAGGATAGGTTTCCCTTTGATCTCCTTGGAACACTTTCAAACTCCACACATGATAGGAAAACTTCATATATCAATAAAATATACCTATAATAATCTAATCTTATTTCTATTATACTTTTTAGATCAAACCACCAGTTGAAGCACATCATTAGTAATGTTCACATTAGGCCTTCATACACACAAAAAGGTCTGTCTTGAACAACTGAAGATAATAAATTATTTATCCACACAACCATATAACTAAATAATATGAACATAAACTCCATGACCTTAAAAACATCACCAAGTGTATTATAGTTTATCACATAGGACATAAGGACTCAAACACTTCTCTACAAATAGCCCACTCAGAACTATCAAAACACTCTAAAACCCATTCATGAACAAACTGATCTTAAAAACCTAAAAGAAAACTTACCATGACCAATGATACCTTAAAAATATCCTTTAACATATTTATACCACTCATAAATACAAAAATCACAAGGTCTAATGTCAAATATTGGTCTTGCAGACCAATCTTTTGACCTCACTGCATACAGTCAAACCAAAACCAGATAAGCCATTTTGGCTTGAACATTTCAACCATTTTCACTAAATAAAAAAGATTATACAAAGCATGGATAGGATATAAAATTAAAAAACAATTCAAAATATATATTAAATACTTCAACTCAGATTAGAGAGTCTCAAATTCATCATTGTAACTTGCTTACCCAAAACTATCAATTTCCCTTAAAGCACAGTCATGGTGACAATGACCTTCAACACCTATATGAATACTTTACGAGACTTAAAATTCATGTATATGATCTTATGAGACCAATATACCATTATAAGATAGAAATGTAACTTGTTCAAATAGAAATTATTGGTCTTGTAGACCAATCTCATGACCTTACATCTCATTGTCTCATTTGCACCAAACATGTCAACATGTGATTAACTTTTTCACTATAAAAATTAACCTCAAAAACTTTTACCAAACATGAGTCTGTATTTAAATTCATGAACAATATCTTCATGCACTTGGTTTCATTACTCTGTCATGGTAACACATCTCTAATCAATCTGCCTAAGTTTCTCGCAATTTGCACCATTTGGCCTATTAGCAATTGGCTACCTTGGATGATCAGTTTAACACAATTGTGGTATAGATTCTATATTTAAACATTCATGGACATGAAGCATGAGTCTAAATATTCATCCTATAATCATTTTCATACTTTGCCTTGGTCAACTCTAACTTATAATAAATCTTCAAGAAATGTAAACTTTCTTGTAGGGTTTACTCACACACTTGAGAACTCAATCACACATGGAGGTGCATAATGGATTTTAATACAACATAAAATATATTTTATAGTCATTTGAGACCATTCTAGGATATTTTAAAAAATATCTTTCACATCGGGTCCTTGTTAGGGTTTTAGAGAGGTTTAACATAGGTTTTAGTGTTAACAATTGTTCATAAAGGAGTGACCCTTAAATCCAAAACCAATGTTTGAATTTATTATATAGGAACTTTTCACATCTATCATGAATATCTTAGGTTACCATGCAGAGGTTACACATGTCAATGAACACCTGAAAGTCCTTTTCAGGTTTGCATGCCTTCATTCTTTGTACTCAAGAGACCTCAAAACCAAATTTCATGCCTTTTCATGCAAACCATGACCTCAAAATTTATGAACATGATTTAAACAACATATCATAACTTTTTCAATGCTTACAAGAGCTCAAACATCTTGAAATATGATTAGGATCCCTCATTAGGCCACACTCTCTCTCTTTGCTCTTTAGACCTTATCTTGCAAACTTCATAAGGCCTTAAAACTGAACTTCATGCCTCTTTCCATGTGCTCTCTACTTCACTCACATATTAAATAAAAATATCTCATGCTTATACATAACCATACATACTTCACATGCCTTGACAACAAACCATTATTCCTCATTAGGCCAGGCAGGGTCTAAAATTGGTCTAGTTGTAGACTTGATCTATAGGTCCTACCCCTACAAGATCACCTTGAAAATTTTCTTGATGTCTCTACACCTTTCTCACATGACTTACATGATCATCAAACAATGTCATACCTATTTATTCTCACCATGCACATGCTCATGATATGACTATGTTTTATATGACTAGGCTTCTCAAGACACCTTGTACTCAAGAACTAGTACTCAAACATGCTTACCTCAATGATATAAAAAAATAACTATTTAGACAACACTCTCACACCACTAAAAAAAAATCCTTCTCATGAACATTTATCAATACCTCATGTAGACCTAGAGCCTCATAACCATGCTTCAATGCTCACTTGATCATCAAACCTCTTTGTGATAATATTAGCAACATCAAGCTGAATTGAACCATGACATTGGCCTTGACATCAACCAATATAAGAGATAATATGTTTCCTTCAACTTCTCTCTTTCCTTCAAATTGTTTCTTGCCACATGTCATCCTTGTCACATCAAGCACACATGTTCATACCTCAAAGACCACTCACCATGTATCTTCACCAGATATACCTTGACATCAATGACATCAAAATTGACATCAATGGCATTAAGCTTGACATCAATGACATTACTTATCAAAAAAATCCCCCTTTATCATTGATGTCAAAACATTATACAATTTAATCACTCTCATCTCCCCCAATCTGGTCAATCTCTCTTCTTTAACTTTCTCCCCCTTTGATATTAATGACAATGGGTCATGCATGTTACAACTTCTAGAACCACTCATTATCCCTCTTTGGAAACAAATCTCAATAACTATAAGAGAAATCAGAGCTACAAAGCTCCCGAACTCTTGATATTAACTAAATAAATAGTAACTCCTTTTTCTTCACACTCTTCTATGCTTGTTAACAACTACACTTAGATCTTATGAACAATCTAAATATTTCCCCCTCAAACCAAGCGTCTACCATGATTCTACTAATTTAAGAATTTCTCCATGAAGTATAATGGAGTCACCCCTTTCCATAGAGCACTAAAAAAACACAAGCTCAGAAGATTCATACATCTCCATGCTCTCACAAGACTAAATATCCTTTAGTATCACTTTAGGCTTGATTGACACTATAGGCTTGACCTCTTCATCAACTGTTTGATCATAAATATGAGATGACAATAAACATTCCTAACTAGATTTCATAAGTGAAGTATGTTCTATCATATAAAACAATCCATTTGGGTTTGTAGTCTGATCATGACTCATCTTTAATATCTTTGGTTTCCACACATTCATTTGCCTTTTCTCTATACTCTAGGGGCTTAAAAACTCTTGTTTTGACTTGATGGACATATAACTCTATTAGAATATAATCTTGAAATGTGTCTCACATTATGATAGCTATAGTAAACAATCTCATAAATTCCTCTTGACTGGTGATTCATTTCATAATCCCATGCATATTAATTTTAGAGGGTCTTTTACACTCTCTTTCTCTATGACCAAACTAATTGCATGCATAACAATAAATATTGAATGAATTATCATACATCATAGCATTAGGATATTTAACTGGTATTTTCATGTTGATCTTCTTGTCTTCATTATCCTTCTCCTTGACTTAAACTGCTTCCTTTTGGTATTATTTGAAACTAAGACCTATCTTATCATTTACAGACTTCTGACTACACAATATGTCATATAGAGCCTCAGTTCTCTTTTCAAACTTCATAAAGGTCTTCAAATTTATAGATGCTTGATCCAAACTAGCTTTCAAGGATTCCATTTTAGTTTTATACCTGGTGCATTCTTCCTCTTTAGCTTTTAAACTAGTAGTTACTATCTCCATCTATGCATCAATCTGATTAATGATCTCATCATATTCCTTAGATGTGTTACTCAGTCTCTCCTCAAACAAGCCAATTTTATCTTCAAAGTCCTTAACTAATGATATTAGTTTGTGATTCTTACTTCTTTGTAACTTCAAATCCTCTAGAGCACTCATCAAATCTACCTCAAGATTCACTTTAGCTTCTTCTTCATCTAATTCTTCATCATCCATAAGGCCTTTCCCATTTGAGAAACCCTAATTTTTAGTTTCTATAGACATGAATAAGGTTTCATTGTTGTCATGTTCATGTTCATTAATTTCATCATCACTATCAAATGTGCTTGTGTCACTTACATCAGATGAGTTATCTTCTTTGGTATACAAACTTATCTTGTTCTTGAATGACCCTTTCCTACTTCCTAAACTCCTTGTTTTTGTTAGGATTATAGACCGTTTTATCATCTCCATGATGTCCATCATGTTATTCATCATGCTCATTCTTATCCTTGTTAGGACACTTAGATGCAAAGTGATAAATCTCACCAAAGTTTAAACATTTTAAAGGAAACTTACCCTTGTACTTACTAGATCCAAACCTTAATTTCATAGAAAAAATGGCTATCAATTCATTATCATCAATATTTGAACATACCTCATATTTTACCTTCTTGTCTTTTGACTTTTTTTGGGCTTTGAATACTAATTACTTCTTGGGAGGTCTTTCTTCATTTGTTCTAATCTCTTAGGCAATCAAGATGCCATAAATCCCATCCATCTCCAGCTTATCCAAATCTTTCATTTGTTCTATTATAGACACTTTAGAGTCAAACTTAAGATTTAGAGATCTCAACACCTTTTGAACAACTATAGACTCTTTCACACTCTCCTAATCCTCTAATGACATTGACAACTTCATCAACCTTCAACAGGTAATATGTAATGGTTTCATCTTCATTCATCTTCAAAATTTCAAACTATCTTCGATGGATCTTAAACTTGGCCATGTTTAAATTGGTGTCTCCTTTATAGATAGTCTTCAATATTTTCCATATCACCTTGGTTGACTCACAGTGCATCACCTTCACAAACTCTACCTCTGATAGGCCACATAGAATGGCATTCATTACCTTATAATTTCTCACTTTCCTTCTTATCTATTACATCAATTGGTGGTGTAGGAGGTGGATTATATCCATCCATAATTGACTGACATATGTCATATCCCAATAACATTAGATATGTCTGTTAGGGTGTGGAGCTAAAAGCTTCAACTATTGCAGACATGAAGAAACATGAGGTTGCTGAAGATCCAGAAGTACCGGCATCGGTAGCATGACCGACGTCGGTCATTACTAGTGCAAAAGGCAACCAGCGTCGGCAGGTATTCGGTCGACGTCGGCAGCACCAGACAGATAGGGACCGACGTCGGTCACTTGTGGCGTTCCAAAACTGCTATTGACAAACAGTCAGTTAAGTGAAGCGAGTGTTTGCATGTTAAATGACTAATTATAGTCACGAGCTACGTGTCTAATTATTGTAATTAGAGTTATATTTTTGTATGCATGGGATTCTATTTAAAGACCCATGAGGCATGTATTGTAATCAAGCAAGCAAGTAAAGTATTGAAGCATTGAAGCAAGGTCAAGGAGATCTACAGGTGTAAGGTCAAGGAGATCAGCTGAAGTATTCAAGGAGGGATAACAACTCAAGTTGTTGAGTTGGTTGTGTTGAGCAAGAGAGAGAGGGAAGAAGGTCTTGAGGTGTGGCAAGCCTTTGAGGTGGAGGAAGAAGTGGCATCTTCCTTATTGTATTTTCTTCTAGTAATATTTAATACAAGAGTGTGTATTGTCTCTCAAATTCTTTGTTGTCTCAAGTTTCTAGTTACTTAATCATTCTAGTATAATTCTATGTTTAATTGCTTATAAGAAAGTAATCAATTGTGCTTTTGTTGGATAAGGGGTTCCTAACAGTCGCTATCAGAGCTACGGTTTGCAGGGAACAAGTTATTGTTTGTTGATTACAGGTCATTCATAGGGTTTCTGATTGAGTGGGAGTTTAGCAATGGCAGAAGAAAGTAAGCTACGAATGGAGAAGTTTAACGGCAAAAATTATCAACATTGGAGGATGCAGATAGAGGATTATCTGTATCAGAAGGATTCGTACTTACCGTTGGGTGGGGTTGCATGCAAGCCCACAGATATGAAGGATGAAGAATGGAGTGTTCTTGATCGTAAGGCTCTCGGTTCCATAAGGTTGAGCCTTGCATCGCCTGTGATTTCCAACTTATCATAGTGCAAGACAACAGAAGAGTTGATAAAATCCTTGGTGAATTTATATGAAAAACCCTCAGCTTCAAATAAGTTATTTCTTATGAAGCAGTTATTTACTTTGCAAATGCAGGAAGGCGGATCAGTACATACTCATCTTAGTGATTTCCATGGTTTGGTAAACCAGTTAGCTTCAGTCAATATTGTTTTTGATGATGAGGTAAAGGCTCTCTTGATTTTATGTTCTTTGCCTGAAAGTTGGGATAGTTTGGTTATGGCAGTAAGTAATTCTGCATCTACTTCTAAAATCTTAAAAGTTGATGATGTTGTGAGTGTGATCTTGAATGAAGAAATGCGCAGGAGAAGCACAGGTGAATCATCAAGGAATGCTCTAAGTGCAGAAAGTAGGGGAAGGCAAAGAGAGAAGATAGAGCAAGGGAAATCAAGGTCGAAGGTGGGAGGGAGATCTAAATCTAGAGGTGTTACCTGCTGGTTTTGTGGAAAGAGAGGACACACAAAGAAGGAGTGTTGGTTGAGGGATAAAGAGAATCAACATGTAGGTAATGAAGAAGCAAAAGATGCAAATATTATGGTACAGGATGCTCTCATACTTTCTTTAGATAGTCAGGGGATGGTACGCCTTGTCAAATAGTTGGCAAAGGGAAAGTGCAGCTGAGATTGCAGATGGACAACACATGGGTGTTGAAGGAGGTCACGCATGTCCCAGTTCTGAAGCAGAGTTTGGTTTTTTTAGGAAGGTTGGGTGATGAGGGATGCACAATAACCCTCACAATGGATTCTTAGAAGGTTACCAAAGGAGCACTTGTTTTAGCTAGAGGTAAGAAAGTAGGTACTCTTTATCTATCTACTTGTATTACTGATTCTACTTCTAGTTTATCTACTTCAGCTGTAGATTCGAAGATATGGCTTAATAGGCTTGGTCACATGAATAAGAAGGGAATGGACGTTCTTGATTCAAAAGGTATGTGTTCAGATTCAGAAAGCATAGATAGAGTTCACTGCAAGAAAAGGAAATTTGATGCTTTTGACAGGAACAAAGAAGCCTTGGTGTTTATGGAGGAGATGAAGGATAGAGATCAGTCACATGGGCTGAATAATTCTGAGCAGGGTAGTATGGATAGAGGTTTGATCCAAGATGATCTCACAGATGAAGATTTCATCACTTACAGGAACACACAGACACCGATGTCGGTCACTTAGGACCGATGTCGGTCAGGCAGATACCGACATCGATCATGTGCAGACCAGCAGGGTCAGTAGAGTCGGGCAGAGAAGTCTGACGTCGGTCAGGAAGGGACCGATGTCGGTAGGGGGGACACCACCGTCAGCCAGGGAAATGACGTCGATAGTCAGGGTTAGTGTAGAGAACTGACATCGGTCAGGAGCAGACTGGGAGATGGCCGAGATCAGTCACTGGGATGGATGTTGGGTGGACAACAAGCTATCAAGGAGTCTCAAACACCGATATTGAGGTCAGAAAGGGTAATTGAACCTCATATTCATTGTTCACCTTCTTTATATTGCTTACTAATGGTCAAGAACTAGGAAGATGAAAGAAGCAATGCAGGTAGAATCTAAAAACAGTGGGAGCTTGGCATGGATGAGGAGTGTGAGTCCTTGGAGAAGAACCAAACATGTATTTATTGGTGGAGTTGTCAGTTGGAAGGAAGCACTGGATGAGGGATGGATTCCCATATTAGAGAAGAGAGTGGATGGACACGTGAGATAGAAGGCTATGGTATATGGTCTTGATTAGGCTACAGGACAATGAAGGTTTGACCATTGTATTTATCCTTACCAGGTTGGATAATATTAGCTACATTATCCTGTTACTGTATTGAGTTGCTTGTTGTAGGTTTTCATATATAGGGAGTTTTCTGAGCTAAGGGTAAAGTTGGTTCAGAAGTATGTCATGAAGAATTTGGGAGCAGCAAAATTCTTTTGGCATAAGTGACAGGTATTGCATCACAGGTTTAGTGGTGGTTGGTCTTCAAGAGTGACTTTGAAGAGGGATACAGAGCCAAGGGAACAAAGTAGATGGTGTACAAGTACAGGTATAGTTGCTGTTGTTTATCTCTAAGTGGGAGATTGTTAGGGTGTGGAGCTAAAAGCTTCAACTGTTACAAACACGAAGAAACAGGAGGTTGCTGAAGCCATAAGTATTGGCATCGACAGCATGACCGACGTCGGTCATTACCAGTGCAGAAGGCAACCGGCATCGACAGGTAGTCGGTCGACGTCGGCAGCACTAGATAGATAGGGACCGACGTCGATCGCCTGTGGCATTCCAGAACTGCTGTTGACGAATATTCAGTTAAGTGAAGCGAGTGTTTGCATGTTAAATGAATAATTATAGTCACGAGCTGTATGTCTAATTATTGTAATTAGAGTTCTATTTTTGTATGCATGGGATTCTATTTAAAGACCCATGAGGCATGTATTGTAATCAAGCAAGCAAGTAAAGTATTGAAGCATTGAAGCAAGGTCAAGGAGATCTATAGGTGTAAGGTCAAGGAGATCAGCTGAAGTATTCAAGGAGGGATAACAACTCAGGTTGTTGAGTTGGTTGTGTTGAGCAAGAGAGAGAGGGAAGGTCTTGAGGTGTGGCAAGCCTTTGAGGTGGAGGAAGAAGTGGCATCTTCCTTATTGTATTTTCTTCTAGTAATATTTAATACAAGAGTGTGTATCGTCTTTCAAATTCTTTGTTGTCTCAAGTTTCTAGTTACTTAATCATTCTGGTATAATTCTGTGTTTAATTGCTTATAAGAAAGTAATCAATTGTGCTTCCATTGGATAAGGGGTTCCTGACAATGTCTTCATTCTGATGCTCTAAAAATCATAATTAGTTCCATTGAATAATGGATCCTTACTAGTAGAGAAACCATCTTGAGCTTGTTGACTAGCTATCCACGCTTCTATGATCTCCTTTAGGATATTAACCCTACTTAAAAGGACATGATTTGATACCAAAATTTAGAATAACAATCACCAAGATGGGGGGTGAATCAATGTCTTATTTTTTTTATAATTCCTCTTTAACATTCATGAATGATCATATAGATTAAGCAATGCACAAGCAATCAACCATACAAACATGAAATAAGATTACATAAAATAACACATCACATATGTGGGAAAACCTCAATGGAAAGAAAACCCATTGATCCATACAAATATACTATAGTCTTATAAGTCAAAATATCAAGTTCAATGAAGCACCAACTTCATATGGAGCACCAACCCCAACTAGCTAAGCACTAACCCAACTAGGCTTTAGCAGGCACCAACTTGTAGGGAGGCACCAACCCCTTATATGAATGAGCACCAACTTAGCCACATAATTTATTATATCACCTTCAAAACAAATTTTTTATTATCCAACTAATGATGACCACCTCTTCAACTCTTCACACTCTTATCCCTCTCAAACTGCCTTCTAGGCCTTTCCCCCCAATTAGGTCTCTTCAAAACTAATTAGGTCATATGAACTTGATATTCATACACATAAACTCTATAAAATACTCAAAAATTTATATAAACTCTTAAAATGGTCTATAATACCTCCTTCTACTTACCAATGCACTATTTCATTTGCTTGCACATCACCCCTAAATATGCCTAAAAATGCTTTGTATATATAAAAGCAGCTTGCTCATATACTTCTTGGTTGGCCAAACACACTTGTCCACTTAGATTTTAAACACAATATGCCTTAGTAAATTACATAAAAATTAATCAATCATTACATTATTTTGACCATATCTCAATTATACCAAATCTGTCTTTAGGTCTCATGGAAACCTAATTCCATTAGGCCTTCTTAAGGACATGTTGCCCTTTGATATGCTTGGAATAATTTAAAACTCCACACATAGTAGGAACCCTTCATATATAAATAAAATATACCTCCACTAATCTCATATTAGGTTCATGATACTTTTTAGATCCAACCAACACTTGAAGCACACCATTAGTACTGTTCACATTAAGCCTTCATACACATAAAAAGGTATATCTTAAATTTTTTATGATAATACATTATTTATCCACATAAACATGCCACTAAATCATATCAAAAAAAAACTCAGTGAAATTAACAACATCAACAAGTTTATTATACTTCATCACAAAGGGTATAAGGACTCAAATACTTCTCTGTAAATAGCCCACTCAGAACTATTAAAACACTCCAAAACCTAAACATGAACAACTTGATATTCAACATCTAAAGGAAAACTTAAAATGACAAATGATACCTTAAAAATATACTTTGACATCTCTAGAAAAATAAAAAACACAAAAATCATAAGGTCAAATGTCAAATATTAGTCTTGCAGACCAATCTTTTGACCTCACTGTATACAGTCAAACCATAACCAAACAAGCCATTTTGGCTTAAACATTTCAAGCACTTTCACTAAATACAAAACCACGTAGAAATAATGGATAATATATATAAGTAAAAAACAACAACACCATATATATTAGACACTTCAACTCAGAGTATAGAGTCTCAAATTCATCATTGCAACTTGTTTACCCAGAATTGTCAGTTTCCTTTAAAGCACAATCATGGTGATAATGACCTTAAACACATGTATTAAAACTTTTAGATACTTAAAATTCATATATATGATATTTTGAGATCATTATAATATTATAATATAGAAATATAACATTTTCAAATAAGAAATATTATTCTTGCAAACCAATCTCATGACCTTACATCTCACTATCTCATTTGCACCAGATAGGTCAACTTGTGAGCAATTTTTTCACTATAAACACTAACCCAAAAAAATTATACCAAACATTAATATTTATTAAAATTAATTAAAAACATCTTCATGCACTTGGTTTCATCACTCTATCATGGTAACACATCCCTAATCATCTTCTCACTTATGCCTGGGTTTCTCACTATTTGCACCATTAGGCCTGTTAGCGACTGGTTGACTTAGATGACTAGTTTATCACACTTTATGGATAGATTATATAATAAAACCTTAATTGACATTAAAAATGAGAATAAATATTCATATTATAATAATTTTCATACTTTTACTTGGTCAAATCTAACTACTATAGTAAATCTTTGAGAAATATGTACTTTCCTGTAGGGTCTACTCACACACTTGACAACTCAATCACACTTGGAGGTGATTGAGAGAGTTGAATACAACATCTAATATATTTGAGATTTATTTTAGACCATTTTGGGCTGTTTTGAATAAATATTTCACATCGAGTCCTTGTTAGGGTTTTAGAGAGGTTTAACATAGGTTTTAGTGTTAACGATTGTTCATAAAGGATTGTCCCTTAAATACAAAACCAATGTTTATAGTTATTATATAGGAAAATTAATAATATACCATGATTAAATTAGGTTTCCATGCAGAAGTTACACATTCCAATGAACACTTGAAAGTCCTTGAGTTTGCATGCCTTCATTCTGTGTACTTGAGAGGCCTCAAAACCACTTTTCATGCCCTTTCTTTCAAACCATGAACTCAATATTTTTGAACATGCTTGAAAAAACATATAATACCTCTTTAAATTATTAAATGATCTCAAAAACTTTGAAATATTATTATTATCCCTCATTAGGCCACACTCTCTCTCTTTTCTCTTTAGACCTTGTCCTACAAACCTCATTATGCCTTAGAACTGACCTTCATACCTCTTTCCATGTGCACTACACTTCACTCTTCAATCAAAATATATCATGCTTATACATATCCATAAATATTTCACATGCCTTGAAAATAGATCATTATTCCTCATTAGGCCAATTAGGGTCTAGAAGTGATCTAGTTACAAACTTGATCTATAGGTCCTACCCCTGTAGGCTCATCTTGAAACTTTCCTTGATGCCTCTACACCTTGATCACATGACTTATATTATCCTCAAAAAATGTCATAACTTTATACATATCTCTTTATGCTCACCATGCACATGCTCATGATATGACTAGGCTTCTCAAGACACCTTATACTCAAGAACTAGTACTCAAACATGCTTACCTTAATGATATCAAATAAGATCACTCTTTAGATAAAACTCTCACACCAACAAAAAAATCTCTTTCTGATCAAGATGATCTCAAGACCTCATGCATACCTAGAGCCTCATAACCATGCTTCAATGCTCACTTGACCATCAAACATCTTTGTGACAATATTGATAACATCAAGCTAACATGAACCATAAAATTGACCCAGACATCAACCAATATAAGAGACAATAAGTTTCCTTAAAATTATATCTTGCCACATGTCATCCTTTTCACATCAAGCACATAGGATCATACCTCAAATACCACTCACCATGTATCTTCACTATATACACCTTGACATCAATGACATCAACCTTGACATCAATGACAACAATTATCAACCAAAAATTGAACTCAACCCTTTCAATACTCAATTATAGTATCTAACTGCTTGCCTCAAATACAAGCTCAATATTTTGGAGTTCTTAAGCCGAAGGAATTCAAATCCATGGTCACCTTAATTGGATTAAAACTATAGACAAAGCTTCAAAAGTGTTTTTCAAATCCTTGCAAGTTAAAGAAGCTAAGAAATAAATCAAATATATCAAAATATATTAAGTGTAACTATAAATAAAATTCACATTTGACTACCACGTTGGATGTTGACACCTCCATTGGGCCCCATCTCATTTTTTGTCCATATTCCCCTCCATCAGCTTAACCATTATTGTCTGGCTTAACCATAATCATTTACCTTAACTGTGATTGTGAAGGCACTGGCCCCACCAATACTCTAGTCAAAAATTAAATAGTTGTTCCTAAAATTTCATTTATCATTATTTCAAATCATGTGTGCACTATTAGGATCCCCTAGACCCCCTGAGTGACACTAGTAGGATCCCTCATCCTCACCTAGTGCTGTTGGAATTGGTTTACGAGCTCCCTCACCAGGTAAGTTCAAAATGCCTAGGAATGTTTGGAAATTTTAGTTATTAAAATGCATAAAAATGTTTAGAATTTTTAAATTTTAAAGGGTTTTTCATGTTTGGAATTTTTACAAATTAGTATGTGTTCATTCTTCCTCCTGACTGCATCATTGGGGTGCAGATAATGCTTTAAAAATCACATAGTTAGGGTTAATATCATTAAATGAATAATGCTTTCAATGAATAATATTTAGAATTCAAGAAAGGGGAAGTGGGGAAGGGGAGGTTTCACAGAGCTTGCAAAGCAACAAAAGATTTTAAAATAAAGAAATCTGAATTTCACTTTTGCATTGTTGAATAACATTCCTTGTGACTACATCGATGGGGCTAGGAGTGGTCATGGCTAGTGCCACAATAGTGGTTAGGTAAACACTAATAGATGGGGGGTGAGCATCTAGCCCTAGAAAATTGAATTATGCATTTAATGAATGAATATGCCCTAACTATTCATTAATTCATTTAAGTAGGCAATAATATACTTGACATAAAATAACCCTATGCCCTAACTAATCATGAATTCCTTCAAGTAGTCAAAAATACAAATTCCTAAGTACTATGTTTCTCTCTATGTGTTATGTTTCTCTTAACTTATTACTCAGTATTGGTGTTTCTTTTGGGGTTACAAAACACTTATCAATTTAATAATAAAAAGATCAAGGAAACTTGTTGATTATATTCTTGATTGCTTCAACCTGATGGTATGATTATTTGGGAATGATTTTATGCTCAAGGGTTGGATATTCAACAATAAAAATAATGACTATGTGTTAAATAAATGATTATTCCCTAATTAATCATGAATTACTTCAAGCAATCAATGATACAATCGAGGTTAGATGCACAAAGTTGATGGACTAAAAAATGACATAATGAAAAATACAAAACATTTTTTGTAAAAGAAGTACACCCTTTTCAAAAGGGTATACACCTTTTTTTTTTTTCAAATAATGCAAAAACAAGGAGGGGTTGGTCCCGACCCTAAAGGGTGTACACCCTTTTCAATTCAAAGGGCGTACACCCTTTGAAATGCAAAGGATGCACACCCTATTTAAAGGGTGTATGTCCTTTCTAAAGTGACTTTGGACTGAAATTTTTTTTGCCATGTTTAATGTTTTACAAAGATATATTTAGTAAAATAAATGTTAAGTATAAGTTTAAATTTAATGTAAACTTATACTTTAATTTTATTTTACTAAATATAACAAATTAGATCCACTCAACATCTTCTAAAATTGATTATAACGTTGTAGGATTTACCATTTAGAAGTTAGTTTTTCAAATTCCATTCTAGTCAATACTTAGTTTTCATAATTTTAGGATTAGAAGATAGAATAAGAAACAAGGTTAAAAATCATGTTAATGTAATATATTTATACCATTGAGGATTACATGTCTATGTTACCTACTTAAGTATTCTATATCTACTTTATCTACTTGAGTGTGCTCTACCTGATTAAATAACTGAGCCATGGATTGATCTCAAGGAGTATTCCCTACATAAATACACAAGACATATATTGATATTTAATATTGCCTATTGGTGTCAAATTAAGTGCTCCAGTTACTCAACCTGGTCTACTTCAAGGTCCTCTAGAAACTTTCTTGCAATTAGGTCTCTTCTTAGCCATGAATTATCTCTTGGTCTATCACAAAAGGTCTTCTAAGTATTGGTATTTAAATACTAATGACATTATTCTTTAGTATTATCTCTTGACTTCTTATCCTCTGTATTTAACTCAAAAGACACTTACATTGACTTAAAATAGGGTACTTAGTCCCAAGATAGTAATCTACGTTCAAGAAAAACCCTTCTTTGACTCATAAAGCACTCAAGTGTACATCCTCATTTCTTTAAACAATACTATGAGGGTTTCACCAATTATTTGACTCAATATTCTTAGTGCTAGAAGAACTTCAAGTCAAAACTTAGATGACAACTCTACCCTTTATAGGCCTATTAGGCCAAATTCTACTTCTTAAGGACTTGATATAAAGAGGTCTACAACTACCTTGTTTTTTGGATTCATTCAATATAAAAACTCAATGAAAATATCAAGACAATGATACACAACTCATAGTTGTCTTTACACAATCTCAAAATACCAATTAGATCACTAAAATGGCCAAAATGTTGACTAAGTCCTAAGCACTGCTACAATATTGTGTATAGGCATGTTCGGTCTTGAAAAGGTGTTATTAATCTAATATCATCAAAGGATTCTTATAAATATTTATTAATATGTTTGGAGGCTATCTCTAAGGATAAAAAAACCAATTTCATTTATTTTTTTCTTAAGAATTAGAATTCAATGGAAACTCTACTCTTTATGTTTGGATGGCCTAATCTGCTTACTTGGAAGGATATTGACTTGGCCCCAAATAGTAAACCCTAAGCACTAATCCCCAAACACTAAATCCCAAACCCTAAATACTAAACACTAAGTTCTAAACCCCAAACCCTCAAGACCAAAACCATAAACCTTACACCCTAAACCCAAAACCCTAACCCTAAATACCAAGTCCCAAACCCTAAAAGATAAAATCTTGGTCCCTTGAGCCATAAACCATAAATCCTAAACCTTTAAGCATAAAATATAAATTATAATCCATAAATCCTAATCCCTAAGCCATAACACTAAAACTTGAACCCTAAATGCTAATCCCTCTACACTCAACCCTAAGCTATGAATCTTGAACCATCAACCATAAAAATTAAACCCTAAATTTATAAATCCTAAACCTCTATCCATAAACCATAATATTGAGATATCACCTATATAGAGAAAGGACATGGGACATTTGCTAAGCCATATATTTAAAGGATAGGGGTTATTCTAACCTATATACAGAAAGAAGTGACTAAGGACATTCATGCAAAAGGATTAAAGGTGGATTCAAGATGAATTCCTAATAATTTATGGGTTTTTTAATCAATGGGTCTATCAATATACATAAATGGATAGCCTATAAAATTCCACCTATAACATACATATAATAATGATATAGCCATTCAAACATTATATTTACCCCATACCTAGTACTACATGTAGGTATGTTGTCAATCATACATGACATATTCTTGTATTTGTGATATAATCACTCATACCAGACACAAATGTAGATAATCATCCTAGTACACTCCATTTACACCTATACCATTAACCCTAAAACCCAAACCTCAAACCATAAACACCATAAACCTTGAATTTTGAACCCTAAATCCCAAAACCTATACCCCAAACATATAACCTTAAAACCTTAAACCCTAAACTTTATACCCTAGACCCTAAGCCCTAAAACCTAAACTTTAAGCCTTTAACCCTAAATCCCAAACCATAAACCTAAAATCCCAAATCCTAAACACTAAACCATAAAACCTTAACCCTATACCCTTAATATTAAATGCTAAACCTTAAATGTGAAATTCAAAATCATGAACCTTAAACCCTAAACATCAAACCCAAAACCTAAAACCTTGACACCTAAACTCTTAACATTAAACCCTAAGCACTAAATCATAAACCTTGAAATTTGAACCATAAACCACAAACTTAGAACCACAAAACCTCAAACCCAAAACCATAGACCCTAAATCCTAAAAATGGATAAACCCTAAACCTTAAAACCTAAATGCCAGAACCCAAACAATCAACTCCAAACACTGAACTATAAACTTTAAACCTAAAACTCTTAACCCAAAACCCTAAAAATGGAACCTAAATGAAAAACACTAAATATACATTATGGAAACCACACTACAGAGGAATGATGAAAGCATTGGTAGTTCAACTCAACCCCCTCTCCAATTTTCTATCATAATTCCTACATAAGCACAAATATTTCAATGCAAGGAGAAAACATACCATAACAAAGTTAGTGGCATAAATTCTAATAATTTATACTCATAACCCACATCATTCTTTGAGAATAAATCATAAACATGACAAGATTCAAAATGATCTAGCCCTTTCGCTCAATGATTTGGAAATAACTGTCTAGAAGAAGGATTTCACCTCATATGAAGCAAGAGCAAAGAGGTAATTTTTGATCTATCATCATTTTTCATCATCCCTCATCATTGAAAATGATTTTTTTACATGAAAGTACAAAGAGGATATTATCTTATTTCCACCATGTAAATATTCAATAATCTCTCTAGAGTAATCCTTCATGACCCTATCTAATATAATAGACATGAATGAGAATAATCATCCTAGTACACTCCAATCAGAACAAAAGTATTTGAAACACCATTCAAGATTCATCTAAAAAGATGTTATTTAGTTTGAAAAATATTTATACTAACTATTGGATTGGAACACACTCTACTAGATAAAGGAATGACTAGGAATGATGATAGAATGATTAGGTATGATGAGGGATGGTTAGGGATAATAAGGGATGAGGAAAAATGAGGATGGGGTAGTTAGGGATTATTAAGGATGATAAGGGTTGATGAGGGAGTGCTTAGGGATGATGAGGGGTCTAATGAAAGATGATGAAAGATTGACTAGGGATGATAAGAAATGATGATGGTTAATGAGGGAGTTATTAGGGATGATGAGGGATTATGAGAGTGTGACTAGGGATGATGCTCGGGATGATGAGAGAATGATTATGGTTGATGTGTTTTGATGAGTGAGTGTTTAGGGATGATCAATGACAATGAGAGATGATGAGGGATGATAAGCGAGTGGTTAGGGATGATGAGGGTTGATGAGGTAGTGATTAACAACAATGAAGGATGATGATAGCCAATGAGGGAGTGATTACGGATAATGAGGGACAATGAAAATTGATGAGTTAATGGATAGGGATGATAAGTGAATATGATGGTTGATGAGGGTGTGATTAGGGATGATGAGGGTCAATAAGGGAGTTTCTTATATGAATTTGGAGTGCTAAAATATGACTTTATTATATGTGACTTTGGAATAATGCATGGGATTAGAATTGAAGAATGCATAGATTGACCATCTATCTGATATTTGTTTTAGAGTGAATGGTATCTTTTTAGAATGAATTTGAATAGTGTTTTGATTTATTCTATTTTGAATGGAGTCTATTAGGGCACAATTAGCTACATTCATGTCTAGTATAAGTTATCGTATAATTATTGTAGGTAGATGTCATGTATTAGTGAATACATACATATATGTAATAGGTATGTGATATATGTCATGTATGAGTGATTGTATCATGACTATAGGTATGTTACAAGTTACATGATATAGGGCAATCATTTATGCATATGATAGACCCATTGATTGAAAAACCCATAAATTTTTTAAGAATCCACCTTCAAGCTTGGGTATTCAATCAGGTAGGGCATACTCAAGAAGGTAAAGTAGGTAGGTCGTACTCAATTAGGTAAAATATAGGGCATAATCAATGGTATAAATCTATTACATATGTATCATTATTTTTAACATCATTTATCATTCTATCTTCTGATCCTAAAATTTTGAAAACTAAGTATTAACTGGAATGGAATTTGAAAAACTAATTTCTAAATGGTAACTCATACAAATCTATAATCGATTTCAAAAGATGCTAAGTGTCCCTAATTTGTTATATTTAGTAAAATAAATTTAAAGTATAAAAATATAAAATTATTCTTATACTTGACATTTATTTTACTAAATATATCCTTGTAAAACATCAAACATGGCAAAAAAAACTATAATCCAAAGTACTTAACAACAACCTCTAATTCACACACACACACACACACACACACACACACACACACACACACACACACACACACACACACATTTCACAAACTTGAATTACAAAAACAAAAAACAAATTATAATCCAAAAAGGGCATACACCCTTTGCAAAGGGCATATGCCCTTTCAACATTTCATTTTTTTTGTGTGTTTTCCCTCCAAATATACCTTGGGTACAGGCTTGGGGAGGTCTGAACCTACCTTGAAACTGGTCATGGAGTAGCTCATTTAGTTTCTAATAAATTTAGAAGTGTTTTCATCTTTGTCAACACATCTGATCAGGCAATTTTTATTATTTTTCAAAAAATATATGGGTTTGCAAAGGAGACAGTGTAGTTTTAGAATATATAATTTTTTTTAATGATATAATATTATTTATAATTATTACTTAATTTATATATAACATACCTCATTATGGACTATATACATATCGTCAAAAATTCTCTTATAACTTTTTGAATATTAATCGAAAATTTATAAAACTTATATCTCAATAATTTACACATTGTCAACTATGCTTTAAAAAAAATGATTTTCATGAAGTTAAGGTCAAAAGGTTATGTTTGTCCACTTACAGTTTCAATTTTTTAGCTGTCTTGACTTGTAAAATTATTTAAAAATTATATATATAATAAAGAATTAATAAAAAATATTCTCAACAATGTTTGACATTTCACCTATCTATATATGAAGTTTCATACAAAAATTAAATCGTTTACTCAAAAAAGTGTGTTCATACACATGCAATCTCCTTATCATTTTACAAAAAATGACCAATCTATTGTCATAAATGCATCTATTTCATACACTTTGTCAGATTCCTTTTAGAAGTGTCTCTAACATTCTATCCAAGTTAAACTATTTTTATTTTTATTTAAAAAAAGTGTCTCTTTATACCCCGCCTTTTGTCTCCCATTATCCTTCATCTACCCTCAACATAATACCTTATTGTGTTCATTCTTCTTCATAACTCAATCAACTTAATAATAGAATCCTCATGGAATTAAACATTGAATGTATTGTTGACTTCTTAAACCCCTTGATGGTATGCCTATTTGGGAATGATTTTAAGATCTTACCCTATTCTGTATTTAAACATGCATCTATATTTTACAACTCAGTTATTGAGTACTAACTTAAGATAAACATAACATAGACAAAAATATAACATAGTACTATTATAGCCACTATCCACTAAGAAGATATCCACCACCTATGTCACTCTAAATTTTAATTTGTTGTTAATAATTGAAAGAGTATAGGAGTGTGAGTTCTATTTGAAGTAGTAATTGACATTGACTGAATTAATATTTTAATGAATTATATGTATCATATCCTAATTAAACACACACACAAAATAAGCTATCATTTAATGACTGCCTATGTCATCACTGATCATTAATTCCTTCAAGTAGGCAATAATATAGTCAACATTATACTCAGTTTTTTAGTCATAATTGTCCTAATATGAAGGATGGGCTTGCAAAACACTTATGTTCATTTTTATTGATAACTCAATCAAGATAATAATTGAAGGATCATGGAAAACCATTGACTATATTGTTGACTGCTTGAACCCCTTAATGGTATGTCTATTTGGGAATGATTTTAGGATCTTCCACTATTCTGTGTTTAAACATGCATCTATATTTTGTGACACAACTAATTCCCTTGATTGGTGATATGAATGGATGTTTCTAATGTTTAATTTCATGTTGCTAATGCAAATATTCACATAGGTGGTGGATATATTAGTACTATGTTTCTCTCTATGTTATATTTATCTTAACTTAATATTCGGTATTGGTCTTTCTTGTGGGGTTGAAAAGCACTTATCAAGTTAATAATAAGAAGATCATGAAAACCCATTGAATTTATTATTAACTAATTCAACCTGATAGTATGCTTATTTGGGAATAATTTTATGCTCAAGGGTTGGATATTCAATAATGAAAACAATGATTATGAATTGAATGAATGATTATGCCCTAACTAATCATGAATTCCTTCAAGAAGTCAACAATACAGTCAACATAATACTCCTCAGTTATTCAATGATAATTCTACTAATATGAAGGATGAGAATGTATAATTGTTTATTGTGGGTTTACAAACACTTATTGTGTTCATTTTTCTTCATAACTAAATCAACTTAATAATATAAGCCTTATGGAATTACACATTGACTATATTGTTGACTTTTTGAACCCCCTAATGGTATGCCTATTTAGGAATGATTTTAAGATCTTATCTTGTTCTGTATTTAAATGTGCATCTATCTTTTTTGAATCACCTACTGAGTAATAAGTTAAGAGAAACATAACATAGTACCAGTATATCTATTATCCACTAAGAAGATATCCACCAATTATGTCACTTTAAAGTTTAATTTGTTTGTTGATAATTGAAAGAGTATAGTGTGAGTTCTATTTGAATTATTAACTGACATTGAGTGAATTAAACATTCAATGAATTATATGTATCATATCCTAATTAAACAAACACAAATTTTTTTTATGCATTTAATGAATGTCTATGCCCTTACTAATCATTAATTCCTTCAAGTAGGCAACAATACAGTCAACATTATACTCCTTAATTATTCAATCATAATTGTCATAATATGAAAGATGGGCTTGAAAAACACTTATGTTCATTTTTCTTGATAACTCAATCAAGCTAATAATATAAGGCTCATAGAAAACCATAGACTGTATTGTTGATTGCTTGAACCCCCTAATGGTATGCCTATTTGGGAATGATTTTAGGATCTTACCCTATTCTATGTTTAAATGTGAATCTATCTTTTGTGACTCAGATAATTCCCTTAAATGGTTATATGAATGGATGTTTCTAATTTTTTATTTCATGTTGCTAATGGAAAGACTCGCATAGGTGGTGGATATCTTAGTACTATGTTTCTCTATGTGTTATGTTTATCTTAACTTGGTACTCAATATTGGTCTTTCTTGTGGGGTTTAAAACACTTGGTGTTACTTTTTGTTCATAAATCTATCACATTAATAATAGATAGATCACGAAAACCCATTAGTTGTATTGTTGACTGATTCAAACAATTAATGTTTTGGGGGCAGTGTTATAGTTTTGTGTGATTAGTGTTTATCTATAACACATAAATATAGAGTTTAAATTAATTTATATGTTACATATCCAAAAATTATTATGAATTTAGTTCATATGTATTAACTAAATTATATGTATCATATCATAATTATACAAACTATTCAATAAACTAATCATTTATTCCTTCAAGCAGGCAACAATACAGTCAACATAAAACAAACCTAAATGTAATACACAAACTAAACCGATATGCCCTTTGAGATGAGTGTTGACCTACATATACCTACATAAAGAAAAATAACCAATGAACCATCAATTTCAATAATGGTCTATTGTTGTACATCTTATTATAGTCTGTATAATGCCCTACATCTTGCTTGTTTGTATCTATATAATACCCTTTACAATTTTTGCATTATGTATAATGTTCTATTGTATAATACCCTTTAAATTTTATACATTATATATAATTTTCTACTATATAATAGTAACACCCTTTTGCTTGTCTTGCTATGATAATGGGATGTCTATTGGTTCATTGGTTCTTTTCCTTTATATAGCAAGATTGAGCATTTTAGTTTTTATGTGAAGGTTAATAGTATCCCCAATGCTTAAGATAATACTTAGTATTGAAAATGACCAATATTAGACCATTATATAGACTAATTACTCATTGGTTCCTTTCCTTTACGTAAAAAGATAGACAATATTGTAAATAGACCAACATTAGACCATTTTATAGACTGTTGATTCATTGATTTATTTCATTGATGTAGCAAGATGGATAATAGTGTGAATAGAAAAAGGATCAAAATTCCAAACATTCAAATTTATTTATAGTATAAATCTAGAATACAAAGGTATAGAGTTCAAATTCCTTTATATATAGCATATCCAAGAATAATATACATACTTTAAAGGTTATTGTATAAATAATGAATGTATATACAAGTAATATATATATATATATATATATATATATATATATATATATATATATATATATATATATATATATATATATATATATATATATATATATATATATATATTCTTTTTTTGAAAAAATATGAATACTTGATCTATGTATACCATTACAAAGAATGTAAAGGTTGTGATTTTTTCCTTACCTCCAAGAAAGTGGATAAATGTTGTTGCAAATTTGATGGTGTGGCTATATAAAATTACAGTGTGACTATATGCCAAGAGAAAATGCTTAAATGAAGAATTTTGAATGTTATCTTATGGAGGGAGTAGAGGTGTCTCTATCATGATCACTTTCTTATTGTTATTCTGATTAATAATAATTCATTTTCATGGGTACATACATCCAACATTTGAATATGAATGTAAAATACAATGTCAAACATTAGGGTTCATGAACCCCCATTACATTTCATTATGAGCCATACACACATGGCACTTGTAAGTGGTAATGAAGTTGTGAAGTTGAACCCTAGTAGATGATATAAAGTAGGTAAAATAACTAACAGGGATGTAGAGGTCAACTACAGCTGTGGTCATCCATGCTGAATGTTTAATGGTCATAAATTACTTGAGTTGGATAAATTATTATATCCTCCATTATGAACATAACCAGATAGTATGTTTAGCATCAACTATCATCCTATTAGTTGACCTCACATCCCCCTCTAGATACTTTATTTACCAGTGCCATTAGGGTTACACAATTTGAAAATGATGATTTAATATTACATTTATATTAACTTACATTAGCCTATTAGTCATTTATCGATGGCCCCCATTAATTACATCCTCAATTATGAGCTCATGTTGAACATACTAGCTAGTTACACTCACAATTGGGGATGTAAGAAGTGAGGTCCATCATCTGAGGGATAACATGGAAACATAATGGATAGGGAGGGAGGGGAAGGGAGTCAAAGTATCTAGCATGCATGTGTAGGTCAACTATCAATGTGAACTTCACGTCCCTATTAGATGCTCTAAGGGTAGATGGAGTATCCAACATGTATGTGGAGGTCAACTATCAGCCTGAATCCACATACTTGTTGGATACTTTAAGGGTAGATGGAGTATCTAGCAAGCACATGGAGGTCAACTATCAGTTTGACTTTGATGTTCTTGCTAGATAATCTGAGGATAGATGAAGTATCTAGTAGGAACATAGATTTAAATTGTCTATGTGACCTCTATGCTCCTAGTGGATACTCTAAGGATGCATCCACTTCATCCATTCTATTAGACCATTAGCTCTCTAATGATGGGACCCATTTTTTACATCCTTGATTCTAAGCATAACTAGGAAGCACATTCAATGCTTAATCCAAAATGCACTATGGAAAGTGAAAAAGAAGCAGGATGTGATCAACTACAGGTCAATGTCTAGCATGGAAGTCCACACTAAACATGAGTGCCTTAACTAGCCATTGTGTTTGCATTTCCAGCTGACATGTATATGGGAATTAACAAATCAATGAATGTCTAGTGCTCATGTCTAGGCTAACATCTATCAACAACACATTAAGGCAAACAACAATAGTTAAGGAAAATTCTAGTTGAAAAATAAATATTAATATCCATTTAATGCTAAATGTTACTTGCACACCTTTCCATTATTCAAATATTATAACAGTGTTCATTTACCATTACACCATTCCTTTTCTACCTATGTAGGAAGCCATTAACCAATAATGAAAACAACAATGCAAACACACTGACTAGTTAATGCACTTGCATTCAGTGTGAACTTTCACATTGGAAGTTGACCCCCAGCTGGTCACATCTTGCTTCTCCATAACTTTGCCTCAATGTATTTTAGCCTAAGTGTTGAACGTACCTCCTAATTATGCTCATAACTAGAGAAGGGAAAACCTTAACTAGAAGTATCATTCACATTTCTGGTAGACATGTCTATGAGTCCCACCAAATCGATCAAATTCTAACATTCATTTTAGGTCTAACATCCATTAACAACAAGTTAAGTAAAATAATAGTGGTCAAGGAAAATTATAATAGTTAAGCCAAATGATAGGAGTGAAGGATAATTAAATGTAAGAACATACTTATTGGTTACACTTGAATCAAGGATGTAATAATTAGGGCCCATCATCAAAGGTCTAACATGCCAATAACATGGATGAAGGGGGAGGGTACACAACTTATCCATCATGCACATGGAGGTAAACTATGAGCATGAATTCCACATACATGCTGGATACTCTGAGGGTATATGGAGTATCTAATAGGCATGTGAAGGTCAATCATTAGGGTGACCTCCATGTGCCTACTAGAAACTTTGAGGGTAGATAAAATATCCAATAGGCATGTGGAGATCAACTATTAGCATGACCTCCATGTGTCTTTTGGATACTCCAAGGGTCCCTCCCCTCTATCTATTTCATTAGCCCTTTATCCCTTTGATAATTGGCCCCATTTATTACATCATTAATTAATCATAGGCCTTTACCCTATTCCATTTCTCATTTTCCATTACCTTATTCATTTAAGACCTCTACATGAGCTCATGTGCTCATTATCCAATTCCATAATCATGCACCGCATTTGTAGGATCATCTTAGAGGAGGCATTTTCTATACTGGTTGGTTACCTACAATGAATTTGATTGTTTGCATTATTAAATCTTGAATCCCATTTTGCATAATATTAGTTTAGCATCTAAGAAAGGCACAACCTTAACATTTGTATAAGGGGAAGCAATGAAATGCAGAACATATTTTTTAAATTAATATGTTCACCATGGAAACATTTTATTTGTTAAACTTATATTGTATTATATTTAAAATTTTATAATTTATCGTGTGCAACATTTTATATTTTTGCACTAAATTTGATAGACAATCTTAATTTTTTTTGACAACTAAGCCAATTATGTCATGTATTGATGTCTTGTTTTGGGATTGTAAGGCATAACCTATAATGGCATCAATAGTGGTGGTGGAGGTAATAGTGTGAGATTTCAATTTTTTTTCAATTTTACTATCACAATGTACTTTTAACACTATTTTATTTACTATTGTATGGGATATTTTCTTCTTGCTTGAATACAATGATTGAAAAAGTCTAATATATTGATTATTTACCTTATAATTTTCCAAGTTGTATGAGGAAGAATTAACATTGTCAATCACTAGATATGAATGTCGTCACTCCGTATACATTTCCTCTCGATTGGATTTTCATGTCTTGCTTCTCTAGCCATGGTAGACAAAATGAAAAAGAACACTATAGCCCCAAGTAAGTATGTTTTAGTTTACCAGATATTTTAGTCAATCAATCATGATATAAAATTTTCACATAATAGGGTTCCAATCCTTTAATGTATAAATTAGACATATAATGCATTTCTTGAATATTATGTCTACAAAATATTGTGTATGTTATCTTATAAGTGGATTTCATGACTATTTATGACCCAAAACATAGCTACAATCCTTTCAAGAGACTTCACTCATTATCAACAAAATTATCTCCAATAAATACATGACATAATTGAATGAGGAACACAGAAGTTGTATAGCTTTGGACAATCATCTGATGGAGTAAAAGAGATGCTAACCTAAATAATTAAAGAATTATTAATTGAATTAAATTAAATTAATTTGGTAATATGATTTTTTTTTTAGTTTTAGGTTGCTTTATTTAATTAGTTAAGCAAGTATAAGTTATATGCAATGGTAACCATTTATCATTTTGATTTGAACTTGGATACATACAACCCTTAGTGGTTTGTAGCCAACACAAGATGTTAATGTTGCCAAACCTGGATGACAATCTCCCTTAGTTGAAAATGTTAGTATTGTGAATTATTTGTCTTCAAATTTTAACCATTTTATTCTTGTAATAAATCATGATTTCAAATTATAATTCATTCATCCTTTTAATACAGAATATGGAGCATGACGAGCATGCTCAACTTAAGAGAAGCTTCCCTAAGTTACTCTAATAACATCAGCAAAAAAGGGAACAAATAGGGAAGGTGGTAAGTTTTTATTAATTTTTTATATTCAAATGTCCATATTATTATTTTTAATTATAAGTTATAATTATAACTAGTGCATTACTTTTGTATCACAATAATGGTAGGGAGGATAGAAGAACTTCTCCTATTCATAGGAAGAGCATAAGAATTGAATGGATGAAACTATGCTTTGTAACCTCCTTTTATGTACATGGCCAACTTCCTCTCATGGAGAAGGTAATATGGGAGAATAAAATATGTAGGGTTTGTGAGATTATGAAATTGGTATGAAACTTGATAGTGATCATCACCTTTTTAGTTTGCCTACAAAGGAACATATTATTATCTTTAAAGAAGAAACAAAATCACCTATTTCATTAGAGGATGAGGACAATCCAAATTACGATGTTGAAAATTATTATCATGATACAAGGTAATTCCTCTTTCATGTTCTTCTATTTTCAATTCACACGTGTATCTTATTATATACTTATTTAATATTTCTAACTATTGTACTTATTTTTCAAGTAAACAATGGTAGTGAGGAGGGTTTCACACCTATTTCATTGAAGTCGAGGACTTTGTAAATTTTGAGATGATAACTGATTCAATGAAAAATGGTTATGATGTTGAAAATGATTCCCATGATACAAGGGTAAGTCTTTTGTCACGTTATTCCATTTTCAATTCACATGTATATCTTATTGTATACCTATTTGAGATTTATAATTGTTGTAATTCTTTGTCAGGTAAACAATGGTAGTGAGGAGGGATTCACACCTGTTTCATTGGAGGTTGATGACTTTGAAAATTATGATCTTCCAAACAATTCATCGACAACCTCTCCACATGTACACACGCCTAGTCAGAAGGACAAGGTAATATGTTTGGATTTGGGAGTGTTTTTATAAGTCGTATGAAACATGATTTTGGTATTATTTTATTACTTTTACATACGTAGTAACTTGTTTCTTTCCCTCTTAGGAAAATCAAAATAATGGAATGAATGACCTCTACAACCTCTTCGCATGGACACAACCATAGTCAGGAGGACAAAGTAATATGTTGGAATTTGTACATATTTATTTAATTCATATAAAACATGATTTTGATATTATTTTATTGGTTTTACTCACATAAGCACCCATTATCCTCCCTCACAAGAAGATAAAAATATTGGAACATGGGTAGCCTTCGAAGGACAAGGTATAATGTGGGGAATTGTGAGTTTTTTAAAGTGATATGAAGTAGGATTGTGATCTTATTTTTATGTTTTCACTTGCATAAGAACATGTTACCATCTTTGAGCACGCAAGAGAACCATATGTTTCATGTGAGCATAAAGACAATGTCAAATTTTAGTTTCCATAAGATTTTCGTAGTGACATGTCATGATCTCCGCATTGTACAAGGTTAACTATCCCATGTTTTTATATTTTCAATAGATGTATATCCTATGAATTTGAAATTGGAGATACTTGTTTAATTTGAACCTTTTGATGTATGTAGATTATATTTGAATATGAAGAGCATGGTTACAAGAATATTTAGGATTTTGGATACAGGGACCAATTCTATTGCATTGCACCATAATGTCTTACATTATACAAAGGTGAGAATAAATTCTGGTCAAAACCACTATTCAATTCACAATGTGCTAAAATCCACATATTACCTCCCCTTCTAGATCATCAAACATCAGGGCATCCAATCAAGATAATATAATATATGTCCATGGAATGGAATTTACAGCAATAACTATATGAGATGCACAAACCTAAGAAAGTTGCTTTAAAAAAAAGAACATGTTTATGACTCTGAGGATTTGAGCCCTAAAGTGTTGGAATCCATAGAAGAAGAACTCAATATATACAATTCTAAATAAAATAAAGAGAAAAGGAGGAGGAAAATTCTAAGGTGGAGGGAATTTGTGAAAGTAAGTGATACATTATGTTTTACTTTATATTTCTTTCACCAATACATTCATATCTTGTACTTATACATAAATACTTTATATTTCTTTCACCAATACATTCATATCTTGTACTTATACATGATTTATGAAACTTGATATAAAAAATAAACTTCCTTGGTTTCAAACAAGAATGTGAAGGGGAGAAGATGAGAGTTTAAGGATAAGGTATGTTTGTTTATCCACAATTTTTCAATCACTCTTTCTCTTTAATCAAATAATTGTAGTTTGTATTTTTTATTTATGAAAGTAATTGTATTCATTTTTTTTGATAGTATGACAAGGACGGTTCAACATGAAATAAGGAATGAAAGAGGAGAAGAAAATTTTGAAAAAATGTTTGATTCAGTTTGTGAAGATTCACTATGTTTTTGTTATACACCATGTCAAATGTTATGACATAATGAAGACAATGGAAATGTGATATCGATTTTTCTATTATGAATGGATTTGTTCAAGATAATGAGACTTTTCCTATAAGGTAAATGTATGTAGATATTTATCTTCATTAAATAAAAACTTTCATATGTGCATTAAAAATCTTGTCTTTTTATGATATGATTGTAATATGCATATAAGGGTCACAAAAGTAATTATGTCTTCGAATATGCGAGTTAATTGACCCTAATAAAGTTGATTAATTACAAATATCACTATTTTTATTTGTTTCATTGGTTTATATTATGATGTAGGTGTCCTATCCAACTATGTTAAGCACTCGAGGCTCTCTTATGTTTTGGTTTCATTTAGGGTTCACATGTCTATGGTAAGCATTCATTTGGATAAAGTAGATAGGGTTTGAGGGAAATATTATGAACACCAAATCTTATATTCATCTTATTTTGAATAATTGAAACATGGAACTTTGTTTACGCATGCCCAAAATTTGTACACATCAAATGAGAGATATGCATTTGATTTATTTATGGTGGAGTTTTAAAATTTTGTAGATGTTAGTTGAATGATTTGTGAGGGAAGTCATATAGTTTCCCATAATAAAAAGTCCTTTAAGATGGATCTGTATTTGAATCATTTTTATTTACTTTCAAACCAATGAATTGTGTGGGATTTCAAAATTTGTTAACATTACTATTTATATTTGTGATGGAAATTCAAGATTAACTTCTCAACATCCTCATTGGGTGTGTATAGCTCTAGTCTCTATTGACTTTTGCAAAAAAAATTCCCTAATTTTATAAATTGTGGAAGCATGGAGAGTTTTTATATTCATGACATCTTTAGAAACCAAGGTATTTGTAAAGTCTCTCAAATTTTTAAGAGTGACAACCTTCCTAGGGACTTGAGAGATCACATTATTAAAGTTGAAGAGATGAAATAGGAGTATGAATATTTATTAAACCTATTGAAAGAAAGTAAAATCAAAATCAGATGTGCTCAAGATGAAATAATGTGGGAGCCTCAGGAAAGTATCATTCCCAACAGGGTTATGACATGCTTATTTCAGAAAATTATAGTTACCTACTCACTAAGGACAACATTTGGGAGAAGCTATAGAGGGTTCAATCAATTATATATATATTTTTTTCATATGGACTCTCTCCCATAATGCCTTCTCTGTGTGCTCTATGGAAGAAAGAGGTTGAAGATAGAAAATTGTGCAGAAAGGAAAACCTCATAAATTTGCCTATACTATTAATTTGATGTTCATAATTTAATTATGATTTAAACTCTAGCAAAATATTGATTATCTATAACTAATTTTTATACATAAATTAAATTGTATTCATATATATGCCTAGGAAAAACACTTTTTAGCTTGTCCATTGTAGCATCACCCTGGTTAGTTCGACAATGTCTTCCACTTTGTAGATGATTAAAATAGCTCTGCTTAGTAAGACTTTCAAATATGTTGCAATATGTATTATTATCACTGAGGTTGGTAGGTTTTTTCTTGCCACTATTGTTCCATGGCACATACAACCATGTTATATACCAAAGACAATGAATAACATTGGCACATAATTTGTTTTTTTTTTTAAATTAATTATTAATTTACCCTATGCCCTTTTACATATTCTATGCCCCATGGCATGTACCATATAAAAGGGCCATGCATGTACACATTATAATGAAATTTAATGGGGGCTCATTCATCATGCCATGTGCCAATTAATTGTTAGATTAATATTCAAAGACTGAGTGTGCAAGTCATCATGAAAATGCATTATTATAAAATGGAATAACAATAAGAAAGTGATCATGATAGACATCCTTCTGCTCCCTAAAGCAACATCCAAATTTATTCATTTTAGAATTTCCTCTCAATATAAAGTCATAGAAACATAATCAAAACTGTAAGGATGCTTATATAGTCACAACAACGTCATCAAAGTTGCAAGGACATTTATCCACTTGCTTGGAGGTAAGAGAAAACTCATAACATTTACATTCTTTGTAATGGTATACACAGATCAAGTATATAATTCCCTACATCTTGATTATTTGTATAATACCCTTTATTATAGTCTATATAATTCCTTACATCTTGCTTGTCTATATAATACCCTTTACAATCTATGTAATGGTATATTATCATCCATCTTGCTACAGAAAGCAAAAGACCAATGTACCATCAATCTGTATAGTGGTCTACTCTTGTCCATCTTATTATAGTCTACATAATGCCCTACATCTTGCTTGTCTATATAATACCCTTTAGATTTTTTTCAATGGTATAGTTTTTTCCATCTTTGGTGTCAATGTAAGTGTTCCACTTACTCATTCAATTATACTATAATATCTTCTTGCAAATAGATCTTTGTATTTTGATCAAAAGAGAGTGTCAATGACCTTAAATAGGGTACTCAATCCCAAGACTATTATCTACCTTCCTTATCAAATTGTAAAGTAATGAAATACTCATTCTCACTTCTTAGAGCATAAATAATTTTAACCTCATAACTCAATTGATAACAACTTAGTTTTTATAGGCCTACTAGGCTTGATTCTACCTATAAGGACTTGATGTAAACTTTAAAGTGAAAACCTTATATTATCTCTTTAAACAAGTATAAATTTATGAAAAATAATATAAACACATTTGTATAATGTCAAATACTTCAATTCCCAAGAAACATTGATCCAAAACTCTCTTTTTATGCCTTACCTCAAAGAACACCTACAAAGTTCTTAAACACAATCCTTTATATTTGAATGCTCAATGAGTATTTTGATTCAAAGACAATTAAAATGGCTCAAAACAATGATAATGGAACTTTAAATGTGTTTTTTTGTCCCCCAAAAAATATCACTCATTTTTGGGACAACATTTGAACTATTTTGGTCCTACAGACCAAAATTGTCTCTTCCCTTTTCGAAATTTGTCCTGGGCATTCAAATTCCTCATTTTTCAAGCTTATCAGGAATCTACAGACTCTGTATGCTTGAATATATGGAATTTTTAGGCTTGAATATACGGACTCTGTAGGAAGAGAAATCTATGGACTCTGTAGGAAAAGAAAATCTATGGACTCTGCAGACCAAGTTCAACGGGCTTCACAGGTTGATTTCTACAGACTGTTTCAAGGTTAGAGAAAAATACAGACTTGGTTTCTATGGACTCTGTAGGTAGGTTCATTTCTATAGGTTCAAAGGCTTTTGCAGGCGGGTTTAATCAAAAGAATCAATTTCCAACACTTAGTCATTTTCAGGATTGGTTCAGCGCCTTGGTTCAATCAAAAATTTCCATCAGCAAGCAACTAAGCAAGGATCCAACCATTGAACCATTGAATTGTTGAACCTTAAACCATTTTGGTTCAACGGGTTCAAGTTTCAATAGGTTCAATGCATTTGGAGGACTTAGCCAAATCAAAGGGAGTGAACCATTGAACCATTGAACCAAAGCTTGGTTCAACAGTTGGTTCAAATCTTGGTTCATTAGCTTGGTTCAAAGCTTGGTTCATCCACTTGGTTCAACAGTTGGTTCATCAGCTTGGTTCAATGGTTGGTTCAATGCTTCGGTTCATTCAGTCGGTTCACTCAGTTGGTTCATCAAACAGTTCAACGGCTTTTGGTTCAAAGGAGCAATTTAATGCAAAGTTTCAAGAGAGCCTCTTGAAGGACAAGTGCCCTTGCAGAGGGCACTTGGTTGACCAAATCACCCTTCAAAAGGGTCATTTTCAAAGAAGCCGCAAAGGTAAGTTCTTTCAGAATTTTGTTTAAGGAAGACAAAAGACAAAGGGATTTCCTTCGGGAAAAAGACTAAGGCAAGAAACAATTCCTTCAGACTTTTATTCGAAGGAATTCCTTCTGAAAAAAAGTCTAAAGGAATTTAGAAAGGCTGTAGGAGGAAAGCTTGAAGAATTTTCTCAAAGCCAAAGACAGGGAAATAATTCTGCAGACTTTTTGCCCGCAGGGAATTATCTGCGGAAAAAGCTCGCGGGAAAGTGTCCATGGAAAAAGTTCGCGAGAAAGCTCTGAAGGACTTCAAAGATAAAAGGCAGCCAAAGGACCCCGAAGGGTAGGTGCCCTTGTGAGGGACTCTCGACTGCCAAATTAAAGGACACTTCCCAAAATTAAAGGGTCACCTTCCCTTTGGGAGGAGGCAAACAAATGGACTGAGACAAAAGCCTGACAGAATCCCATGGATGCTGTCAAGTGTCATCTTTAGAGCTTCATTTCACTTTGTTTCTAAGAGCCATGAAAGATACCACATGTCCTTTGTAAGTTAAATAGAACACACCAAGTGGCATCGTCTACATGAATCCAAATGAGTCCCACATAGTTCTATAGTGTTTCTAAAATGCAATGGAAGCTACCATGTGTCATCCTCCTCTAGAAACTAATATAAGTCCTGAATACTTTTCAAAGGTAGCTAAAAGCTTAGTGGAAGCCACCATGTGTCATCATCCGCAAGATTCTCAAGAGGCAGGTGGAAGCTACCACCTTTTCCATTGTAAATCCACAGAAAGCGACAAGTGTCTACACCCACAATTCTGAGTTTCTAATAGGTTTCAAAGCCTCTATCAATAAAATTTTCTCAGAGTCCTGTGGAAGTTGCCACGTGTCTTCACCTATTTAGTAGTGGAATGTGCCATGCATCAATTTCTAAAGACCAGCAAAAAGTGACTAATGAATAGAGCATCGAATTGAATCTAGGACCCGATTCAAATAACCAAAAAATGAGGAACAATGAAGAAGGACAAGAAACATTTGTGCATCAGATATGTTTCTAGAAGTAGATCATTAGGTAGACATTGAAGGATGTAAACATTCAATGGTGTGACCTATTTCTCTGCATTGAGAAAAGCAAATGGGTAAATGCCCCTAAATTCTAGCATGTCTTCTTAATAGAATTCAATGCAACATGATGTGTTACTCTTCCCGACTCCTTCTTGAAGAGGCTATATAAGGGACTCTCTTTTAATATTTTATAGATCTCTCTCTGACAATTAGAAATGAAACTCTGCCCAAATTGGAAGACATTACTGAGACTTTGAGCTTAGATTGTTGATCATATTTTGTTATTGGAATAAGAAAGCAAGTGACTTTTCAGACTTTGTGCTGTGATATCTTTGTTCTTGGGGAAACTGTTCTTATGTCTTTTCCCTTAATATATTTTCTATTCTTTTAATTCAACAAGCAAAATTAGTGAAAGTAGTCAGGAAGGTGTCCTGAAGTCAATTGTGGAGAGACTTTGTGCCCCCATAATTGCCTTTAGTGTGTTTTCTTTTCATTTCTATGTAAAGGACCTTGGGATGACTTTGTGCCCTCATTGTCCTTTGTATCTCACTCTTGGGCAATTCAGGTGGAGACTTTGTGCTACATCTCAATTTGTTGGTTACTACGTACTTGGTTACATTTTGCTTTTACTACCAGGAGTATTCTTGTGGCCTGTTGAATAGTACTTCTGAAAGAAGAGGAGTTCTTTATATCATTTCCCTTGAGTTTTTTCCTTTGAATTGCACACATCATCTCTGAAAAAAGAGAGATGGATGGTTTATCCTACCCTTGAGTATTATTTTTTGTTTATATATATATATATATATATATATATATATATATATATATATATATATATATAGGGACCTCCCCTTGATGAGAGGAGAGATTAGTCCCCTTTTGATGTGGTAAACCTACACATTTAGATGACCAATCTTCTTATTTTGGCTGATCAGATATATTTTGTGTTATCAGTACGCTGATCGACAAAATATTCAACCAACTATTTTTGGTGACTCTACTGGGGATATAACCCATTATCCATTTATAGCCTTATCATTCACCTCCACACTAACTAGGAAAGAACGCGCAATTTAAAGCCTCAAGCTTCAAACTAAATCAAGGTAATTTATTTTCCATTTTTGTTTCACAATCTGACAGATTCAAGGTATACACGAAGTCAAAGGGCTAAATGTATCGTTGACCCTATATTCGAGTTGGTACAACAAAGTGATTTTGATCTATTTCCTTCACTATCTCATCTCCAACAAACCAAGAGCTTTCTTCCTACTAAAGTCAGGTCTCCATTGCCAGACGAAGTATCCACTTTTGCTATTGATAAAGCTTTGCCAATAATTACCCCTCTGAGATTTGTTATTCCTCCTTTTCATAATCCTATAATGACAGTTCAAGGCCCCTAGGGTAATGATTTTGGTCCTCTCAATCTTACTCCAACTCTACATGAGCTTCCACGTAGTTCAAGGAAGAATTTCCCCAAATTCTATGGTGATGGGAAAGTTCATCCTAATGAACACATTGCAACCTTCATCATAGCCTATGGAGTAATTGGAGTAGAATTTGAAGATGTAGCAGTCAGGCTATTTGTAGAAACATTACAAGGTGCTGCTGTAGATTAGTTTTATCATCTATAGGCTCGATCAGTAACTGATTGGAATACCCTCAAAGCTAAGTTTGAAGCCAGATTCAAACCTACAGAAGATGCACATGCATTTTTGGCTCAACTTACACAGATGAAGAAAGAGCCTCATGAACTAATGAGGGACTTCATATCCAAATTTGATAAACTGAGGAACAGGATTCCTGTAATCACTTGACCTACAAATGAGAATCTCAAATGCTTCTTCATTAATTCTAATTTACCTAAAGTAAGTTTTCTTTTGAGACGTGCTGGTCAAATAAATCTTGTTGCAGCTCAACATTTGGCCATTGAGGTAGAAGATGATCTCATCTTAGCAGGAAAGATAAGAAAAGATCCAAATAGAAATAGACCTTCATCATCTTCTAAATATTCATCTACAAGCACCATAGATCTAATGGTGCAAAAACTAGCAAATGAGTTGTTTGCTCTCAAAAAGCAAATGGCACAAGGAATGTTTTATGCTCCTTCATACAGAGATATGCCAAGAAGGACATTTCCAAATTAGCCATATCAAGGCAATGTTGCCAGGAATCAAGGGAAACAAAATCATCTTCCTCCCCCATAAGGAAAACTTGCCCTAGAAGTTCTTCCAACCAATTCAACAATGGAATATCTTGAAGCAAAATCAGAGTTCTCTTTTCAGCTTGAATTAAATCAAGAAAATGATGTTGATCTCCTTATAAAAATTCAAGAAGAATCAGCTGGTGACTCCCACATTGGTTTCTTGAACTACTAGGATGAACTCAGAAGAAAAGGAGAAGCTTTTGATGGATCATATGTAGTGTTTACCCGGTCTAAGAACCAATCAGTCCAGCAAGTTGATAAAGGGAAGACAAAAGAGAAAGCTCAACCAACAGTTACGATTGCTAAGCTTGGAACCACTCTGCCTTTTCAGTCAAAGGATCCAATGATCACCCAAAAGGCAAATACATCAATTTCACCTTCATCATCTACTCCCATTTCAAAAACCAGATCTCCTCCCATCCCTCCTAAAAATCAAAAGGTTGAAATACCTTCCTTTATACCTAGCTCAATTCAACCATTTGACATAATCGATCATGTTAAAAAGAAAAAATACAAATTTTTGAATTTGAATATTTACAGTCTAACCCTGATCAATTGAATAAGTTGATCTAATGTGTCAAGAAACAAACCATCCTTGCAGGAAAAAAAGCTAAAAAGGTAACTCCTGATTCTCCAAAGAACATGCCCATTCTGAATAATCTTGTCATTAATCCTCTAGCTACCCCTGGGAAAATAGAACCTTTCTATGTTTCCCTGTTAATAAATGGTCACAAGTTAAGTAATTGTATTATAGACTCAAGTGCATCTAAAAATATCATGCCTGATAAAGTAGTTAAATATCTCAGCCTCACACTGACCAAGACATTTGGGAGATGTTTCTCCATGGATAACAAGCAAGTACCATTGCTGGAGCAAATCAAAGATGCTTAATTTGCATTTGTAGCTTTTCCAGACAAGAGAATCAAGATGACTGTCTTGGTGGTTGATGTCCCAGCATCTTATGGCATTTTATTTGGATGAAATTTCTGCAAGAACATGGGAGGAGAACTAAGCATGGACGTATCTGAGGCAAGGATCCCTGTACAAGGCATAATGAAGAGGTTGTTCCATGAAAAAGAGGCAAAATATGTGGTCACCCAAACATCAACCCCTGAAGTTCAAATCATTTTTGAATCCTCAGGTATGGGTAACTACTTTCTATCTATAGATGAAGTGCATGAAGCATCTGATAAAATTATTGAAAGTGTCAACCTAGAAATCAGTTCAACTAGAACAACAGAAGAACTAGTATGTTGTAATACAAATGAAGAAGGACCCTCCCTCTCTAATGAAGGAAAGTCTAAAGAAAAATTAGTTTCTAATGAGGTATGGACTCTAAAATTTGATGGTAGCTGTTCCTCTACTAGTTCAGGAGCTGAGATTGTGTTGATATCTCCTCAAAGAGATATGTTTCCTTCATCTTACAAATTACAATTTAGCAACACTAACAATATAGCTGAATATGAATCTCTGTTGCTTGAAATGAAGGCTGCTCAAGAAAAAGGCATCAAGTTTCTTCATGCCAAAGGGGATGCTGAATTAGTGGTTTGTCAAGTGAGAAATCTATACCAAACTAAGAATATAAGATTACGCCACTACCGCAACCTGATTTGGGACCAAATTGAAATCTTTGATGCTTTCAACATTTTTACCATACCCAAGGAATCTAATGATAGAGCTGATGCACTTGCTACTTCAGGAACTCTTTTAGTTCCTGACTTAGATTTCAAAGAAGACATGTATACTATTGAACTAATCTATAGACTAAGTGTTCCTAACAATGCTGATCATTGGCAAGTATTCAATGATGATCATCAAATCATTGCCTTCCTATAACGGAAAGATAATTTTGAACAACTATGTTTTGAAGGCAGTGAATCTCAGAAGTATGAATCAACCTCTAAATCCAGTTTAGATATAAATGAAGAATTCTTATAGCTGAAAGGAAATAAAATTTTCAAAGGCCTGGTTTCTCTTGAGAAACTATTTGATAAGCATGATAAATTCATCAAACAACAGCAAATAGATTCAAGTTTCTCTCAAGGATTCGATCAAGTAAATCTGACTACTAAAGAAAATCCCAAGATGGTTAACATTGATAAGTGTTGCACCCCTAAAGAAAGATTCAAGTTCACCACTTTACTCTGTCAATACATGGATGTCTTAACATATTCTTATGAAGACCTGAAGTCTCTCAGACCTGATGAAATCTACCATGACATTCCTCTCAAGGCTGATTCAATGCCTTATAAGTAAAAATCCAAGCAGTACAATCTAAAAATATCAGGTACTATTATGTTTGAGATACAAAAAATGTTAAGTTCTAGAATCATCTTTTCAATCCATCATTGCACATGGATTGCAAACATAGTGCCTGTAAGGAATAAGAATGGCAAAATTTGTATTTGTGTAGATTTCAAGACTCTGAATCAGTCATCTTTGAAAGATAATTACCCTTTGCCAATTATGGATCAAGTGCTTCAAATAGTGACAGGTTCAAAAATGTTATCAATTTTGGATGGCTTCTCAGGATATAATCAAGTTAAAGTTGGTGAAGCAGAGCAACACAAGACTGCATTCACCACACCTTGGGGTACATTTGCATATAGAAGAATGCCTTTTAGCTTGATAAATGCTGGTGCTACCTTTCAGAGAGCAATGGACCTAGATTTCAAAGATGAGATATGTAAATTCATAGTGGTATACATTGATGACTTGACTATCTTTTCAAAGCATCGATCTGATCATGTATGCCACTTACAAAAAGTGTTGGAGTGCTGCCGCCAGAATGGTATTTTCTTGAACCCCAAGAAGTCTATTTTTGGAGTAACAGAGGGGAAACTCCTCAAACACATTGTGTCTAAATAAGGCATAAATATTGACTCAGATAGATTCAAGTCTATTCAAGAGCTTAATTTGCCTACAAGTAAGAATGTTATTCATTCTTTCTTTGGAAAGGTGAATTTCTTGCGGAGGTTCATCCCCAAATTTCTTGAGAAGACTAGACACATTATGAACGTGATGAAAGGGAAGACCACCTTCAATTGGACTAAAGAAGGAAAATTAGCATTTCAGGATATCAAGACTGCCATTGCCCACGCTCCTACCTTGGTTTGTCCAAATTACAAAAAAAAAATCATCATATACAGCTATGCTTATGAACACGCACTTTCAGTAATTCTTGTTTAACAAGACAAGAAAGGTATGGAATCTGCTATTTCTTTCATGAGTTGCCCTCTCAACACCCATGAGATGAAGTATTCAAATGTAGATAAGCATGTTTATGCATTGGTGAAAGTAGTAAAACATTTCCGCTTCTAGATCCTGAATTCACACACTCTTGCCTTAGTTTTTAACACTATAGTCAAGTCCATATTAACTCAGCAGGAGTTTGGCCCAAAAAGAGGCAATTAGATTGCAAAGATCTAATAATTTGATCTAGACATCAAGCCAACAAAGCTGGTCAGGGAAAAAGGCCTATGCCAATTAATTGTTGATAATAAGCTAGAAGATACACAACATGAAGAAGTTGAAGTGGAAGATACTCCAACAGTCCTTTTTGTCTCCACTACCAATAAGTGGTAATCAGGTATTACTCATTTCCTTACTTATGGTGAATGTCCTGCTCATTTGTCTTATAAAAAAAGGAGGACTATCAAGTTGAAAGCTGCCAATTTTGTCCTTTAGGACAATGGCTTGTACAAGAGAAGCATAGATGGAGTATTCCTTTGTTGTGTAGACAAAGAGCAACAAAGCCAAATTTTGAAATCCTTCCACAATCTGGCCTATAGAGGACATTTTTATACTCCTGGGATTGCTCATAAGATTCTTTAAGCTAGGTATTACTGGCCAACTTTTTTCCAAGATGTATATAAGTGGGTGAGAAAATGTGAACTCTACCAGCAATTTGTTGGAAGACCCAAGTTGGCTGCCCTGCCTCTCAAGCCAGTGATCATAGAGGAACCTTTCTAGTAATGGGGGATTGATTTTATTGGAACTATAAACCCATCTCAAGTGTTGGACATGATTATGTCATTATAGCAACTAACTATTTCACCAAGTGGGTAGAAGCAATCCCAACTAAGCATGCTACTTCAAAAGTTGTATGCAATTTCCTCAAAGAGAATATCATATCTAGGTTTGGAGTTCCAACCAAAATTGTTACTGACAATGTAGCTTGTTTTACCTCCCAAGAGATTACACAATTCTTTTTCCATTATGGAATTATACTTTCTCACTCTTTTGATTATTTTCCATAAGGGAATGGACAAGCTGAATCCAACAATAAAAACCTGGTAACTATCATCAAGAAGCTAGCAGATGACAATCAAAGGACATGGCATAAAGCATTGATTGATGCTATATGGGTAGACAAAATCACACCAAAGAGGGCAATTGGTATGTCTCCTTTTCAACTTCTTTATGGTATCAATGCTGAAATACCAATCACCCTACAATTGCCAGCCTTGAAATTGGCAAAGGCAATTTAAGATCAGACATATGAAAGCTCTCTTGAATAAAAGAATCATGTGCCTGATTGAGCTGGATGAACAAAGAACCATGGTGGTGGACCAAATTACTGCTCATCAAAGTCTGGTAAAGAAACTCTTTGACCAGAAGGCCAAAAATCTTGATTTCTAGATTGGGGATCAAGTCCTGCTGTGGGACAAAAAGAGAGAACCAAAAGAGATGCATGGAAAGTTTGAATCCCTCTGGAGAGGCCCATTTATAATTCATAAACACATTGGTGAAAATATTTTTTTGCTAAAATATCAAGATGGCACACTCTTTTCTCTCCCTCACAATGGGCAACATTTGAAACACTCCAACTCTTGAAGTATCAAATCATTGCATCTGTATATATGTATAGTTTTTAATTCTATTTTGCTTTGTTTGTCTCCATTTTTGTTGCCTTTCATTTCTGGGTAGCATGACTCCATAACCCAATGGTACACATGAAGAAACTAGAAATTTTAGATTCTACTCCCTTCAATTCTTTTTGCAATTGATATAAGTTCCCCAACTGGAGCCAGCTGTTGTCCTCCAAAAAATATCACTCATTTTTGGGACAACATTTGAACTATTTTGGTCCTACAGACCAAAATTGTCTCTTCCCTTCAAAAAATTTGTCTTGGGCATTCAAATTCCTCATTTTTCAAGCTTCTCAGGAATCTACGGACTCTGTAGGCTTGAATCTATGGACATTTTAGGCTTGAATCTATAGACTCTACAAGAAGAGAAATCTATGGACTCTGCAGGAAAAGAAAATCTATGGACTCTGCAGACCAAGTTCAATGAGCTTCACAGGTTGATTTCTACACACTGTTTCAAGGTTAGAGAAAAATACAGATTTGGTTTCTATGGACTCTGTAGGTAGGTTCATTTCTATAGGTTCAAAGGCTTTTGCAGGCGGGTTCAATCAAAAGAATCAGTTTCCAACACTTAGTCATTTTCAGGATTGGTTCAGCACCTTGGTTCAATCAAAAATTTCCATCAGCAAGCAACTAAGCAAGGATCCAACCATTGAACCATTGAATCATTGAACCTTAAACCATTTTGGTTCAATGAGTTTAAGGTTTAACAGGTTCAACGCGTTTGGAGGACTTAGCCAAATAAAAGGGAATGAACCATTGAACCATTGAACCAAAGCTTGGTTCAACGGTTGGTTCATCAACTTGGTTCAAAGCTTGGTTCATTCAGTCAGTTCTCTCAGTCGGTTCATCAAATGGTTCAATGGCTTTTGGTTCAAAGGAGTGGTTCAATGCAAAAGTTCAAGAGAGCCTCCCGAAGGACAAGTGCCCTTGCGAAGGGCACTTGGTTGACAAAAGCACCTTCAGAAGGGTCATTTTCAAAGAAGCCACAAAGGTAAGTTCTTTCAAAATTTTGTTTAAGGAAGACAAAAGACAAAGGGATTTCCTTCGGGAGAAAGACTAAGGCAAGAAACAATTCTTTTAGACTTTTGTTTGAAGGAATTTCTTCAGTCAAAAAGTCTGAAGGAATTCGAAAATACTGCGGGAGGAAAGCCCGAAGAAGTTTCTCAAAGCCAAAGATAGGGAAATAATTCACCATCTCATCTCCAATGAACCAAGAGCTTTCCTCCTACTAAAGTTATATCTCCATTACCAGACGAAGTATCCACTTCTGATGTTGATAAAGCTTTGCCAATAATTACCCCTATGAGATTTGTTATTCCTCCTTTTCATAATCCTATTATGGTAGTTCAAGGCCCCTGGGGTAATGCTTTTGGTCCTCTCAATCTTACTCTACCTCTACATGAGCTTCTAGGTAGTTCAAGGAAGAATTTATCCAAATTTTATGGTGATGGGAAAGTTCATCCTGATGAACACATTATAGCCTTCAGCATATCCTGTGGAGTAATTGGACTAGAATTTGAAGATGTAGCAATCAGAATATTTGTAGAAAAATTATAAGGTGCTGCTACAGATTGGTTTTATCATCTACAGGCTTGGTCAGTAACTGATTGGAATACCCTCAAAGCTAAGTTTGAAGCCATATTCAAACCTGCAGAAGATACACATGCACTTCTGGCTCAACTTACATAGATGAAGAAAGAGCCTCATGAACCAATGAGGGACTTTATAGCCAAATTTGACAAACTAAGGAACATGATTGCTGTAATTTCTTGACCTACAGATGAGAATCTCAAATGCTTCTTCATTAATTCTAAGTTACCTGAAGTAAGTTTTCTTTTGAGATGTGCTGGTCAAATAGATCTTGCTGCATCTCAACATTTGGCCACTGAGGTAGAAGATGATCTCATCTTAGCAGGGAAGATAAGAAGAGATCCAAATAGAAATAGACCTTCATCATCTTTTGAATATTCATTTACAAGCACCACAGATCTAATGGTGCAAAAATTGGCAAATGAGTTGCTTGATCTGAAAAAGCAAATGGCACAAGGAATGTTTTCTCCTCCTTCATACAGAGATATGCCAAGAAGGACATTTCCAAAATAGTCATATCAGGGCAATATTGACAGGAATCAAGGGAAACAAAATCATCTTCCTCTCCCACAAGTGAAACTTGCCCTGGAAGCTCCTCCAACCAATTCAGAAATGGGATATCTTGAAGCAAAATCAGAGTTCTCTTTTCAACCTGAATTGAATTAAGAAAATGATGTTGATCTCCTTATATAAAATCAAGAAGAATTAGTTGGCGAATCCCACATTGGTTTCCTGAACTACCAGGATGAACCCAGAAGCAAAGGAAAAGCTTTTGATGGATCATATGCAGTGTTTACCAGGTCTAAGAACTAATCAATCCAACAAGTTGATAAAGGGAAAAAAGAAGAGCAACCTCAACTACCAGTTACAATTGCTAAGCGTGGAAACACTCTACCTTTTCAGTCAAAGGATCTGGTGATCACCCAAAAGGCAAATACATCAATTTCACCTTCATCTTCTACTCCCATTTCGCAAACCAGCCCTCCCATCCCTCCTTAAACTCAAAAGGTTGAAATACCTTCCTCTGTACCTAGCTCAATTCAGCCATTTGACATAATCGATCATGTCAAAAAGACAAAAATATAAATGTCTGAATTTGAATATTTGCAGTCCAATCTTGATCAATTGGATAAGTTGATCCAATGTGTCAAGAACCAAACCATCCCTGTAGGACAAAAAGCTAAAAAAGTAACTCCTGATTCTCCAAAGAACATGCCCATTTTGAATAATCTTGTCATTACTCCTCCAGCTACCCCTGGGAAAATATAACCTTTCTATGTTTCCCTGTTAATAAATGGTCACAAGCTAAGTAATTGTATTATAGACTCAGGCGCATCTGACAATGTCATGCCTGCTAAAGTAGCTAAATCTCTCAGCCTCACACTGACCAAGACATTTGGGAGATATTTCTCTATGGAGAACAAGAAAGTACCATTGCTGGGGCAAATCAAAGATGCCTAATTTACATTTTTAGCCTTTCCAGACAAGAGAATCAAGATGACTGTCTTGGTGGCTGACATCCCAGCATCCTATTGCATTTTTCTTGGATGGAATTTTTGCAAGGATGTGGGAGGAGAACTAAGCATGGACCTGTCTGAGGCAAGGATCCCTGTACAAGGCATAATGAAGAGGTTGCTCCCTGAAAAAGAGGCAAAATATGTGGTCACCCAAACATTAGCCCCTGAAGCTCAAATATTTTTTGAATCCTTTGATATGGGTAACTAATTTCTATCTATAGATGAAGTGCATGAAGCATCTGATAAAATTCTTAAAAGTGTCAACCCAGAAATTAGTTCAACTAGAACAACAAAAGAACTAGTATGTTGTAATACAAATGAAGGACCCTCCCTCTTTGATGAAAGAAAGTCTAAAGAAAAATCAATATCTAATGAGGTATGGACTCTAGAATTTGATGGTAGCTATTCCTCTACCAATTCAGGAGTCAAGATTGTGTTGATATCTCCTCAAGGAGATATGTTTCCTTCATCTTACAAATTACAATTTAGCAACACTAACAATACAACTGAATATGAATTTTTGTTGCTTGGAATGAAGGCTGCTCAAGAAAAAGGCATCAAGTTTTTTTATGCCAAAGGGGATGCTAAATTAGTGGTTTTTCAAGTGAGAAATCTATACCAAACCAAGAATGGAAGATTAAGCCACTACCGCAACTTGGTTTGGGACCAAATTGAAATCTTTGATGCTTTCAACATTTCTGCCATACCCAGGGAATCTAATGATAGAGCTGATGCACTTGCTGCTTCAGAAACTCTTTTAGTTCCTCACTCAGATTTCAAAGAAGATAGGTATACTATTGAGCTAATCTATAAACCAAGTGTTCCTGACAATGCTGATCACTGGCAAGTATTCAATGATGATCATCAAATCATTGCCTTCCTGGAATGAAAAGATAATTTTGAACAACTACGTTTTGAAGGCAGTGAATCTCAGAAGTATTAATCAGCTTTTGAATCCAATTTAGATATAAATAAAGATTTATTATAGCTAAAAGGAAATAAAATTATCAAAGGCCTAGTTTCTCTTGAGAAATTGTTTGATAAGCATGATAGATTCATCAAACAACAAAAAATAGATTCAAGTTTCTTTCAGGGATTCGATCAAGTAAATCTGACTACTAAATAAAATCTCAAGATGGTTAACATTGGTAAGTGTTGCACCCCTGAAGAAAGATTCAAGTTCACCACTTTACTCTATCAATACATGGATGTCTTAGCATATTTTTATGAAGACCTAAAGTCTCTCAGACCTGATGAAATCTGCCATGACATTTCTCTCAAGGTTGATTCAATGCCTTATAAGCAAAAATACAGGCAGTACAATCCAAAAATATCAAGTACTATTCTATCTGAGATACAAAAAATTTTAAGTGCTAGAATCATCTCCCAATCCATTATTCCACATGGATTGCAAACATAGTGCCTGTAAGGAAGAAGAATGGCAAAATTTGCATTTGCATAGATTTCAAGAATCTGAATCAGTCATCTTTGAAAGATAATTACCCTTTTCCAATTATGGATCAAGTGCTTCAAACAGTGATAGGTTTAGAAATGTTATCAATGTTGGATGCCTTGTCAAGATTTAATCAAGTTGAATTTGGTGAAGCAGACCAACACAAGACTGCATTCACCACACCTTGGGGTACATTTACATATAGAAGAATGCCTTTTGGATTTATAAATGCTAGTGTTACCTTTCAGAGAGTAATGGACCTGGCTTTCAAAGATGAGATAGGTAAATTCATAGTGGTATACCTTGATGACTTGACTGTCTTTTCAAAACGTCGATTTGATCATGTACGCCACTTACAAAAAGTGCTAGAGCCCTGCCACTAGAATGGTATTTCCTTGAACCCCAAGAAGTCTATTTTTGGAGTAACAGAGTGGAAACTCCTCAGACACATTGTGTCTAAAGAAGGCATAAAAATTGACTCATACAGAGTCAAGTATATTCAAGATCTTAATTTTCCTACAAGTAAGAATGCTATTCATTATTTCTTTGGAAAGGTGAATTTCTTACAGAGGTTCATCCCTAAATTTGCTGAGAAGACTAGACACATTGTGAACATGATGAAAAGGAAGACCACCTTCAGCTGGACTAAAGAAGGTAAGTCAACATTCCAAGATATCAAGACTACCATTGCCCATGCTCCTACCTTGGTTTTTCCATATTACAACAAAGATTTCATCATATACAGCTATGCTTCTGAACACACGCTTTCAGTAATTCTTGTTTAACAAGACAAGGAAGGTATTGCAGTTGATGAGTTGCCCTCTCAAAACCCATGAGATGAAGAATTCAAATGTAGAGAATCATGCTTATGCATTGGTGAAAGTAGTCAAACATTTTTGCTTCTATATCTTGAATTCACACACTACTACCTTAGTTCCTGACACTACAGTCAAGTCCATATTAACTCAGTAGGAGTTTGGAACAAAAAGAGGAAATTGGATTGCAAAGATCCAAGAATTCGATCTAGACATCAAGCCAATAAAGCTGGTCAGGGGAAAAGGCCTATGCTAATTAATTACTGACAATAAGCCAGAAGATAAACAACATGAAGAAGCTGAAGTGGAAGATACTCCAATAGTCCTTTTTGTCTCCACTACCAATGAGTGGTATTCAGGTATTGCTCATTTCCTTACTTATGGTGAATGTATTGCTCATTTGTCTTATAAAGAAAGGAGGACTATCCAGTTGAAAGCTGCCAATTTTGTCTTTTGACACAACGGCTTGTACAAGAGAAGCATACATGGAGTATTCCTTCGCTATGTAAACAAAGCGAAACAAAGCCAAATTTTGAAATCCTTCCACAATCTGGCGTATGGAGAAAATTTTTGTGCTCCTGTGACTACTCACAAGATTCTATGAGCCAGGTATTACTAGCCAACTCTTTTCCAAGATGCATATAAGTGGGTGAGAATATGTGAACTTTGCCAGCAATTTGTTGGAAGACCCAAGTTGGTTGCCCTGCCTCTCAAGCTAGTGATCATAAAGGAACCTTTCTAGCAATGGGGGATTGATTTTATTGGAACTATAAACCATCTTCAAGTTTTGGACATGATTATGTCATTACAACAACTGACTATTTCACCAAGTGGGTAGAAGCAATCCCAACTAAGCAGGCTACTTTGGAAGTTGTAGGCAATTTCCTTTAGGAGAATATCATTTCTAGGTTTGGAGTTCCAACCAAAATTGTTACTGACAATGTAGCTTGTTTCACCTCCCAAGAGACTACACAATTCTTTTTGCATTATGGAATTATACTCTCTCACTCTTTTGATTATTTTCCACAAGGGAATGGACAAGCTAAATCCAACAATAAAAACCTGGTAACTATCATCAAAAAGCTAGTAGATGACAATCAAAGGACATGGCATAAATCATTGATTGATGCCCTATGGGTAGACATAATCACACCAAAGAGGGCAATTGGTATGTCTCCTTTTCAACTTCTTTATGGTATCAATGCTGAAATACCAATCACCCTAGAATTGCCAGCCTTGAAATTGGCAAAGGCAATTGAAGATCAGACATATGAAAGCTCTCTTGATAAAAGAATCATGTGCCTGACTAACCTGAATGAATAGAGAACCATGGTGGTGGACCGAATTACTACTCATCAAAGTCTGGTAAAGAAACTCTTTGACCAGAAGGCTAAAAATCCTGATTTCCAGATTGGGGATCAAGTCTTGCTGTGGGACAAAAGGAGAGAACCAAAAGGGATGCATGGAAAGTTTGACTCCCTATGGAGAGGCCCATTTATAATTCATCAACACATTGGTGAAAACAACTTTATGATAAAATATAAAGATGGCACACTCTTTTCTCTGCCTCACAATGGGCAGCATCTGAAACACTTCAACTCTTGAAGTATCAGATCATCGCATCTACATATATGTATATTTGTATAGTTTTTAATTCTATTTTGCTTTGTTTGTTTCCATTTTTTATGCCTTTCATTTTTGGGTAGCATGACTCCATAGCCCAATGGTACACATGAAGACACTAGAAATTTTGGATTCTACTCCCTTCAATTCTTTTTGCAATTGATAGAAGTTCCCCAACTAGAGCCAGCTATTGTCCCCCAAAAAATATCACTCATTTTTTGGACAACATTTGAACTATTTTGGTCCTACAAACCAAAATTGTCTCTTCCCTTTTCAAAATTTGTCTTGGGCATTCAAATTCCTCATTTTTCAAGCTTCTCAAGAATCTACGGACTCTGCAGGCTTGAATTTACAGACTCTATAGGCTTGAATCTACAGACTCTGTAGGAAGAGAAATCTACAGACTTTGCAGGAAAACAAAATCTATGGACTCTACAGACCAAGTTCAACAGGCTTCATAGGTTGATTTCTACGGACTCTTTCAAGGTTAGAGAAAACTACGGACTTGGTTTCTACGAAATCTACAAGAAGGTTCATTTCTATAGGTTTAAAGGCTTTTGCAGGTGGGTTCAATCAAAAGAATCATTTTCTAACACTTAGTCATTTTTGGGATTGGTTCAACACCTTGGTTCAATCAAAAAATTTCATCAACAAGCAACAAAGCAAGGATTCAACCATTAAACCATTGAACCGTAGAACCTTAAACCATTTTGGTTCAACGGGTTCAATAGGTTCAATGCATTTGGAGGACTTAGCCAAATCAAAGGGAATGAACCATTGAATTGTTGAACCAAAGCTTGGTTCAACGGTTGGTTCAAATCTTGGTTCTTCAGCTTGGTTCATTCGCTTGGTTCAACGGTTGGTTCATCAGCTTGGTTGAATGGTTGGTTCAATACTTTGGTTCATTTAGTCGGTTCACTCAGTCGGTTCATCAAACGGTTCAATGACTTTTGGTTCAAAGGAGCGGTTCAATGCAAAAGTTCAAGAGAGCCTTCTGAAGGACAAGTGCCCTCTCGGAGAGCACTTGGTTGAGAAAATCACCCTTCAGAAGGGTCATTTTCAAAGAAGCCACAAAGGTAAGTTCTTTCAAAATTTTGTTTAAGGCAGACAAAAGACAAAGGGATTTCCTTCGGGAAAAAGAATAAGGCAAGAAACAATTCCTTCGGACGTTTGTTTGAAGGAATTCCTTCGAACAAAAGGTCCAAGGGAATTTGAAAAGGCTATGGGAGGAAAGCCTAAAGAAGTCTCTCAAAGCCAAAGACTGGGAAATAATTCTACGGACTTTTTTCCCACAGGGAATTATCCGCAGAAAAAGCCCACGGGAAAGTGTCAGTGGAAAAAGTCTACAAGAAAGCTCTGAAGGACTTCAAAGTTAAAAGGCCACTGAAGGACTCCGAAGGGCAGGTGCCCTTGCAGGGGACTCTCGACTGCCAAATTAAAGGACACTTCCCAAAACTGAAGGGTCACCTTCCCTTCGGGAGGAGGCAAACAAACGGACCGAGACAAAAGTCTGACAGAATCCCATAGATACTGCCAAGTGTCATCTTCTGAGCCTCATTTCACTTTGTTTCTAAGAGCCATAGAAGCCACCATGTGTCCTTTGTAAGTCAAGCGGAACATGCCAAGTGGCATCATCTACATGAATCTAAATGAGTCCCGCATAGTTCTATAGTGTTTCTAAAATGCAACGGAAGCTACCATGTGTCATCCTCTGTAAGAAACTAATATAAGTTTCGAAGAATTTTTAAAGGTAGCTAAAAGCTCAGTAGAAGCCACCACGTGTCATCCTCCGCAAGATTTTCAAGAGGAAAGCAGAAGCTACCACCTTTTCCATTGTAAAAACATGGAGAGCGACAAGTGTCTGCACCCACGATTCTAAATTTCTAATAGGTCCCAAAGCCTCTATCAATAAACATTTCTCAGAGTCCCACGGAAGTTGCCATGTGTCTTCACCTGTTTAGCAACAGAATGTGCCATGCATTAATTGCTAAAGACCAACAGAAAGTGACTAAGGAACAGAGCGTCAAATTGTATCTAGGACCTAATTCAAATAACTAGAAAAGGAGGAATGATGAAGAAGGACCTAAAACATTTGTGCATTAGATATGTTTCTAGAAGCAGATCACCAGGTAGACATTGAAGGATGCAAACGTTTAATGGCGTGACCTGTTTCTCTGCATTGAGAAAAGAAAATGGGTAAATGCCCCTAAATTCCAGCATGTCTTCTTAATAGAATTCAATGCAACATGATGTGTTACTGTTCCTGACTCCTTCTTGAAGAGGCTATATAAGGGACTCTCTTTTATTGTTTTATAGATCTCTCTCTAACAATTAGAAATGAAACTCTGCCCAAATTGGAAGACATTACTGAGACTTTGAGCTCAGATTGTTGATCATATTTTGTTATTGGAATAAGAAAGCAAGTGACTTTTCAGACTTTGTGTTGTGATATCTTTATTGTTGGGGAAACTATTGTTATGTCTTTTACCTTAATATATTTTTTGTTCCTTTAATTCAACAAGTAGAATTAGTGAAAGTAGTTAGGAAGGTGTCCTGAAGTCAACTATGGAGAGACTTTGTGCCCCCATAATTGCCTTTAGTGTGTTTTATTTTCATTTCTGTGTAAAGGACCTTGGGTTGAATTTTTTCCCTCATTGTCCTTCGTATCTCACTCTTGGGAAATTCAGGTGGAGACTTTGTGCTACATCTCAATTTGATGGTTAGTACGTCCTTGGTTACATTTTGCTTTTACTACCAGGAGTATTCTTGTGGCCTGCTGAATAGTACTTCTAAAAGAAGAGGAGTGCTTTATGTCATTTCCCTTGAGTTTTTTCCTTTGATTTGCACACAAGATCTCTGAAGAAAGAGAGATAGATGGTTTATCCTACCCTTGAGTATTATTTTCTATATATATATATATATATATATATATATATATATATATATATATATATATATATATATATATATATATATATATATATATATATATATATATATATATAGGGAACCTCCCCTTGATGAGAGGAGAGATTAGTCCCCTTTTGATGTGGTAAACCTACACATTTGGACAACCAATCTTCCTACTTTGGTTTATCAGACCTATTTTTTTATCATTATGCTGATCGACAAAATATTCAACCAACATGTTTAAATAAGTTCAAAACACTAGTGAGGTCACCGATGACTAAGAAACTTGACTCAATCTTAATTTGATACAACACTGTGTATAGGCCTATTTGGTCTTGAAAAGGTATTATTATTCTTGACTTCCCTCAACAGTGTCTTGAAGGATTTCTAAAGATGTCTATATATTATCTATACTAATGAGAAACCAATTCCTTCATTGGTTTCTTACATAATTGGGCTCAATGACAATATTTCTCTTTTAGGTCTAGATAGGCCTAATCTACCTTCTTGACTAGATTTTAGCTAGTTCAACTACCAAATGACTTGGATCTCTTATCTAAGTGTCTTATAGTGACTTCAAAATGGTATATTAGTCTAATGTTTAATATCTATTAGTATACTATATCTATAATGGTCTATTGGTCTAATATTTTCCATCTTATTGCAGTCTGTATAATGCCCTAAATCTTCCTTGTCTATATAATACCCTTTACATTATGTGTAATGGTCTACTATTGTCCATATTGATACATAAAGGAAATGAATCAAGGAACTATTGGTTTTTAAAATGGTCTACTATTGTCCATCTTATTACAGTCTATATAATGCCCTGCATCTTGCTCGTTTGTATAATACCCTTCACATTGTGCATAATGGTCTATTGTTTTCCATTTTGCTACAAAAAAAGTAGGAAACCAATTAAGTTCCATGCCATTATATTACAATGTTTGTGTTTTTTTCATTAATGGATAATAATAAAGATAAAAGGAAATAAACCAATGGAGTTGTCAAGCGGAACCTAATTGACATTTTGAGTGCAGATTGTGATCCTAATAATCAGAGTTTAGGTGACATCCTTTCATAGGACTAGATGTCAGTTTATGTTGTTAATGTCATATAATTAATAAATATCCATGGTTTTTCTTTTGTGTAGCTTACAATAAGCCCAATCCCACTTCCCTAAGTAATTTTATAAACCAATCTGAAAGTCTTGAACAAATGAATGCAAAGGTCGATGATGACTTTCAAGAATGTGAACTAAGAAATTTAAAGTCAAGGTTAAATGTATGGGTGCAATGGGAAAATATTAACAAAGAAAGGGATGACAACTTAAAAGAAAGCATTTAAGGAATGAATACAACCATATCTTATCTAAAAATGACAAAAAGGAGCTAAATCTTTGTATTGAATGTGTAAGGAAAGAAAAACTATAGGCTCAATTATGGCTCGAGGATCAAATTTCATCACTGAGAGTATACTAAGCTATAACAAGTGCTAGGGTTATTTCTTTGGAAGCATAGCATTATAGGAACATAACACAAAAGAAAATTTATGAAGAAGAGATCAAAGTGTGGAAAAAATTTGCAATCCATCTTATGACTTGTCCTACAAAAACTCCCACCACATCCATGCTTCCTAATTCTAACGGCCATAATAATGATCATAATTAGTGTGTTCCTCTACTATGGTTAATTTATTTGTAGTTGTTGACTTTTAAATTTATATGGTTCATTTCAAATTAGTTGTTAACTTTGTATTTACAGGCACATGAGATATTTAACATGGATGATTTACTGCAAACTTATCTTTTATTTATGTAATCGATTTATTGTCGATGGTAATATAAAATTTATAAAAAATATTAAATCATATTATAGCTTGTTGGCACTATTAATAGGTTCAACAATAAAAAAATGAATCCTAAATTGAGGATTCTACAAAATGTGCAAAGTGATACTTCTAAGATATATGTGCTAAGTAATTACATCCTTGATACAAGACCCATCCTTATTAACTTTAGACTAAGAAATTGCTAATCAATGAAACACTTAGTGATGATGCAATCATTTTCATCAATTGAGATTTGCAACCATCACTATCTTAATCACATGTAATAAGACATACTAATATCACTTGTAATATTGAAGTATAACGATAAAAAATTTGAGTAACATAACAAAACTTTCATTCAGTTACAATACTAATAAAAACTTGACATGGTAAGTACTCTCTACCAGGATAGAGCCCTCAATTCATTGCTTCTACATGCAATATTTTTCTCATTCCTAATCCTCATGAAATACCCCAATATTATACACATAACACATATAATGACAATACTGTAAATACATAAAAATAGTTTCCATAAACTAACACATATGCCCTCTCGAGTCCCCCTAAACTCTATGATAGCATTGCATGTTGGGCATCTCACAATATCTGATCTATCATTATTGATCACATGTCATGTTTGTAGTGCCAACAATGGTGTATGTTGTTCATCATTTATATTTAACTCTGAATTAGAAAGTGGAAAAAGAGGCTCATTACCAATGTCTTGTAACTGCATATGTGAAGAAACTATGCTAGTACCATTGGATGAAGCACCACCATTACTTGTTCTACACCACTTTTCCATTGCTTTCACATCCTATAGATATTTGATCTTCACATTGACACACTATTGCACAAGTGACTCTGCCTATCTATGAAGTGTGACCAAGATTCTCGTCTCTTACACAAATCTTAATAGACATTTGGTCACACATTAATTTAGAGTTGCTTTCAACAATCACATTCTCTACAATCTGATCATAAAGAGTCATAAGACCGTGAAGAAGAGCTACTTAATATGAACCATTCAATTTTCTACCATCAATAATTGGAGCAAAATTAAAGGTTGTAACTTCTTTCCTCAGACCATAAATAATATATGCATATTTAAAACACGTATTGCTTATATCATAGCAAACGATAATACACAAGACATATATGTTTTCCATAATCATGTGCAAAAAAGAAAACATTTAGCAAACATAAGCATCTTCAAGATTCATATAAATATCTTATTTTAATGAAAATAAGATTGCACACCCTAAGATGTTAATGAAAAGAAGTTGACTACATATCATCAGGTTGAAGCAGTCAATAATATAGACAATGGATTTCCATGATCTTTCTATTATTAACTTGATAAAGTTATGAACAAAAATGAACAACAAATATTTTGCAATCCCATAAGAAAGAATAATACTAAGCACTATGTTAGGAGAAACATAACACATAAAGAGAAACATATTACTAAGATATCCACCACCTATGTGAGTCTTTTTATTACTAATAGAAAATTAAACATTAGAAATATCCATTCATATCACCACTTAATGGAATGGTCGAGTCACAAAAGATAGATGCATGTTTAAACACAAAATAGAATAATATCCTAAAATCATTCCCAAATAGGCATACCATTAGGGGGTTCAAGTAGTCAACAATACAATCAATATTTAATTCCATGAGGCTTTTATTATTAAGTTGATTGAGATATGAAAAAAATGAACATAATAAGTGTTTTGCAAGCCCACAATAAACAATTACACATGCCCATCCTTCATATTTGTAGAATTATCACTGAAGAACTGAGGCGTATTATGTTGATTATATTATTGATTGCTTGAAGGAATTCATAAATAGTTAGGGCATAATTATTTATTCAATGCATAATCATTGTTTGCATTGTTGAATATCTAATCCTTGAACATGAAATCATTTCTGCATAAGCATACCATCAAATTGTAGTAGTCAACAATACAGTCGATGGGTTTCCATGATCCTCTTATTGGGTTTCCATGATCCTCCTATTATTAACTTGATAAGTGTTTTGCAACTCTACAAGAAAGACCAATACTAAGTACTAAGTCAAGAGAAACATAACACATAGAGAGAAACATAGTACTAAGACATCCACCACCTATGTGAGTCTTTTCATTAGCAATAAGAAATTAAACATTAGAAATATCCATTCATATCACCATTTAAGGGAATTAGTTGAGTCACAAAAGATAGATGCATGTTTAAACACATAATACGGTAAGATCCTAAAATCATTCCCAAATAGGCATACCATTAGGGGGTTCAAGAAGTCAACAATATAATCAATGGTTTTCCATGAGCCTTTTATTATTAGTTTGATTGAGTTATCAAGATAAATGAACATAAGTGTTTTACAAACCCATCATTCATATTAGGATAATTATGACCGAAGAACTAAGGAGTATTATGTTGACTGTATTATTGCCTACTTGAAGGAATTAATGACTAGCGAGGGCACATACATTCATTAAACACATAATTTATTTTACATGTTTATGTAATTAGGATATGCTACATAAAATTCATTGAATGCATAATTTATTCAATGTCAGCTACTACTTCCAACAGAACTCACACTCCTATACTCTACCTCCCATAACAAGGTATTGATTGTATTGCTAACTACTTTAACCCTTGATTGTATGTTTATTTGGGAATGTTTTTAGGATATTAACCTATTATTTTCAAGAGACATGCATCTATCTTCTATTATTGAGCTCATGGTGATGGTAGTTATAACTATACTTTATTGTATGTACACAACATGGATTAAATTTTCAAACATTCAAATTCCTTTATAGTATAAAGCTAGAATACAAAGGTACAAAGTTCAAATTCTTTTATGTGTAGCATATCCAATAATGATTATGTGTTGAATTCATATGTATTCACTAAATTATATGTATCATATCCTAATTACACAAACTATTCAATAAACTATGCATTTCATGAATGATTTTGCCCTAACTAATCATTAATTCCTTTACGTAGTCAACATAAAACAAACCCAAATGTATTATGCAATCTATTTATGATATGCCCTTCTGAGATGTTGAACCGATATCATGCTCAAGGGTTGGTGATTAAACAATGAAGCCAATACAATTCATTGTAGCTACCAAGATGTATAGTAAAATGCCTCCTTGGGAATGCTCCTACGGTCTGTGCTTCTGGAATTGGGTAATGGCGAATGAAGAATGGATATAGGCTCTTGCACAGGGAGAAAAAGAATATTGTAATGACGAATGAAAACTGGTATACTCTTTGAACATGAAAAAGGCAGACAAGTAATAAGTCAACGTTCAACAAATATTGACATTTTATTTTGGAACACGCGTTTGGCTTAACCGCTGCCATTTGGCTTAATCATTGTCATTTCCCTGCACTGCTATCATTTGCCTTAACTATTGTTGTTTGCCTTAACGTGTTGTTAACGAATGTTAACCCATCTATGAGAATTGGAATTTGACCAATTTGGTGGGCCTCATAAATGTCAAGATCCTACTGCCCACTAAGGACACACTTGATTACCTTTGTATTAGCAACTAAACACGAAATTTAACTAGAATGATAAGTAACTAGAAATATGAAACAACACAGGATATGAGAGACAATACCCAAATGTATTAATACTCAATCAGAAGAAAATACAATAAAGAAGATGCCACACTTCTTCTTCCCACACCTCTAGAGCTCCCACACTTCTAGGGTTCACCTGTAATTCTCCTTCAACAGTTCACTCTCTCAATCACTATCACAACAATCAACTCAAACACAGAGTTTTTCACCTCCACCAGTCAGTAACAATGCTGCCAGTACACCAAGTACACAACCGTACTCCAAGTAGATCTTCCCTTCTCTTGCTACCACCTATAAGTCAACAGACCTTACTTACCATGTAGATATCTCTACACCTTGAAGAACCCTTATCCTTGCCTCACCAAGTCCTCATGATTCTTCAACTAGTACCCCGGTGGATCTCCTAGTAGAACTTGCACAACCTGCAACTCTCCCTGATCATACACACTCAGCACCCCTTTGGAACTAGGAGGAGCTACTCTTGCTCTCTCTTCAAGCACAATGGCTTTCTAGCACACTTTTACAATACAACCCATGAGTCGATTATATAGATCTCATGCATACAATAATTAGACATTACAATAATTAGACTCGCAACTCAAGACCAAAAATAGTCTTTACATGCAAACTCCCTGTCCAAAAATAGACCAGTCTGGAACCTGCATGCACACACAGGTTGTCGATGTCGGCTCCTTCCTGACCGATGTCGACCGACTTATAACTAAAATCAGTTGCTTCTGCACTATAATCTGACCGACATCAATTGGCCTGACCGATGTCGGTTCCTCTGCAACTCGCTCTGCAACTCAGCAACCCAGCAACCTCCTCCATGTTTGCATTAGTGAAGCTTTTAGTTCCACAACCTAACAATCTCCCACTTGGAGATAAACAGTTGCACCTATACCTGTACACCATCTAATTTGTTTCCTAACTTGTATCCCTCTTCAAGCTCAATCTTGAAGACCAACCACCACACAACCTATGGTGCACCTCTTGTCATCCAAGTAACCTACCACATCCGAACCTACAAACCCATGTAGTGAAGACCTTGACCCTGCATAGCATGAATCCCTGCTGTTGGTCCCTCTCAAATACCTGAGAATCCACTGAACTGCCCTCCAGTGCTCCTTCCATGAATTGGCTATGAACTCTCTGACAACTCCCACTGCTTGGGAAAACTCAGGTCTACACTCGACCTCATGTGATTTCGAGCATTGTTCTAAGCTCAGCTTGAACTGTCCAGCCCTTGGTGTGCTTATTAGTTCTGCATCCTGCATATTGAACCCCGCCAACACCTTCTTCACATCAACTCCCACTAGAGACAAAATCAACCTGTGATCTTCCATGTCTCTTATTCCAAAGAATTTCGCTGCTCCCAAAATCTTCATGACATAGCTCTGAACTAACTTTACCTTTAGCTCAAAAACTCCTTGCATGTGTAATCCTGTAACAAGCAACCACACCACATACAGTAATAGGATAATGTTGCGACCATTATCCAACTTGGTAAAGAAAACACAACGGTTACAATGACCTTGACTAAAGCCATGCTTTGTCATACACCTGTCAAACCTGTACCACTGTCCTATAGCCTGCTCAAGACCATATACCCTGGCCTTCTGTCTCACATGTCCATCCACTCTCTTATCTAACCTGGGAATCCATCCATCTGTCAGTGCTGGCAACTCTACCAAATCTCCTGCTTGGTTCTCTTTTGAAGAATTCATGCCATGCTCCCACTATTTCTTGGATTCTACCTGCATTGCCTCTTCACGTCTTCCTGGTTCTTGACCATTAGTCAGCAATAAGTAAGAAGGTGAACAATGAATATGAGGTCCACTTACCCTTTCAGTCCTCCATATGGGCATTTGAGACTCTTTGATAGCTTGTTGTCCACCCAACATCCGTTCCAGTGACCGATCTCGACCATCTCCCAATTTGCACCTGACCGACATCGATTCCCTATGACTGACCCTGACTATCGATGTCGGTTCCCTCTGACTGACGCTGGTTCAACCTGTTGCCGACATCGGTCCTAGTAATCGACGTCGATCTTACCCTGCCCGACACCACCGCCTCTGGTCTGCACATGACCGAAATCGGTACCTATCTGTTCAATGTCAGTTTCTCCTAACCGACACCAGTAACTGTGTTCTCCTGTGAGTGATGACTTTTTATTTGCGAGCTCACCTCTAAATCAAAAACCTATTCAAATTAACATAGCCCTGCTCAGAATAATTCAGTCCCCTCAGCTGATCTCTATCCGTCATCTCCTCCATGAACACCAAGGCTTTCCAGTTCTTAAGTTTATCAAAGACATCCATTTTCTGCTTAAGAACATGCATTCCCTTCTTACATATGTGACCAAGCCTACAAAGCCACATCTCTACAACATAAAGTGAATCAGTAATATATGTAGATAGATAAAGAATACCTACTTTCTTACCACCGTCTAATTCAAGTGCATCCACTGTGAGAGTTACTGTGCATCTCTCATCACCCAACTTTCCTGAAGAAATTAGACTCATCTCCAAGACTGGTACCTACATGACCTCCTTCAACACCCGTGTGTTATCCGTCTGCAATTTTAGCTTCACTTCTCCTTTGCCAACAATCTGACAAGGCTCACCAACCCCTAAATAAATCTCTCCAAAGTCTCCCTAGACATACCCATGAAAAGATGCTCTATTTCGGGCTGCATGGAAAGAGGCAACAGAATCTGTAAACCAAGATTCTGCTTTATCTAGAGCATCATGTGCTACATCACCTACAACATCTGCTTCTTCCTTTTCTTCATGCTGATCTTCTACCAACCAACAATCTTTCTTTACTTGCTCTTTCTTTCCATCAATCTGACCATTCGTGATATTCAGTTTCTCCATTCGTAGCTTACTTTCTTCTGCCATTGCTATACTCCCACTCAATCTGAAACCCCTGAGAGTAACCTGTAATCAACAAACACTAACCAGATCTGAACCACATGTTAGTCAACCCAACCAAAAGCTCTGATACCAACTGTCAGGATCCTACTGCCCACTAAGGACACACTTGATTACCTTTGTATTAGCAACTAAACATGGAATTTAACCAGAATGATAAGTAACTAGAAATATGAAACAACACAGGATATGAGAGACAATACCCAATTGTATTAATACTCAATCAGAAGAAAATACAATAAAGAAGATGCCACACTTCTTCTTCCCACACCTCTAGAGCTCCCACACTTCCAGGGTTCACCTGTAATTCTCCTTCAACAGTTCACTCTCTCAATCACGGTCACAACAATCAACTCAAACACAAAGTTGTTGTTCACCTCCACCAGTCAGTAACAACGCTGCCAGTACACTAAGTACACAAGCGTACTCCAAGTAGATCTTCCCTTCTCTTGCTACCACCTGCAAGTCAACAGACCTTACTTACCATGTAGATATCTCTACACCCTGAAGAACCCTTGTCCTTGCCTCACCAAGTCCTCATGATTCTTCAACCAGTACCCCGGTGGATCTCCTAGTAGAACTTGCACAACTTGCAACTCTCCCTGATCATACACACTCAACACCCCTTTGGAACTAGGAGGAGCTACTCTTGCTCTCTCTTCAAGCACAATGGCTTTCTAGCACACTTTTACAATACAGCCCATGAGTCTATTATATAGATCTCATGCATATAATAATTAGACATTACAATAATTAGACTCACAACTCAAGACCAAAAATAGTCTTTACATGCAAACTCCCTATCTAAAAATAGATCAGTCCGGAACCCACATGCAAATTGCATGCACACACAGGTTGCCGACGTCGGCTCCTTCCTGATCGATGTCAGCCGACTTATAACCGACGTTGGTTGCTTCTGCACTATAATCTGACCGACGTCGGTTGGCCTGACTGACTTCGGTTCCTCTGCAACTCGCTCTGCAACTCTGCAACCCAGCAACCTCCTCCATGTTTGCATCAGTGAAGCTTTTAGCTCCACAACCTAACAATAAACATGTCACCCAGAAATGCAAACACTACAAGTTAAGGCACTCCATAAAAAACTATCGCAATTTGCTTTATGAACTTCCAAAGATCTCAAATGCCTTCACAAATAAACTAGTATTTTAAGCTTAAGAAGACTTTATCCAAAGATATCAAACCTTGTAAGAATGTTTGGATGTTGTTCCATAAAAAATTATCACATCTTCTTTGAAACTGTGCCATACATTGCTCACCCTTGATGAGCTTCATATGACAATCCTCCACATAACCATTAACAAATCCTCGAACCTTAATGGCTTCCCTTATGAATTTTACAAAGCCACTAGAGAGTTTGTTTGACCCGACTTGCTTCATTTTTATAAAATAATTATGTCAATATACAACATATATACAAAAAATATACAACTAGATCTAAAATAATGAAGTTATCAGGAGCCTTAATATGTCTCTTTGTCGTGGCCTTGGATGTGACAGTAGGTATCATAGGTCTCAATGCAGCAAAATCCCAGAATAAGGTATTAATCTACTAGCTACAGAACTTGTTTGAGTGGAATTAATGTGAGCCTAGAACATCGTCCTTTAGTTCTAATACAAATAGTGATGGTGTAGAGTTATAGCATTTATTCAATCTGGGTTACTCTTTAATCTTATGATTTATTTTTGTAGTGGTGCTTTGGCCATTTGTGTGAATGCAGGAGAAGCATATAGGAATTTGGTTTATTGAATGCAGAGAGCCAAGTCATAAGGCATCTCAACTGGGAGTAGCAGCAGCTTCACTCTTGTTTATAGCCCATGTAATTGTCAATGTAGGGTGCATTTGTTATGGGTCTAGAGAGGAGCTTCAGAGTTCTCCTGTCAACAAGCAGATTGCTGGGATTTCACTCCTCCTTTCATGGTAACATATCTTTTCTTTTTCTTTCCTCTCTTCACTTAACTAGGGTGTACATTCAGGCTATCTAAGAGAAGCCATAGTTTGAGACTACAGTATTATCATAAGATTTTAAAATTGTATAGGATATGCTTTACATTTGTACTGTTTTAGGTGAATCCTTATATTTTGCTTTATTAGAGGGATTTGAGTTTTTTCATTACAGTTTAAAAAGCTTTATTAAAAGAGGGAGGAATAGTAAGATTTCACATTTTGCGATTTAGGCTTCTTGTTTATATCCTTTCCCTGGACTGACAGTACTTTAAGCCTTTAGAATTGTCTGAGTAGGCTTTGAAATTGTTTAGTGCTTGGCATGCAATAACTAAGGCAGAATACAAGTTTCATGCTAGAGTTTCTCTTTGCAATTGCATGGATCTTCACAAAATTTCATTCTACTTGCTTCTTGTTTAATGTATTTGCTCTCTACCTCCAAGAAAATGGAGAATGTGCACTTATGGAAAGAGCCTTTGGGTTGAATGGCAATTGCTAATAATCGTAAGACGAGGGTTTATAGGACATGCATACTTCATTTTTAATGCATTGGCTTTCTGCCCCGGAAGAAAATGGAAAATATGCCCTTATTTATTAGCTCTTTAAGAAAATAAAAAGAGGCTTTTGAGTTAAATGACAATTCTTAATAATTGTAAGATAAAAGAGTTTATAGGGGTTTACATCTATTAAAAATGGAGCAATGCTCTCAAACACGGAACTACTGAGTTGCCAATTTTTTTTGGAGTTTGAATTGAAAAACCTTCCATCATATATCAAGGAGCTTTGCCCCTGAATTGAAGTTTTTTTTGGTTTTGTTGGGATAAACTTTTTGATAAAGTTAGGATGTGATTTATTTTATTTTATTTTTGTTATTGATCATTTAAAAAATTTAATGGTAAGGATAGAATCATTAAAAATAATGATTTAACATAATATTAATGTGGTTCTTTTTAATATTTTTGATATTAGCATTATTATTTGGAGATAGAATTTATATTATTGTCAATATGATAATAGTTAACCCTGTTTATATTGGCTTTAATTATGATTTTAAGGTTCTAAATTTATTGGAATAACATTTCTTCATTAAATATGATTTAAAATGTTGATCAATAAAAAATATTATACATTATTCTTATTTTAAGAAAGGATCACTAAATGTAATGATTGTAAACATTAATCAATAAACCTTATACACACTATTCTATCCATGATAAATAGAGTTTATTAATAAATTTTTCACACAATGTTTTATAAAAACGTACTCTCTTATTATATGGACTTTGAAAACATTATCTTTCTCATAAACATAAACTATATATTGGATATGTTTTTGGTTTCTGGATGTAACAGGATAATGCTTGGTGTGGCAATGACGTTGTTGATACTTGGAGCTATGTACAACGACCATTCAAGAACCACTTGTTCACTTAGCCGCCATAAATTTTTGTGGTTTGGAGCAGTGCTGTGTTTTGTACATGGAGCACTTATAACTGCATATTATGTGGCAGCCACAGCAGTTATCAGTACTGATAAGAATATGAGGGGCCTGTCAAAGGCAGAAAGAGTTGGTTTTCAGCAATTTTGTAAAAATTGTTTAGAAGGATTTCCTTCACAATCTTGAGAGAAATGAGCATAACAGTAGTTATCAGTCACCATATATTTATCAAAATTACTATTGACAAGATTGTAAGATTGTTTCTAAGGAAGATTGTAAGATTGTGAGGGGCCTGTCAATGGCAGAAAGAGGGCAGAATCGTTTCTGAGCCCACTTGGTTTTCAGCAATTTTGTAAAAATTGTTAAGGAGGATTTCCTTCACAATCTTGAAGGAAAAATTTATTCAATTTTAAGTATTAATCTTCTTCCAATTTTAAAGAGGATTTCTTATAGAGTGTTATGCAAGTACCTTGAGGGATTCTAATTTTTATCTTACATAATTTGTTTTAACCATCTTCCAATTTGTATTTTAAGCGTTTGTTTAACCCTATTCTCTAAAATTATGAGGTTCACTGTTTGTATCCAGTATGAATATTGAATGAAAACCATGGCTTTGCTTTGTGGGTATAATTTCCTATCCTATATTTTCTTAGAGTGAATAAAGAAACGCTCAGAAATAAGTCACCACATATTTATCAAAATTACTATTTACAAAATTGTAAGATTGTTTCCAAGGAAGATTGTTAGATTGTTTCTAAGGATTCACTGTTAGATAATAATAATAATTATTTTTTGAGTATTTAAGCAGGTTTTATATATATGTATGTATTTATTTCAGCAGTCTTGGTGTATTATTATTATTATTTTTTTAAAAATATAATGCATATTTTCAATTTAAAAATGTTTTTAATGATTTTTCATATATCATAATTATTTATAATATTATTACCTTTTTTACAAGGGTATTTCATATATTACAATTATTTATAACATTATTATTTTCTTCACAAATTTCACATTGGTTGGTAACAAATTATATCAATTTTAACTATATCAATGATCAAGCTCCAAAAAAAAATTGTGTAAAAAAAGGGACTCCAAATTCCACTGTAAAAAAAATAGAAATAAAAAAATTATAAATAATAATAAAATTTAAGATATCGATACCATTGTAGAAACCCTGTTAATGTAAAGAATGTCTATTAGTATAAACATATATATTTTTAAATTTTTGTATTATATACTATGTTTTTTCTTAAATATTTTTGAGAGGTCCTTCTTATGTAATTTATGTGATTTAATTTTTAATTTTGTAAGCATAATGCTAATTGTTGTTCATTTTTTAATAGCTTTTCTTTTTTGATTTGTTTTTTTTATTGGATCTTAAAAAATTCTAATAACAAATATATATGAGATATTTGATGCTTTCACAATCCATAAAGATAGATTGTAGGGTTTTGAAATTACTGCAATTTATGACATATATGTATTATATATGTTATGATAGATGAGATTATATATTGTATATGTTATGATATTACTACAATTTAATATAGACTTTTGTAGGAAATATATATATATATATATATATATATATATATATATATATATATATATATATATATATATATATACTTTGGTAGGTGCATTAATGGGTTTTGAAAGGATTTATACTTTGTACAATGGAGTGAAAGATGAAAACAATAAAATTTTAATGTGGCACTTTTACCAATGACAATAAAATGAGTGGTCAAGACTTCTACCAATAGTCAATCAGGACACCAACATACTTTCTAAGACACTTTTACAAAGCTTCTACCAAACTTATTAGGGTAGCTTAAACCCATTACCATTAAACTTTAGAATTTCTGCACAGGGTCCACTTGAGTGGAGAGACATACTGAAGGGTTGAGACATTGGTTTTCTGACTTATTTCTTTTTTTTTAAAACTTCTATCCACCCTTCCTTGTTTTCAGTTGATTGGATTAGAGAGGGGATCACAATTGAAATATGGGGCTAAGATTTGTTTTCAATTGTTATTCCTTTGGTAGTTTAGCCCAATGTGTTATAAGATTAGGCGTCTCCACCTAATAGAAAGTTAGAATGAAGGAAAGGACAGGTGTGGGCGCAACATTCCTTGGAGAGATTAGATCTTTTAGTAGTTCTTCTTTAGAGTGAGGAATTTCTAGGTCCTCATTTGCAGTAGGGGTAGCAGTGTCTTTTGAAGAAGAGTTGAGTACATGCCTTCAAAAGAATCTCATTCTTCATCCATGGACAGAACCATAAGGTTTTTTGTAATGAGTCTTTCCAAAAAGAAGACTCTTTCTTTTTCTAAGGAGTCTACAATTTTTTGTCAAGTGTCCAATGTAGAAGCAGTTGCAACAATGAAATGATAAACCTCCATAGTCAAGAGGTTGGGACTATGAGTAGTGACCAACTTGCACAGTGATTTTTTCAAGGAGATTCTTGGAGGTATTAATGTTCACCAAAATCCTAGCAAAAGTAGTGAGGGAGAAGTAATCAATGTTTGAGTGCATTTTCAAAAAATCACCTAAAATTCTACCTATAGCCTTCATATTGGATTTAGTCTAGAAATGCAAAGAGAAATGGCGTAGATAAACCCAAATGGGGCTGAAAAATGCACTTGGTTTTCAAAATTTTTGTAGAAATTGTTAAAGAGGATTTTCTCCACAATCTTGAGAGAAAAATTTACTCAATTCAAAAATTAAATATTATAGAATGTTATGCAATTACTTTATAGGGATTCTAATTTGTATCTTACATAATTTTTTTTTGGACCTTCTTCCAATTTGTATTTTAAGCATTTGTTTAACTCTATTCGCTTAAATTATGAGGTTCACTATTTGTATCCAATATGAATATTGGAAAAAGATTATTGAATGAAAACCATGGCTTTGATTTGTGGGTATAATTTTTTATTCTATATTTTCTTAGAGTGACAACAAGGAAAGGGTCAGAAATGAGCATAACAATAGTTATCAGTCACCATATATTTATCAAAGTTACTATCTAGAAGATTGTTTTTAAGGATTCAGTGTTAAATGAAAATATTAAGTTAATTTTTATTTGAGAATTTGTCTTAGGTTATGATTTCACATATATTTTAGGTAATCTTGATGTATTATGTTTTTATTCTTTAAAGATCTAATGTACATTTTCAATTTAAAAATATTTTTTATGATTAATATTATTATATTTTATAACTAATTTAGATATCTTAAAAATATATATCTGAAAAATGTTTAAGATTTTTCATATATTATAATTATGTATCACATTATTACTTTCTTTATAAGGTTTTTTCATATATTACAATTATTTATAACATTATTACTTTCTTCATAAATTTCACAATGGCTGGTGGAAAAAAGGATCTCTAAACTCAACTGTATGCTGAAGATATTGCAATTTTTAAATTATATTCTTTAAGAAAAAAATAAAAAACTATAAGTAATAGTAAAATGTAAGATTAAAATTAACATTGAACACATTCACTACATTATAGTCGACCACCACGCTCGAATACCATTGTAGAACAACTCTTAACGCAAAAGAATGTCTCTTATTGTAAATATAATATATATTTTAAATTTTAATGTTACATACTATTTTTTTTCTTAAATTTTTTTGAGAGGTCCTTGATTTTATTTTTGTAATTTATGTGATTTAGTTTCTAATTTTGTAAGCATAATGCTAATTTTTGTCCATTTTTTTAATAGTTTTTTTTTTTTTTTTTGGGATTGTTTTGTTGATTAGGCCTTAAGAAATTATAATGATAAATATATATGGGAGAGTTGATGCTTTCACAGTCTATAAAGATAAATTGGAGTATTTTAGAATTACGACAATCTATGACATATATGTATTGTGTATGTTATAGTAGATGAGATTTATAATTAACATCAATTTAGTATATATTTCTTAGGAAGGATATCACCATATTTATTAATATCATATGGTTTTTAATAAAAAAAGTGGTTGGTTGGATTTTACAATCCGAATGTATCAAAATAAACTTAACAAAAAATTATATAAAGCCACCAAGACACATAATACATAGAGCCACACTAGCACAAACAACAGTGTTGGAAGGAGGAGGTTGTAAATCATCCCAAGGAAGTGGATTCTTCTAAGTAGAAGGCTTCCCCGAAGGTGGGTCGAGTGCCTCCTAGATGCCCTAATCATCATGCATAATCAAAGGTACAAACACTCCCCATCCAAGTGGAGGAGAACCTATCACACTAATTTCCACTAGAATCTATGTTAGATACACCCACCTCAATGCCACCTAGAGATGCTCACCTTGAAGACCCAATGATGTTCTTACCACAAGTAGGCAAGTTCCAACCCCTCCACTAAGGAGGAGGGGTAGCGAAGTGGTTGTGTGAGTGGTTATATTACCACCATAGAATTGATGGAGAAGATCATTGTGGTGGGATGTTTGGTACAATTATATTCATAGTACAAGGATCTCTTCCCTAGTGATTGAGGACATCCTAGAGGTACTAAAACTCTAAAACCATATTCTCTACTTATGCCTAGATCTGAAATAATACACATAGGAGCACATAAACCTTCTTATTAATTAAAATCTAATTTGAAACATAATCATTGTTAAAAATAAGAGAGTTTCTAGACTTCCAAAGCTTGAAAATAATTTTATCTCTAAATGCATTCCAAATAAATGCAATATAGTCTAGCCATTTAGAAGAATCCCAAGTAGAGTAATTTTTTATTTAATAGGCTTAGGATGGTAAGACACAAAATTACTATGAATCCACTTCTGAGTACTTTAGGCATGGGGAAAAGTCTAAAAAAAATTCTTGAAGGTATTTGGTATGTTTTAGGCAAGACAATTAATGTAGGGAACCCTAATATAAAGAAGCCTTTAACCCAAAGGCAATACCCAATAAACAAAAAACCATAAAAAGTGTGCAACCTTGGAATAAGTTTAGCTTGCCATATTTGATTAAATAAAAAGAGCCAAATCATGGGTTAAGATTTCAAGACATATTAGTTATATAAATTATAAAGTGCTAGTAAGAAAAGGCTAAGAGCTTTGTACAAAATCAAAGGAGTGTAACTCTTGAAATATGTATCACAATTCCAATGCCAATATTTTTGCAAAGAAATTGGTGGTTGAGGACCCAATTTATCCATCATAACATTAGGGATGAGATATTGAATACATAAAATTAAAGGAAAATCATATTTAATAAGTTTAAACTTCCTTTGCACGACAATCCAAGGGGTCCAGTCTCTAGAAGAAAAATATTATGTATATTGTGGATGGATAAGTTTCTAAAAATTCTAAGAGATTTAATACTTGGAGTCTCTACAAGAGGAAGGCTGGTGATGTTGATGGAAAGAGGTCTTCAAATATTATAGTCATTGAAAGAAAGAATCGTTCTAAACCCATTTCCAATCCAAGTGATGAATGGTTTGATTGAATTAAAATATTTTCAAATGCTACATGAAAAAAACAAGCCTTCAATATTAACAAGGGATAAGGTGAATGAGTAGTGTGTGAAAACCAAATATTGAGATCAAGAATTCTTTTCATAAGGTAGACTGACATATATGCAATTCTTGAGAATAATTAGCCATGCTTTTGAGCCAACAATAGCTTTAAGAATCTATTTAGCACAAAATGCAATACTTTGACAGTAGACACCAATGATGCCCATTACTCATTTACCTTGCATGAGGCATCAAATGTCTGAAGTGACTCTTTAAAAACTATGGGTTTGTTTTACATTATCCCACAAGTGTTCATGAATTAACATGGAAAGCTTGTCTTAAGCTACATTAGATGCTACCCAATAACAGTAGTAGTTGACATGAGTAACAACAAGCATTTATGTGAGAGCCTATCTTGCAGATGCCATTACTTTTGGTCTAGGAAGCCAATTGAGTATTTTTTTTTTAAATAAAAGGTATCAAAGAGATCCATGTTGTCATAATCACTTTACTTGATTAGGGTTTGTTTTGACAATATTTGGGTGCAAAAAATGGCAATCTAAGGGCTGAAAATTACATTTTGATATTATTTTAAGTTTTAGAATTAATATTTTTTTATCTAAGCATGAACTTGAGTTACAAGTCACTCTTGAGATTTATATATATAGGTAAAAAAATAAGGGATAATTATTAGGCCTATCTGAGATTCAACATCTACTAAAAATAGAAGTTTGGTTAACTCTAGTTAGCTTTTTATTGTAGCATATTTTTAGTTATGTATGACAAGTCTACTTTTGAGTTGTGACTTATTTAAAGACTTGATATGTATTTATTATGGAGAGTAAAGAAGAATTAGAATTATTTTTTGGTTTCTCAAATTTTATCTCTATAATTTTATTGCGTATTTTGGAATTATTGTATTTTTAGATTCATCAAGCACCTTTGTACAAATCTGAAACTTATTTTCCAAAGATAAGTCTTGGACATCCAATATGCAATTTTATTGTCTACCCTTTCTAGATCATATTTCCATAGAGTGGATGGGAGTTTTCAAAAGTAAATAAAATGCTGAAAAAAAATGTATATTTATCATTTGCCAATCTATTTCCAATTAAAATTTTCAAACCACTTGGGCATAGGAATCATGCTTTAACAATAGAACTGAGTCTTAATTCACTATATATATGAAATTGAATCTTTAGAAAAGGTGTGAATGGATGCAATAAAATCATAAAAAGAATATTAATTATTGAACAAGGTTAAAAAGGCTCGACTATGTCATGCTTATTGAGCAACATGTGTTTACTCTTAAAGTCAACAATGGGTGATTTGTTATGGTTCTCTAGGAATTGTCCTTTCATATCACAACCCCATCAATTTATGGTTGGTCTGGGGGGATGAGTTAAAAAACATCCCTCACACAATTTTTTATGAACACATTCTTCTTGGCCCATGAAATTATAATTCAGTGAAGTGCAAGGGCTTGAAATCTAATGCCATATGTCTAATTTACACTTCCAGCTAGATTGAGTGGAGGAATTATGTTATTGTGTGCACTACCACCTTTATCAAGTAGTTTGGTAAACAAGTGATGATAATTTAAAAGATAACTAATAGTGGTTTGGCCAAGGAATTTATTTGAATATCCCTCCAACTTGAACTCAACCCTTTTAATACTCAATTATAGTATCTAACTACTTGCCTCAAACACAAGCTCAATCTTGTGAAGTGTTTAGGCCAAAGGAATTCAAATCCATGCTCACCCTCATTGGATTAAAACTATAGATAAATCCTCAAAGGTTTTTTTCAAATCCTTGGGAGTTGAGCAAGCTAAGAAATAAATCAAAGCTATCAATATATTTTGAGTGTAACTAGTAGTAGCATTCGCATTTCACAGCCACATTAGATGTTGACCCCTCAATTTAGCCCCATCCCATTCTTTGTCCCTGTACCCTCTCCATCAGCCTTAACTAATCTTGTTTATCTTAACTGATGTCATTTGCCTTAACCATAATTTTTAAGTCACTAGCCTCACCAACAATCTAGTCAGATTTGAAATAGGTGTTTCTAGCCCTTCAATTCTCATTATTTCAAAACATGTGTGCACTAGTAAGAACCCCTGGACCCCTTGAGTGGCACTATTAGGAGCCCCCATCCTCACCAAGCATTGTTGTAATTTGTTTACAAGCTCCCTCACTAGGTAAGTTAGAAATGCCCAAGAATGTTTGGAAATTTTAATTATTCAAATGCCCAAGAATGTTTGTAATTTGACATTTTAAAGGGTTTTGAATGTTTAAAATTTTGACACATTTGTATGTGTTCATTCTTCCTCCTGACTTCATTAGTGGGGTGGTGGAAATGCCTTAACAATTATGTGGTTGGGGTTAATTCCATTAAATGAATAATGTGTTCAATGAATTATATGTAGCATTCAAGGAAGGGGAAATGGGGAAGGGGAGGTTATGAAGAGCTCATAAAATGGCACAAGGTTTGAAAATAATGAAATCTAAATTTTTCTTTTGAATTCTTGAATAACACTCCTTATGACTATGGCGATGGGGCTGGGAGCAGTCGTAGATAATCCCACAATAGTAGTTAGGTAAACACTAGCAGATGTGGGGAGAGCATCTAGCCTTATAAAATCAAATTATACATTGAATGAATTACTATGCCCTAACTAATCATTCATTCATTCAAGTAGGAAACAATATACTCGACATAAAATAACCTATGCCCTAACTAATCTTGAATTCCTTCAAGTAGTCAACAATACAAATTCCTTAGTTCTATGTTTCTCTCTATGTGTTATGTTCTTATTAAATTAGTACTCAGTATTGGTCTTTCTTGTGGCATTAGTTTGTTTGTGATCAGTACCTTTTTATTCTAGCTTTATACTATAAAAGAATTTGAATGTTTGGAAATTTGACCCTTTTTACGTACATATAGTAAAGTATAGTTATATCTATCATCAACATGAGCTCAATAATAGAAGATAGATTCACATCTCTTGCACAAAATAGGTTAAGATCCTAAAATCATTCCTGAATGAGTATCCCCAGTGCTTAAGATAATACTTAGTATTGACAATGACCAAAAATAGACCATTTTACAAACTAGTTTTTTATTGGTTCTTTTTCTTTATGTAACAAGATAAACAATAGTGAGAATAGACCAACATTAGATAATCATATAGACTGGTGGTTCATTATTTTCTTTCGTTGATGTAGCAAGATGGATAATAGTGTGAATATACCAGGGGTTAAAATTCCAAACATTCAAATTCCCTTATAGTTTAAAGATAGAATATAAAGGTATAGAGTACAAATTCCTTTATATGTATCATATTCGATAATAATATACATTTTGTATAGGTTATTGTATAAATAATGAATATATACACAAGAAATGAATATATATACAAATTATTTTTATTAAAAATTTTGAATACTTGATTTGTGTATACCATTACAAAGAATGTAAAGGCTGTGAGTTTTCCCTTGCCTCCAAGAAAGTGGATAAAAATTCTTGCAACTTCGATGTTGTGGTTGTATAAAATAATGGTGTGGTTGTATACCAAGAGGAAATGCTTGAATGAATAATTCTGGATGTTGTCTTATGGAGGGAGTAGAGGTGTCTATACCATGATCACTTTCTTACTATTATTCTAATTTATAATAATTAATTTTCATGAGCACATGCAAAATCAACATTTGAATATGAATGTAAAATACTATGCCACACATTAGGGTTCATGAACCCCCATTACATTTCATTATGTGCCATAGACACATGGCACTTGTAGATGCTAATGAAGTCATGAAGTTAAACCCCAGTAGATGGTATAAAAAGTAAATAATAGGGATGCAAAGTTCAACTACAACCATGGTCATCCATGCTGAACATTCAACACTCATAAATTATTTGGGTTGGATTAATTATTAGATCCTCCATTATGAGTGTAATTGTTGACCAAATTTGACCCTGTAGGTCAAATTGGGGTACCTATAGGTAAAAAAATGATTTTTAGGTGTTTTTTGGGGTATAATAATATGTCATATCATGTATTATATGTATTTTGATGTCATTATGTATCATATTATCTTTTTTCAATTAGTCTTTTAGTCCATTTATCATTTTGACTCATTTTGGGGGTCATAAATGGGCATTAAATGAGTTATACGACATCTTAGGGAAATTTGAAGTGTAAAAATATTGTATTATATTTTATGTGTCCTCACATGTCTTAATCAACTATTGGTAATTGAAAGTGGTAGGTGCTTTAGAAGAAAGAGCAATTTCTTGTGAAAAAAGGTGAGTTTGGCACTTGTACGACCCATGGGGAAGTGGGCCACATGGGAGAAGACCATATAATTTAAATTCAGTTTATTCAAGCTCATTTACATGTTTTAAATTCTTTGAAAGTTCCATTTTTGGCCCAAAACTATTCTACTCCTTTTTCACCCTTCTAGGCACACAAAACCAGTCTTCAGGTTTGTACTTGGTATGGCCAGCAAGGGAGGTTTTAGATCAAATACCTTGGGGAGGTGAAATTAAACTCATAGAGCCTAAATTACTTAAAAATATTTGGAATAATGGTGGCCTGTGCTTTATGAACCATCCTCATGAAGTTGACTATGTTTTTCTGTCTGCTAATCTATGCACCCTATAGGTTTTGCTTTGGTTTGGGCATTTTTATACAATATAGTTGGTCATGTGGGTTATATATGATTTTTAATACCTCCTCTAATTCTATCCATTCTTTTTTTAATGTTTCATGATTTTTGGATAAGTCAAGTACATCAAAGTTGCAAGAGAAGCATCATTTTGTGTTGTAAGAAATTTTTCACCATTTATAAGATCTTCTTACTTTGATAGTGGTTTTGAAGATGAAGATGAGTTTATTTACATTTCCCCAATGTTATTTTTATCACCTTCACCTTTCAACCTCTTTTCCCAAATCAATCTATATGGAATTATAATCATATATAACTTGTTAGTAAGTTTGCCATGAAAATGCTCATCTACAAGTGCTTGGAAAAGGAAAATCACATGGAAATTAAGAACATCATATATTTTAATCCATTCATGGGTTTTGAGCATCCATTTTTATTTATTTTAATAGTCTTTTAACTCATTGGAGGCTAAATGCAATACACTGTTCACACTTGTAACTACTACCTGCATACTAGTCAAGATGCACATACAAGCATTCCATGATGATGTCATGTAAGAATGAGAGCTTCAATAGTGTTTTCAAAATCTATGAGATGTAAAGAGTGCATGTGAATATATCAAGATAGTCCTAGAACTCATGGAGGATAGAAAACATGCACTTTGTTTGCAACTCCACACTTGTTGCCTGTACAAGAAAATGGTCACCTACAGGTGACACTTCAGAGAGTTGAGGATTTTATCTTGAAGAATAGAAATAAGTGATGGAAACTTCCTTGAGGTAATTAAATATGGTTTTGATCATGATGTATCCCTCTATGATCAACACTAAAAACATATTATACAACCATACAGTGATAAAGGTAAGTTAAGTTACAAACACATTACTTTTATTTTTAGTTATTTCCATTTTAGTCATTTAATTTTAGTTATTTTTTGGCTTCAACATTGTGTGTTGTTATGTTATTTTCTTGAAGCACCATTCCTTGTTTCACATGAGTAACATGTAATGAGATTATATTGGGGCATATGTATACACATAATATTTTCAAACTTTATCAATTATCGATGCTTTCTCTTCTAGAAACCCATTGAGTCTCAATTTCTCTAAGTGCACGCCTTAAGAGGTGCACTAGGATAGGAGTGGGCAGACCATTGGTACTTCATAGGATTTTTTTCCCTTTGCTACCACATTTTATCAATCCAAACATCTCATAAAAACATTCCCCTAAACTTTGCTCTTATTTTCACCCTCCTCTAGTCATTTTATGGCTTCATTAGCCCTTCCCTAACCTAAACTCCTTTTTGATGGTTTACAATACACATTCAGCCCCATCCACTCTATACTCTAATTTACAAAACTCATTTAGGGTCTAGGTCATCCCCTATTTGACCTAAATAAAGACCTAATTTGTTTTTTGTTAATAATGATATAGAGTCGATTAGGCTGACCTCGTCAGATAAACATTTAAAAAAGACTAGGGTTAGATTCAACTATATAAACACATTCATTTATCCATTCTTAGAGAGACATCAAGAGTTAATTATTCATTTGTGCTACTTTACAATATGCTCTTCTACCATTATAATTAAGGAGTCTTATCTTAAGGTTTCTACTTGGAGAAGAATATGATCTTGTGCAAAAGTCTTGGATGCTTTAGCCTTTCTTAGTGATCCTTACAAACCATAATAACCTCTTATAAAACACTTTTGTGTTGGGTGTGGAGATTGATTGTCTTCCAGGATTAGAGGTTAAAATTCTAATGTTTTTTTAGTTGGGTTTTGGATCCCATTATTTGTATCCATGATGGTGATGGGGGTTGTAATGGGGGCTTCACCCCCCTTACAGGGTCTGAGGGCTATGTACCCTAATGGGGGTTTGGGGGAAACACCCCCAAAGGTAAAATTCTATTAAAATTGCCTTGTAAAATTATAATTTTATAGTCAATCTAGGCCATTGATTATAGGTTTCTAGATTGGATGGTAGATGTTATGTTTAGGTATTTTTCCACCCTAAAATTGAATTGAGATATCACTGAGAGGAAAGAGAAGATGATTGTACACAGAGAGGAGGTAGAGAAGGTAGAGAGATGTAACAGGTTTTGTTGAAGTATTTGTTTCTCTCTTGTATTGCTAGAAATAATATACTAGAAAAGCTTGGTGGATGTAGCCCATCTTAGGTGAACCACATTAAATCTGGTGTCTCCTATTTTATGCATGTTTATGATTATTTTCTATATGTTTGATTGATTAATTTCATAGTTTCTCTTGTATGTAATTTATGGATAAATCTATGTTTTATTTTATCCTAACAAGTGGTATTAGAGCAAAGGTTTTTTTTGCATAATTTTATATCATAGCAAGAAAAGGGTTTGACCTCAAGTGGAAGCTATGGAAGATGAAAATAAATCTAAGGTGGAGAATTTCAATGGATAAAACTTTGGATTGTGGAAGATGTAGATGGAGGATTACTTTTACCAAAAGGACCTGTATTTTCTATTGGGAGGGCAAGCCAAGAAGCCATCAATAATTTTAGAATAATCACGGGAGCTATTTGATCAAAAAGCCCTTGGAACCATATAGTTATGCCTTGAATCTTATGTAGCATTCAACATATCACAAGAAAAGGCAACATAAGGTATTATAAGTGCATTAGGCAGGTTAAATGAAAAACCCTCTACCTCAAATAAAATATTTTTGATGAAAAATTTATTCAATATGAAAATGTCTGAAAATGGTTTAGTACCAAATCATTTAAATGAGTTTAACACGGTTACTAGTCAATTATATTTCATAAATATTGACTTTGATGATGAAGTTAGGGATCTTCTCATTCTTTGTTCCTTTCCTAAAAGTTTGCATAACTTGGTAATGATAGTAAGCAACTCTATGTCTAATAATGTTAAACTAAAGTTTGAGGATGTGGTGGGTGTTATCCTAAGTAAGGAAATGTGAAGGAAAAGTATAGGTCAAACATCCATATTTAGAAATGCATTAACAGTGGAGAACAAAGGAAGGTAGATGAATAAAGGAAGAGGAAACTATGGAAAATCAAAAGGGATGCAAGATCTAAATCAAGAGGCAAGATGGAATGTTGGATTTGTGGTAAGCCAAGACACACAAAGAGAGAGTGCTAGTTTCAAAAGGATAAATTGGGTAAGGACCAACAAGAAGGTAATAGAGAATCAAATTTATTAGGTGATGTACTAAAATATGCTCTTATACTTTCTTTGGATAATATTACCAAATCTTAGGTTTTAGATTTAGGTGCTTCTTTTCATGCTACCCCTCATAGAAATTATTTTATAAACTATGTTCAAGGTAATTATGGGGATGTTTACCTTGGTGATGATGAACCCTATAGTATTATTGGAAAATGAAGTGTTTAGGTTAAATTACAGAATGGAAACACTTGGGTGCTGCAGGATGTTAGGCATGTTCTAAGCTTGAGGAGAAATTTGATCTCTATAGGGTAGCTAGGTAGTGAGGGTTGTATGGTCACATTTACAATTGAAGCATGGAAGGTTACAAAGGGTTATTTAGTGGTTGAAAAAGGTAAGAAAGTAGGCACTTTATATTTTTCTATAGATAATGTTAATTCATCTTGTGATGTGGCTTCTATAAGTATATATGTAGCTTTGTGGCATTACAAACTTGGCCACATGAGTGAAAAAAGAATGAAGACCCTACATGCAAAAGATAAACTACTAGGTCTGAAAGAATTATATCTAGACTTTTGTGAGCATTGCATATATGGGAGACAAAAATTTGTAAGGTTTCTTAGGGTTGGACCTACCAAGAAGGAGCATAAATTAGAAGTTGTGCATATAGATGTATGGAGACTAGCTCAGGTATCTTCACATGGTGGTTCAAATTATTACGTTACCTTTATTGATTATGTAACTAGGAAGGTTTGGGTATACTATATAAAAAAGAAGTCTGGTGTTTTTGATACATTCAAGAAATGGAAAGATTTAGTTTAAAATAAAATAGGTTTAAAACTAAAATGTCTCAGATCAGATAATGGAGATGAGTATTGCAGTAACACTTTTAAAAATTACTATTCAAAAAGTGGAATTCATAGATAAAAAATAGTTTCAAGAACACCACAATAAAATGGTGTTAGAAAGAATGAACAAGACTATTATAGAGCATGTCAGATGCATGAGATTACATGCAGGTTTATCTTTATGGTTTTGGGTAGATGCTATAACTACTGTAGTTTATCTGATAAATAGAGGACCTTCAAGTTCTTTGGATGGTGGAATACTAGAGGAGGGATGGACTAGAAAGAAGGTAGATTATTCTTTTCTAAGAGTTTTTGGTTGTGAGGCATTTTATTATATTGATAAAGATCATAGGAATAAGTTAGAAGCTAAGTCTTAAAAATGCACATTTATTGGTTATGGAAATAATGATTATGGATTCTAGTTGTGGAATTTGGAAGATAAAAAAATAATTAGGAATAGAGATGTTGTTTTTCATGAAAAATTCATGTATAGGGACCAATTGCAAAAAAATAAGAAAGAAGAATCTAAAAGGGAATATATAGTATTAGAAGACATTACAGAAAAACATGTCCCAAAATTTCCTAATCAAAATGTGCAATTGGAATAGGTACCTCAAACCCCTGTTAGAAGATCTAAAAGAGTAAGTAGACCACCTAATCATTTTTCTCCTTCTTTATATTATTTATTACTTACTAATGGTGGTGAGCTAGAGGCTATGAAGAAGTAGTGTAGATTGATGCCAAGGACAAGTGGGAACAAACTATGGATGAGGAGTATGATGCCATAATGAAAAACCAGACATGGGATTTGGGGGAGCTTCTCACAAGAAGGCATTGAAAACTAAGTGGGTATACAGGATAAAGGAATAAGAATGAAGGTAAAAATAAATTCAAGGCCATAATGGTGGTTAAAGGTTTTGCACAAAATAAAGATATAGACTTTGATAAAATATTTTATTCAGTCATTAAAATGACTTCTATAAGAGCTATTTTAAGTTTGGTAGCAATAGAAGATTTGCACCTTGAACAATTAGATTTGAAGACTGAATTATTTCATGGTGACTTGAAGGAGGAAATATATATGGAGCAACCATAGGGATACAAAATCAAAGGTAAGGAGAAAATGGTGTGCAGGTTGAAGATGAGTTTGTATGGCCCAAAACAAGCTTCAAGATAGTGGTATTTGAAATTTGATAGTTTTATGACAGAACAAGGTTATTAGAGATGTCATTCAGACCATTATGTATATTTCAAAAGTTTTAAAATGGTAGCTACATTATTTTTATTTTATATGTAGATGATATGCTTGTAGCTAGTTCCAACATGCACAAAATTAATTTACTTAAGAAATAGTTAAGTGATAGCTTTTCTATGAAGGATATAAGTGTAGCTAAATAGATTCTTGGTATGAGGATAACTAGAGATAAAAATAATAGGAAGCTAGAATTATCACAAGGAGAGTACATCAAAAAAATGTCAAAAATATTTAATATACAAGATGCAAAATCAGTTGGGACATCTTTGGCTACATACTTTAAACTAACAAAGGAAAAATGTCCTAAAACACAAGAAGAAAAAAACCTGATGTCTAAAATTCCATATTCATCAATAGTTGATAATTTAATGTATATAATGGTGTGTATGAGGCCAAACATTGCACATGCAGTGGGAGTGGTGAGTAGGTTCATGAGTGATCCAAGAAAGGAACATTGGAATGTATTAAAATGGATCCTTCATTATTTAATAGGGACCATAGATACAATGTTAAGTTATGGTGGATTAGATGTGACATTACAAGGATATGTTGACTTGGATATGGAAGGTGATTTGGATGGTAGAATAAGAACTATAGAGTATGTATTTATAATAGGTGGTACAATAGTTAGTTGGGTATCATGATTATAGAAGGTTGTGGCACTTTCAACCATAGAGGTTGAGTATCTTGCTGCTACAAAAGCAAGCAAGGAAATAATTTGGTTACAAAGGTTGATGGAAGAATTGGGACATAGTCAAGAAATATGTAATCTATATAATAACAATCAGAGTGTAATCCATCTAGCCAAAAAATCAGCTTTTCACTCTAGAACAAAACATATTCAGTTGTGGTATCAATTTATTCTTTCAATGATAGAGGAAGAGAAACTAAAATTGGAGAAGATACATACTGGTAAAATTTTTGTGGATATGATGACCAAGGTAGTTACAAGAGAGAAGTTGAAGATTTATTTAGCTTCAATTAGTCTTCATGGATGATAATTAAATTGATGAACTTGTCTAGGTCTAGATACTATAGTTGATGCAGTAGCAATGGAGTTGCTACAATCAGTCTTCAAGTGGGAGATTATTGGGTGTGGAGCTTGATTGTCTTCTAGGATTAGAAGTTAAAATTTTAATGTTTTTTTAGTCATGTTTGGATCCCATTATTTGTATCCATAATGGTGATAGGGGTTACAAGGGGGGATTTATCCCCCTTAAGGGGTTTAAGGGGGATGACCCCCTAACAAGGGGTTTGGGGATCGCGTGCCCTGGTGGGGGATCAGGGGCAACACCCTCGAAGGGAATTTTTTAATTAAAATTGCCTTGTAAAATTGTAATTTTTTAGTCAATCTGGGCCATTGATTATAGGTTTCCAGATCTGATGTTAGAGGTTATGTTTAGGTGTTTTTCCACCCTAAAAGTGAATTGAGATATGGCTGAGAGGAAAGAGAAGATGATTGTACACAGAGAGGAGACAGAAGGTAAAGAGGTCTAATAGGGTTTATTGTAAGATGTATTTCTCCTTTATATTACTGGAAATAATCTACTGGATAAGTTTGGTGGATGTAACCCATCTTGGGTGAACCACATTAAATTTAGTGTCTCCTATTTTATGCATGTTTATGATTATTTTTTGTATGTTTGATTGATTTGTTTCATAGTTTCTCTTGTATGCAATTTGGGGTTAAATCTATGTTTTATTTTATCCTAACACTTTGGCCAAGGGAGAGATTGAGTCTCGACGGGTTCATCTTCAAGGTAAGTATCTATAACTTTACTCCTTTATTTTTAGTAAATATAAGTAATATAAGTAATGGATTTTGAATTTATTTCTCTCTCCATGCATTAGGGTTTTACCTATACATAGCTTAAATAAGATTCTCTTATGCATGTTTAATTTTATGTTTACTAACCCCCATTTGTGCCACAAGCTTTGGTGAGCACTAGATTATACTTTAAGTTGATTTTGTCATTTATACATTGTGAACATGAAAACATAGGACATACTTAGGGTTATTTCATAGTTTTACTTGACTAGAGGCTTTGGAAGCCTCCCTAGTGATTTTATTATGGTAAGATATCCCTTGGCTAGATCTAGTGGATCCATATTGGTCATGACCCTAAATATCTAATGTATCAATAATTGAAAGTATAAGTAGGATTTATCTTCTCTGAGCTAGAATTGATTTATAGATTAGTTGTATTTCCATTTGTATACACTTACCTCCTTGTCTTTGGGGGTATCATTAGTCTTACCCATACCTATCATTTTTTGATCCCTAGTCCCCTCTATCAAGTCATGAATCTCTTGTTTCAGTTTATTCCATTGATCCATATAAGAGACCATCTATTTACCTAGTATTTGTAAGTTTTCATAGAGCTTTGACAACCTTTACCTGATGCCCTCTGGAAGTTTATCAAGGTCCTTGTCCCTCCTCCAAACTTTAGCCACCTTAAGTTCATGAAGTTCAAAGTTAGGGTTATGAATATCTTATTGTAACTGAAGGCTTATGCTAGCCTTATTACCAAGGCTCTTTATGGGGGAGAATGGTCACAAGAATTTCTCTTTTCTTTCTTCCCTCCCTCCCTTTGAGTTGGGAGGGTGAAAGGTGAGGCATCAATTATTCTACCCTCTGTAGAGAAGACTTTATCAGATATTTTATCTCTTATACTTTATAGCAAGCAGATCTCCTAGATTATTATAGGGGTTTCCCACTTAGTGACAAGGATAAGCCCTTGATAGATAATATTTGTAGAGATTTTTTCCTGAAAGGTTAGAACTATTACTTCAAGAGACATGAGAAAAAAATATGGTAGGATAATCCTATGGCCTTTGAAGTTATTTAATATTAAAAAGTGATGTGATAATATGTGGATTAATTTCCCTTCAAGAGTTAGATATCACATTACCTACATCCAGATTTCAAGCCATCTTTGTGGAAGATTGGCCCAAGGGAAGTCATTCTTGTCCATGTGGTAGACTGTGTCAGATTAGAGTAAGGCCTACATAATCTTTTGATTATGCCATTTATCTTTGAAGGCCTTCATTCCCTCACATGGCATGCCAATCACTTTCCCTATGAGTTCCTCAAAAACACCCACCATGCCCCCCTGAAGGTTACCTACCTCTACTTCCATCTTGCTGTGAAATCTCTAGCAAGAATCTCATTGTGACCTTCAATCCTTAATATGAATTCTATTAGGCCACCCCTCCGTAGCTTCCTCCTTACTTTGTATTTGGTCTAGACATTTGTACATGAAATTGGATCACAACTGTCCTTGTCTCCCCTATGATATTTTTCTTATTTTTTCAAATATGTTTTGGGTTGTCACTAGTAAAATATCTAGGCAAAATACCAATTTTTTATTTTACTCTTGTACCATTGGGATAGGCCTTTTTGAAATTATGTTTTATGTCTTTGAGTTCAAACTTGGTGTTGTTATCATGACATAAAGTGTAATTAATCCTTTTACAAATTATGATTAGATTTCTCACATGTTTCTCTACTACTAGCCCACATCAGTAGATTTTCATCATAAACAAGCAATGGTTGGATATAGGGGATACATTATGGGGTCCATTCTGCATGGATAAGTCCATGATGGATACTCCCAAGTTTTTCAAGGTGTCTACCTCCTTGTTACCTTCATAGAAGATGTGAGAGATGGTGAAAGCTTAAGGGAGAAGGAGGTGTTTGACATCAAAAATAATTTGAATGTTAGATGGTGTTTGGTTTTTGCCAAGGTGTATGCCCTCAAATCAAGATTTTGTTAAAAATGCATAATAAAATATTGTAATTTCATAGTAAATCCAGACCATTCACTATTAGGTCACATATTTAATGGTAGAAATTATGTTTGTGCATTTTTTCCCTAATAGGTAACCCTCCTTTGATATGATGGCATTGTAATCATGGTGGCATACAGTGTGTGAGTGAAGAGGATATTGAAATGGTTGTATTGCATATTATTTCCTTCATTGGTTGGACTAAATAATAAGGACTAAATGTTTCTATGTGGATGTAGCCCATATTGGGTGAACCATGTTAAATCTATGTCTCTATTGTGTTGTAATTTTTATATTTTATTTTCTTCTTTAATTCATTAATATTGCTATGTGTTCTATATTCCTAAAAACTAGTATCAGAGTTGAAGGTTTATTTGGCCGATAAAATCATAGGAAAAGAGGGTTCCTAGTTCAAGTGGGAGTAATTGTAGAAGAAGGAAAGTTTAAGGTTGAGAAGTTCAACAGCCAAAACTACTAGCTATAGAAGATGCAAATAGAGTACTATATCAAAAAGATATTTTCCTACAATTGGGTAGAATAACAAAAAAGCCAATGATTATAAAGGATGAAGATTGGGAGGTTCTTGATAGAAAGGCACTAGGATCAATACGACCATGCTTGGCAACATTAGTGGCTTTTAATATTTCAAAATAAAATACAATAGCAGATGTGATAAAGTCATTAGATAGAGTGTATGAAAAACCCTCAGTCACCAAAAAAGTATTTCTTAGGAAGCATTTATTTAATCTAAAAATGTCAAAAGGTGGGTCTGTTGTTGATCATTTAAATGAATTTAACATAGTCATAAATCAATTAAGTTTTATAGGAGTAAATTTTGATGATGAGTTTAGGGCTCTTTTGATTCTATGCTCATTACCAGAAAGATGGAATGGTTTGGTCATGGTTATGAGTAATTCTATCTCTAGTTTAAATGCTTTAAAGTTTGATGATGTTCTTGGTGTTATTATTAGCGAGTCGATGCGACAGAAAGTCATAGGTGAGACATCAAGTAATGATTTGACTATAAATAACAGGGTAAGATAAAAATATAGAGGAAAAGTCCCAAAGAATCATGGTAAGTCTAAAAAGGGTAGATCTAAATCTAGAGGAATGTTGGTGTGTAGGATTTCTAGGAAGAAAGGACACATGAAGAAAGATTATTGGTTTCGAAGAAGAAAACAAGGAGATGGATAACAAGATAAAAATTAGGAAGAAAATGTAGTAGGTAATGTGTTACAAGATGATTTAATCCTTTCTTTAGATAATATTAATGATTCTTGGGTGTTATATTTAGGGGCTTCATTTCATGCTACACCCCATAAGATATATTTTCAAGACTTTAAGGTGATTTTGGATAGGTTTATTTGGGTGATGGTGAACCCTATAAAATTTTAGGAAAGGGTAAGATATAGATAAAATTATAGAATGGAAATAGATGGTTGATGAAAGAGGTGAGGCATGTTCATGCGTTGATAATAAATCTAATTTCAACAAGGCAGTTGGGAAGTGAGGGTGCATAGTTACATTTGTAAAAAAATTATGAAAGGTCACTAAAGGATCACTGGTAATAAAAAATAGAGAGAAGTAATGATTTGACTATAAATAACAGGGTAAGATAAAAATATAGAGGAAAAGTCCCAAAGAATCATGGTAAGTCTAAAAAGGGTAGATCTAAATCTAGAGGAATGTTGGTGTGTAGGATTTCTAGGAAGAAAGGACACATGAAGAAAGATTATTGGTTTCGAAGAAGAAAACAAGGAGATGGATAACAAGATAAAAATTAGGAAGAAAATGTAGTAGGTAATGTGTTACAAGATGATTTAATCCTTTCTTTAGATAATATTAATGATTCTTGGGTGTTATATTTAGGGGCTTCATTTCATGCTACACCCCATAAGATATATTTTCAAGACTTTAAGGTGATTTTGGATAGGTTTATTTGGGTGATGGTGAACCCTATAAAATTTTAGGAAAGGGTAAGATATAGATAAAATTATAGAATGGAAATAGATGGTTGATGAAAGAGGTGAGGCATGTTCATGCGTTGATAATAAATCTAATTTCAACAAGGCAGTTGGGAAGTGAGGGTGCATAGTTACATTTGTAAAAAAATTATGAAAGGTCACTAAAGGATCACTGGTAATAAAAAATAGAGAGAAGTAATGATTTGACTATAAATAACAGGGTAAGATAAAAATATAGAGGAAAAGTCCCAAAGAATCATGGTAAGTCTAAAAAGGGTAGATCTAAATCTAGAGGAATGTTGGTGTGTAGGATTTCTAGGAAGAAAGGACACATGAAGAAAGATTATTGGTTTCGAAGAAGAAAACAAGGAGATGGATAACAAGATAAAAATTAGGAAGAAAATGTAGTAGGTAATGTGTTACAAGATGATTTAATCCTTTCTTTAGATAATATTAATGATTCTTGGGTGTTATATTTAGGGGCTTCATTTCATGCTACACCCCATAAGATATATTTTCAAGACTTTAAGGTGATTTTGGATAGGTTTATTTGGGTGATGGTGAACCCTATAAAATTTTAGGAAAGGGTAAGATATAGATAAAATTATAGAATGGAAATAGATGGTTGATGAAAGAGGTGAGGCATGTTCATGCGTTGATAATAAATCTAATTTCAACAAGGCAGTTGGGAAGTGAGGGTGCATAGTTACATTTGTAAAAAAATTATGAAAGGTCACTAAAGGATCACTGGTAATAAAAAATAGAGAGAAGTAATGATTTGACTATAAATAACAGGGTAAGATAAAAATATAGAGGAAAAGTCCCAAAGAATCATGGTAAGTCTAAAAAGGGTAGATCTAAATCTAGAGGAATGTTGGTGTGTAGGATTTCTAGGAAGAAAGGACACATGAAGAAAGATTATTGGTTTCGAAGAAGAAAACAAGGAGATGGATAACAAGATAAAAATTAGGAAGAAAATGTAGTAGGTAATGTGTTACAAGATGATTTAATCCTTTCTTTAGATAATATTAATGATTCTTGGGTGTTATATTTAGGGGCTTCATTTCATGCTACACCCCATAAGATATATTTTCAAGACTTTAAGGTGATTTTGGATAGGTTTATTTGGGTGATGGTGAACCCTATAAAATTTTAGGAAAGGGTAAGATATAGATAAAATTATAGAATGGAAATAGATGGTTGATGAAAGAGGTGAGGCATGTTCATGCGTTGATAATAAATCTAATTTCAACAAGGCAGTTGGGAAGTGAGGGTGCATAGTTACATTTGTAAAAAAATTATGAAAGGTCACTAAAGGATCACTGGTAATAAAAAATAGAGAGAAGTAATGATTTGACTATAAATAACAGGGTAAGATAAAAATATAGAGGAAAAGTCCCAAAGAATCATGGTAAGTCTAAAAAGGGTAGATCTAAATCTAGAGGAATGTTGGTGTGTAGGATTTCTAGGAAGAAAGGACACATGAAGAAAGATTATTGGTTTCGAAGAAGAAAACAAGGAGATGGATAACAAGATAAAAATTAGGAAGAAAATGTAGTAGGTAATGTGTTACAAGATGATTTAATCCTTTCTTTAGATAATATTAATGATTCTTGGGTGTTATATTTAGGGGCTTCATTTCATGCTACACCCCATAAGATATATTTTCAAGACTTTAAGGTGATTTTGGATAGGTTTATTTGGGTGATGGTGAACCCTATAAAATTTTAGGAAAGGGTAAGATATAGATAAAATTATAGAATGGAAATAGATGGTTGATGAAAGAGGTGAGGCATGTTCATGCGTTGATAATAAATCTAATTTCAACAAGGCAGTTGGGAAGTGAGGGTGCATAGTTACATTTGTAAAAAAATTATGAAAGGTCACTAAAGGATCACTGGTAATAAAAAATAGAGAGAAGTAATGATTTGACTATAAATAACAGGGTAAGATAAAAATATAGAGGAAAAGTCCCAAAGAATCATGGTAAGTCTAAAAAGGGTAGATCTAAATCTAGAGGAATGTTGGTGTGTAGGATTTCTAGGAAGAAAGGACACATGAAGAAAGATTATTGGTTTCGAAGAAGAAAACAAGGAGATGGATAACAAGATAAAAATTAGGAAGAAAATGTAGTAGGTAATGTGTTACAAGATGATTTAATCCTTTCTTTAGATAATATTAATGATTCTTGGGTGTTATATTTAGGGGCTTCATTTCATGCTACACCCCATAAGATATATTTTCAAGACTTTAAGGTGATTTTGGATAGGTTTATTTGGGTGATGGTGAACCCTATAAAATTTTAGGAAAGGGTAAGATATAGATAAAATTATAGAATGGAAATAGATGGTTGATGAAAGAGGTGAGGCATGTTCATGCGTTGATAATAAATCTAATTTCAACAAGGCAGTTGGGAAGTGAGGGTGCATAGTTACATTTGTAAAAAAATTATGAAAGGTCACTAAAGGATCACTGGTAATAAAAAATAGAGAGAAGTTAAGTACATTATATTTATCTAATGGAAATGTTGAATCTTCTATTGCTTTATCTTCTACATAAGTAGATACAAAATTAAGACACCATAGACTTGGGCACATGAGTGAGAAGTGGATGCAAGTTCTCCACTCAAAGAATTTGTTGCCAGATTTGAAGAAGGTGGATTTGGATTTTTGTGAGCACTATGTGTATGGAAAATAGAAGAGAGTTAGAATTTTCAATTAGAAAGATAAATAAGGATGAAAAGTTAGAGATTGTGCATATAGATGTATGAGGATCAACTCAGGTATCATCCCTTGGTGTCTCTTCTTATTATGTTACTTTTATTGATGATGCAACTAGAAAAGCTTGGGTTTATTATATACAAAAAAGATCTAATGTTTTTGATAATTTTAAGAAATGAAATGATTTGGTTGAGAATGAGATGAAAAATAAATTGAAGTGTGTCAGATTCGATAATGGAGATGAATACTGTAACAAGGAATTTGATAATTATTATTCATCCCATGAGATTTGTAGAGAAAAGATAGTTCCAAGAACATCACAACAAAATGGTATGTCAGAAAGGATGAATAGGACAATCATGAAGTGTGCAAGGTGTATGAAATTACATGTAGGGCTGCCCTTATAGTTTTGGGTAGATGTTGTCAATATTATTGTTTATTTAATAAATAGAGGGCCTTTAAGTCCTTTGGATGGTGGCATTCCAGAAGAAGTATGGATAGGTAAAAAGGTAGATTATTATTTTTTAAAGACTTTCAGTTGTGAAGCATTTGTCCATAATGATAAAGAAAATAAAACCAAGCTTGAAGCAAAATCCAAGAAATATACTTTTATTGGATATAGAGTTAATGATTTTGGTTATCGTTTATGAGATTTTAAAAATCATAAAATCATTAGGAGTATAGATGTGATCTTTAACGAGAAGGTCATGTACAGAGATCAATTGTAGGAAAAAAAACAAGAAAATCCAAATACAAAAAATGCAATACTTGATGAAATCACTAGAAATGATCTTCCAAAAGTGCCAAAAAATTAGAATGTGCAATAAATAAAATTACCTCAAACTCCTAGAAGTGTAGATAGAAGATCTACTATAGCAACTAGACTCCCTAAATGATACTCTCCTTCACTTTATTATTTATTATTTACGGATGGTGGTGAGCCAAAAAATCCATGAAGAAGTAATGCAGGTAAAAACCAAAAATAAGCAGGAACACAACATGAAAGAAGAGATGGACTCCTTGGTACATAGCCAAACTTGGGATTTGGTTCAATTTCTTGTAGGTAAAAGAACATTATAGAATAAATGGGTTTATAAGTTGAAGAAATAATATGGAGGCAAAAATAGGTACAAGGCCAAACTTGTTGTAAAGGGGTTTGAACAAAATAAAGGTATAGATTTTGATGAAATATTTTCTTCAATAGTTAAAATGACTTCTATAAGAACTATTTTAAGTTTGGTAGCAGTAGAAGATTTGCACCTTAAACATTTAGATGTGAAGATGGAATTCCTTCATTGTGACTTGGAGGAGGAAATATATATGGACAAGCCATATGGAGACAAATTTAAAGGTAAGGATAAAATGGTGTGAAAGTTGAAGAAGAGTTTGTATGGCTTAAAATAAGCTCCAAGACTATGGTATTTGAAATTTGACATGTTTATGATAGAACAAGGTTATAGTAGATGTTATGAACACTATGTGTAATTTAATAGAATAGATAATGGTATCTATATTATTTTAATAGTGTATGTAGATGACATGCTTGTTACATGGTCTAACATGCATGATATAAATGAGCACAAAAGAAAGCTAGTAAATTCATTTGCAATAAAGAATTTAGGTGATGCAAAGCAAATCCTTGGTATGAGAATAAAAAGAGATAGGAAAAATAGAAAATTGATAGTCTCAAGAAGAATACATTAAGAAGGTGTTAGTTAGGTTCAATATACAAGATGCAAAACCAGTGAGTACACCTTTGGAAGGGAACTTCAAATTAAGCAATAAAGAGTGTCCTAAAACATAAGAAGAAATCAATTACATGTCCAAAGTGCCCTATGATTTAGAAGTTAGAAGTTTAATGTATGTTATGGTGTGCAATAGACCATACGTTACTCATGTAGTGGGCATTGTCAATAGGTTTATGAATAATCCAGAAAAAGAGCACTAAGATGTAGTCAAGTGGATTATTAGGTACTTGAGAGGGACCACTGATAGAAAATTATGCTATGAAGGGCCGGATGTTACCTTATAAGGATATGTTGATGCAGACATGGCTAGAGATTTATATGGTATGAGGAGAACCACAAGTTATGTATTCACAGTTGGTGACACAAAAGTTATCTAGATTTCAAAATTGTAAAAGATAGTTGCTTTGTCAACTACAGAGGTAGAATATGTTGTAGCTACTGAAGCAAGCAAGGAGATGATATGGATATAATAGTTCATGAAAGATTTGAGGTAGAATTAGGAAGAGTTTAGGTTTTATAGTGATAGCTATAGTGCAATTCATTTAACAAATAACTCAACATTCCACTCAAGAACCAAACATATACAACTTAGGTATCACTTCATTCGTTCAGTTTTGGAAGATGATCAACTGAAGTTGGAAAAGATCTATATGAGTTATAATCCAATAAATATGCTAACAAAAGTAGTCTCTAAAGAGAATTTGGAGAGTTGTTTAGATTCATTAAGTCTTCAAGGATAATAAGGAAGATGAGAAACATGCTAGGGTCAAAATTCAAAGAAAATTCCAAACAAGAGTTGTAGCAGTGGAGTTGAAACAATTAGTCTCCAAGTGGGAGATTGTTGGATGGTGAAGCCTGATCTTATTTTAATGCCTAGTTCTTGATAGGGGGTGTGTGAGGGGGGGGGGGGGGGGGCATGGGGCAGGGGAAATGCCCCTAAATCAAAATTTTGTTAAAAATACATTAGAAAATATTATAATTTTGTAGTAAATCTAGATCATTCACTATTAGGTCACATATCTAATGGTAAAAATTATGTTTGTGCATTTTTTTATCTAATATGTAACCCTCTTTTGATATGAGGGCATTGTAATCATAGTGGCATACGGTGTGTGAGTGAAGAGGATATTACAATGGTTGTATTACAAGTTTTTACCTTCATTAGTTGGACTAAATAATAAGAAAGACTGGATGTTTATGTGTGGATGTAGCCCATATTGGGTGAACCACACTAAATATGTCTCTATTGTGTTATAATTTCTACATTTTATTTTCATATTTAATTCATTAATATTGGTCTGTGTTATATATTCCCAACATGAAATTATCTCAAGTGTTATTCAAGGTCACCTTTTACATCATAAAATGTAAGCTTAGGTGCCACAAGACCAATTTGTAACATATATGATGATATATGTTGAGCTAATGGAGTATGCAATAGATTTTTTAAATCAAGTGCTTGATTAGGTTTCAGATCACTTTGTTCCATTTGAAACACCTTAGTTTGTAGAGTTAGAATGGTTTGCGTAATGAAATTTGCATTAGGAATATAATGTATCCTAACCAATGGTGATGTCTCAAATTACTGAGTAAGAATTGACATATTGATATATTGAAACCCTTGGGTTTCTTCCATATTAGATGATGGTACAAAAATTATATCTTGTGATGCATATAAAGGTAAAAAAACCATATCATTTGAAGTTTTAGATATATTATCCATACTTACAATTATTTTCTCCAGCAGAGTTTGAAAATATGTATGATAATCCTGAGGTTATTCAAGGATTGTTTTACAAAAATTATTAATTAATAATGCTTATTAAACTCTAGTTTTTCATCACCTATAGGTGGAATCACATAATGATGCTTATCTTGAGATCCAATGTTATTTTCATTATACTTCTCATTCTCTAATTTATTATCGTGTACTTATAAATATTTAGTTTGTGAATTGATATTTGAAGGTTATAATATACACTTATTATTATCTATATTATGTGCCTTATCAAAATAAATATGAGTATCAACTTAAGCACCACTTAGTCTAGCACTTCTTCTAAGAGAGGTAGGAAAAAAAAAATAGATTGCATAAAATATGAAATTAAAACTTGAAAGAATTAAAAATTATTAAAAGTAATTTACCAAATTTGAAAACCTTAATACAATAATTGGAAATAATAAAAAGGAGAAAAACCATAACATCATTGATGTTAAGGGTTTGTAATATTCAATAACTTGTTAAGGTCACCAATATGTTTTTTCAAAATTGGGTAATTAACAAAAGGGTTAATCCAATTATGAAAGATTAATAAGTAAATTAGAATGCTAAGATACACAATAAATAATACAAACTGATATAGAACTTACTATTTTTAGAAATATGTTAAAAATGGAAAGTACTAAATATAAATTACTTAGCTATAAATCAGACATGCATGACTATGACTATGATTGTGAAACTTTTTATAGGGATGTAAGAGGTCATTATGAATTAATAACAAGGCTTCACATCTACCTTAGACAAGGACATGATATTTGGATGAGGTTAGTGTATGCTAGTGTTTGTAGGACATGTCGGTGTCTAGTAGGTTTTTTTTATCTCTCTATGAAATTTGGTAAGTACACATTTTCTTGTAGGTCTTGTGTGTGTGATCAAGATCACTTGATTCATTGTGGAATTTGGTATGTGCCTTCTTATTCACTTGGAACCTTGTCTCAATAGAAAATGAGGGATAAATGGAATAAATGGGAAAAGGAGTTAGTGGATGAAGTTTCAATTGACCTCAACACCCCCTACGTTAAGTTTTGTCTAATAGCAATTCTCTAAAGAGGGATCAAACTCCATGTAGTTATCACATCATATTATAATGTGTGTGAAATAGTGATTTAATGCTATATGTTAGTGCAATCCTAGTGTATTTATGTGCATCAATAATTACCTGTGACTTTGGAGGTGTATTCAAACTTAGATCAGGGTTATTAGGGTTGTGTGGACTTAGAATTGGAAAGAATTGATGTTTTTATCTCAATGTGTAGCTATATGTTTTAGTGTTTTTCAATGATATGATCCTTTAGTCAACAAATGGTTAAATAATTTATCTTTATAAAGATATTTTTGGAAATTCATAGAATGGGAATTATGAGATATTCAAGATGACTGGTTAAATGAATTTGAATTTTATCAATTGGCCATTATTTTTTAGGAGGATGCAATTGGTGGATTTAGACATTACCAATGAATGAGATAGTCCTGAAAGAGTAGCCTTGTCTAAGGAGAAAAGATGGATAAATTACAAGTGTGGATCTATCTAATAGTGAGTTTAGGTTTCTTGGAATGAAGAACATGAGTATTTAATATCAAAAATACTTAAGGGTATAGGGTCATCCACATATAAGTATATGAAGAGTGGGTTAAAACTATAAAATTAGGTATGAGCTAACTTTGTGTAAGAAGATGGTCATAATTGCATTATTTTATCATTAAATATTAATTTTAATGATTGCAAGATGTACAATAATGATCACCCAATTTGAACATTCAACCTCTCCATTTCTAGTATGATAAAATGAATTATATTAAAAAGTAATGTATAAACCATGAATAGATAAATGACAATTAACCAAATATGAGCTTCACAATTACAACATTGCTCTCATCTCTCAACCCAAATTTGTTGTTCCCATTTTCATCCTATAAATACTAAATATTTAGCTTTACTTGTGTAGAATGATAGATTAATGCATCTATAATATTAAAAAAAAAGATGCAAATCAATATGGAGTGTCATAAATAATCTAAATAATGATTGAACAATAAGTGCATTTCAAGGTATAATAACTTCAATTAGTGTATTCATGTATTTTACAATAATATCACTATAATAAACTCATTAATTATAATTACACAATAAGATATCGAAAAACTTATAGTATTTTTCAAGTGCAGTAGTTTTCAAGTTGATTGGGATTGATCGTGCTACTAAATAATGCCACTACTACAAGAATAAAAAATATGGACCTATTAACAAGGTGAGTGTTGCAATAATCTGAAATAGTTTGCATGCATAGATATGAAAAATCTTTTGCTTTGTAGGTGCACTTATAAATTGGATCAACATGATTGGTTGTTTACATCAGTAAACAAGGTAAGTGATGAAATAATTGATAGTATGGAACAAATTTTCACATCACTTGAAAAAATATAAAAACATGTCCAAAATTTTTAAAAAAATAGAATGAACATTCAATTTCCTTATTTCATTGATGAAAAATCACAATTTTTGTGTGAAATATTTGGAGATGGAGATTAAATAATATGTCTAAATTACCTATAGTGATGCATATAAAATTAATAAAAAATAGATATTGATAAAAATTTATTAAAAAATATGATATTGATAAAAAAATATTAAAAAATATGAATTTTAGAGGTCCATAACTCAATGAAATACGTCCAATAAACTATGAAATAATATTATGCTAGTCTATGCACGAGTCAAACTGTGAGCATGATAAACTTATATATAAGAGTTGTATAATAGATGAAATTATAAACCACTACACTAGTACACAAAAAATGGGAATTATGAATGTTTGAAAATATATCATATCAATGTTCAACATTCACCTTTTTCACTGGCTAAGGACATCTATCATCAAAAAATATCTCAGGCTCAGAGGTGTAGAAAATATTATTATACCAATAGTTGTTTAATATATGATGCAGTACGAAAGTTTTGGTATGAGTTTGAATGTTGGGTGGATTTTGATTCTTTTAGCACCCTAATTTATGAAATACCACATTTGATATAGATCAGATACAAGATCATCAAAGGAGATAGAGGCCCCATCCTCCTTTGGCATTGTTATCCCTAGTTCCTCTAGATCATTTTATTCCTTTGGCTCCCTCATTTTTCCATGCAATAACATGTTTTTTAAAAATATCAAGTGACAAAATAGACTAGTCAATGAACTAAAATTAGGCCTTATGTATTTATATATTTCGAATCCTCTATAGCACATTCACTATTGACACTTATTTTTGTAGATTCTATTTAGAATGTTGGTAAACTATCTCACACATACTGTTTTCAAAAATAAAAAATAAATTTCATGGCATATTGGACATATGTCCTCGACTCATGGACATGATACATTTTTTTAAATTTTTTCTATTAATTTTATATATACCACTATTGGTAATTTAGACATATTTATATGTGAATTCCTTCCCAAATATTTTCACACATATATTATATCATGTACAAATTGCACATGTTTTTGACAATAAAATAAAGAAATCAAAAGCTCATTCCATATATTTTTACATATTTCTCAGACTTCTCATATTTATCTAGTGCCCTCGAAAGATGATGCATTTTTATAAAAGTGAATTTAGATAATAAAAAATTTAATATAATAGTGAATATTATAATTGTAAAAATGGGGAAGTTCAATATTTTATTGGTAAATTTTTTTCATTCTCTTCAATTACTATCAACTAAATGAAATTCATTTACTTGTTTTTTAATCCATTAATGATTTTTTCTTTGTTTAACCCTCATTTGTTACATTAATAACCTATATGGTCTCTACTTGGACATGTAATACTAGTCAAGGGAGGAAACCCAGGATTTATACATCTGAAGCTTATGCAGTAATGGTATATTAGGTAAAAATCAATCACTAACCTTAACTTCTTCAACTCCTGAAGCTTATCTGATTTTGGTTGGTTGAAAATATCTGCATGAATGGATGTAAAAAATATTGTACTCTGCAAGTGCACTAATAGATATTCTAAGAAAGTGATGAACAGATTTATATGTACCAACATATGTGTAATTATCTTCAATCTAATTGTTAGTGCAAGGTATTTGTTTCATGAATCTAAATTATAACTGCATATATGGATACATGGAAAATCTTATATATTAGAAGAATACTAATAGATATTCTCAAACAATTATGAACCTATTTTAACATTCTAGTGGATGTGTAGTCACCTCAAATCTAAGTGGTGTAGGGTACTGATTGTTGGAATAATCTCATTTATGATGACATATAAGGATATGGAAAGTATTTATTTTGAAGGTGTACTATTTGATCTTCTTAGAGAATTATGAACTACTTTAATATGTATATATGGATGTGCAACAACCTCTAATATAATTAGTGTAAGGTACTGATGGTTTAAATAATCTCAATTATAACAATTTAGATAGATATGAAAAAAAATATACTATAAGATGAAATGATAAATTTTATAAATGAATGATGAACTAATTTATATGTACTAGTGGATTTGTATTCATCTTTAATTTGAGTGGTGAGAGGTATTTGTTAGTTTTAGAGTCTCAATTATGACTACGTAGATGAATATGTAAAATATTTTACTTTAAAGGTGCACTGATAGATATTAATATAGAATGAGGAACTGATTTATATGTACTAGTGGATGTGTATTCACCTCATTATAAGTGGTGCATGATACTAACTATTGAAATAATATTAAATATGACTATATAGATGCATATAGAAAATATTGCACTTTTTTAGGTGCACTAATACATATTCTTAGAGAATGATGAATTGATTTATATATACTGACAAATGTGTAGCTATATCCAATCAGAGTGTCAGTGCAAGGTAATTTTTGTAAGAATCTAAACTTTGGCTACATGGAAGGATATAGAAAACATTGTAATTTTCAAGTGCATTGTTCTATCTTCTCAAATAATAACGAATTGATCTATACGTATTGGTTGATGCGTATTCAACTCTAATATGAGTGTTTTAAATTGATGGATATGGAAAATATTGTGTTTGAAGTGAACTCAAGTATTCTTTTTCATGTTTTAATGCAAACATTCTATATATAAAACCTTCCAATTTTATAAAATTTACCACCAAATCATCATCTTTAATTTTTTTATTATCAAGTTTTACATTGTTTCTCTTCATAGAATCAATCATGGAAACCTCAAATAAAATAAAAATGAATGTTATAAAAATTGTGGAGTAGAGAGATAAAATCTAACAAACAACTAGAGCTAATGAAAATAGAGGCCAAAATGTGGTTGGGTCTTAAAAGTCCCTAAAAATAACTATAATGAGAAGCTAGACATGAGATTGATGCCTATGAAGGTGATGAAGGGGATGAACTAATGGAAAAGAACCGTGAAGATGAGGAGGATGAAGATGAGCATGACAAGTCAAAGGATGAGGATGAAGAAGAAGAGGAGAAAATATATTTCCCTTTATCACCTAATGACTACATATCATCATATAGGTTTTGAGAAGGAGATGAAGAGGATGCCTAAGAACACTACTCATGAGATAGTGATAATTTATCAGATCACCAAAGATGCAATGATGACAATGATGATGACATGAAGTTTTATACTTAATCATATGATAATATATGTATTTTCATATTAGATGTAGGTTGAATTTATGAAGTGTCCCTAACTTAAATAGGGTACATATAGGATGTAGTAGTTATTAGTGGATCATCATATTACAAATTATTTTCTTATTGCAAGGTTGTGGAGATTTTCACCTTAAAGTGGATCAGTCATATATTTCTAGTATTTTACTCTTTTATCAATCATTTATGTGGATATATTCTATTCTATTCTTATTATTCAAACTTATATTAGGGAAAAGTTATATTTCCAATCCAAATTAATTAACAAGATGATTTAATCACATATTGAAAATTTAATATTTTATAATATATTATTTTTAAAAAATATATTAAGGAATTTTATTGCCATTTTATTCTTTTAAATTCACATATATTACTTGTTAATTATTATGAAAGGAAATTAGTTTTCATAGTGACTTAAATTTTTAATTTACTAAATATTTTTTAAATATAATTTAATTTGTTATTAAAATTTAAAAAAATATTAAATATGAAAAATAAATAATATTTCATAAATATCTTCTAAAAACTTGAAATAATCTATCAATGAAATCTATGAATAAAAATAAAATGAAAATGTGTTAATGCAATATATGCAAAAAGACATATAACCTACTAATTTTTATTTAAAAAAACCCAGATTGACTCATCCATTTTTTACATGTGTTAAGTTAGTAAAGTAATATTGAAAATAAATAGGTTTGGGTTTGCATATATAATTAAGATTGGGGGTTTGTGTGAACCCCTTTTTTATTGTGTAGCACAAATGTCTTTCTATTATGTTTTATAAGTTGATATCTTGATGATTATAACTTTGTATTATTTATATTTGTGGGATGTTTGTTCATGTACATTTAAGTCATCTAAGATCACCTCCATAAGTATTCATATACTTAGTGACATTTCATTCTCCATATATTTTTCATAATAATCATAATGTAAGGAGAGCCACTTAAAAATAAATAAATTATTTTTATTTTAAAAAATAAAAATAAAAATAAAACATTAGATATTATTCTTTTTTAGTCCATATAAAATGAATACTACATATTTTAGAATAATTGTGTTTCTCTATATTTTACTCGATGTTTCAGATCACCACGTTTGATCCTTCATCAAGAGAATTGGATTTATGATTGATCAACAAAGACATACCACTTTAATAGTGTAGAGAATAATAGTCACATGAGGTATTAAATGAGAGGGTAGTCATTACCAATGTTTTGAAACAAACTAAAAACACTATTGATAGAAGTAGACAAAAGATGCCTTTAGATAATGTCCTAATAGCATTATTGTCATATGTTGAAGGTATTTTTAACCAGATAGCTAAACTTATCAAATGCCAAAATATCCAAACTACCTTCTTTCTTATTATCAAGTTGTGTATGGTGGTAGGGTCTATAAAAGACCCCCTAGAACCCTAGCTTACACAATGAAGTTTACATAGTTAAATTCTTTTGTGGAGTCTCTTATATCAAATAATCAAGAAGGTTAATCTGCATGAGAATTAAAGAACATATTGTTGATATCTGAGTTGAGATGAAAAATAACTTGGCTCTTGATGAGCACTTGTGTAAAACTAAACATGTTATATGCATTGAATATTCCAAAGTCATCTTCATGGAAAATTATTTCCATAAGTGAAAATTAAGGGAAGTCATTGAAATCAGTAAACATTCCTTGAATATTAATAGGGATGAGGCCTTGGGTAGAGGTCACACTTGGAGACTTATTATCAACAATATTTAAGATAGATTATCATACAATTTTTTATAATTACAATTTTATAAAAATAAAATAATTAATATTGACATAAATTAATATAAATGATAATCATAATAGTAATTAAAAATGAATTGTATTAACCAATAACCATAAAAATTATCATGATGTTTAGGGTTATGATGACGATAAAACAGGTGATTACAAGATTGGTGGTAGTGGGTAAGAAGAAGTCATCTATGAATGAAAATAGTAAGTTGGAGCTTAAGTTGATCACATTCTTCCAAGATTATGTTAGGGAAACAAGCCCATCAATGATGGACTTTAATGGAGAGGTGGATATAACTAGCTCAAAAGGTAAATCTATTGATGGAAAGGTGGATTATCCATATTTTGTTCTTGAAACTATGATCTCAAAAGATGACATGGTAGGTGGATTTTTTGTGGTGGAGGCATGGGATAAACTAAGAAATGTGGTATCAAGGGTTTTGGGGAAATTGATTAATGGGTTTCAGGTTGAGTTATTTTAGGAAGGGAGACTACCAAATCTTTCTCCAAAATTTCATGAAGATCCTATTGGGATAATTGACAGGAAGAGAAATGACCATTTGGTAGAAGAGTTAATGATAAATGACCAAGTGTTGTTGGTAAAACAATGGGAAAGCAAAGGAATAATAAGTCTTTTGCCATAGTGGTTTCAAAAAGGGAAAATAAATAATTAATCCATACTATATCTAACAAAACTATTTCCTTTGAGGAAGAGGTTCTCAAGAAAGTGTTGGATGATGAAAATTGATTTTCTAGAAGGGGAATCATTTATAGATTTAATTAGTTTTGGCCAAGCCTTTCGATCCTTCATAACTAAATTTTGGAGGTTTGGAGAATATTAATGAAAGGGAATTTGTATATCTATCCATGTATTGGGGGTTTATTTGTAACCATTTTTGACTTACCTAAAGATAGGAATATGATCATGTGTGAGCAAATTTGGTCCATGGATCTATGGGCATGCTATTGTCATTGATGTCAAAAGGGTGCATCTTGTGAAGGTGCATGGTGAGTGATCATTGAGGTATGTGACAAGGTGAGATTGTAGTTTTAATTTATGTAACTAATATTTCCATTAATGTCATTGAGGTTTTTTTTTCATCTTGTGAGTCCTAATTGTCACAAAGAGGTATGATGGTCAAATGAGCATTGAAGCATGGTTATGAGGCTCTAGGTCCACATAAGTTCATGAGAGAATGTTGATCAAAAATATTTTTTGAAGTGGTGAGAAACTGATTTCTGAAGAGTTTTGTTTTTTGATATCATTGAGGTAAGCATGTTTGAGTACTAGTTCTTGAGTACAAGGTGCCTTGAGAAGCCTAGTCTAGACCCTCTGACAAGGTGTGCATAGTGAAGTTTGGTGAGTTAAGTGAGCATAAGATTTTGAGAGGTTTTTTTTAATTGTGTGATCATGTAATTAAAGTTTATATGCTTTCATAAGTGTTTTAAGGTCAGTTGTCGAGTTTCAAATGCTTAAGAAACCTAGTCATGACACTAGTCATGGAATGTAAAGTCCTTGCAAGAAGGTATGCGTATGGTGAATTATTAATATGGATGAAAAAAGGAATGATAGGTTGTATGAGGTTTATTTAAAATTTATGTGAGGCATTGGATCACTCATGAGAGTCTCAAGGTGAGTCTACAGGGGTAGGACCTTTAAACCAAGTCTACACCTAGACCACTTCTAGACCATGCCTAGCCTAATGAGGTATCATGATCTATTGAAAAGGCATGTGAAGGATGTATGGTGGTGTTTAAGAATGATATAGGTTTATTAAGTATGTAATTTAGGTGGAGAATGCATTTAAATAAGCATGAAGGTCAGTTTTAAGGCCTAATGTGGTTTGTTGGTCAAAGACTAGAGAGCAAAGAAAGAGAATGTGGCCTAATGAAGGGTCATGATCAGATTTAAAGTTGTTTGAAATTATGTAAGAATTTTTATAGGTGATGTATTTTGTTTCAAGTGTGTTCATGAAGTTTGAGATCATAATATGTAGGAAAAGGCATGAAAAGTTATTTGGAGGTCTCTCAAGTGCTCAAAATGAAGGGTTCTCAACCTAAGAAGGATTTTATTATGCTCATTAGCTTGAAAAAACTTTGAATGAGATCCTAAGATATTTATGTTATATGGGGAAGGTTCATATATGAAAATTATATGCATTATTTTTTGGATTGAGGGGCTATACTTTATGAACAATTGTTAAGAATGGAAACATGGTTAAACCCTCTTAAAACCCTAATAAGGACCCAATGTTGAATATGTTGATCAAAAGTACCTAAAATGGAATGGTATGATCTGGTAATATAGTGGATATTATAGTGTAATCTCCTAGGTACCTCTAGGTGGTATTGGTTAAAGAGAGGAGAGAGAAAATGTTGAGTTATAGGCTTATTTTTGAAGAAGTTATTATAGATGTCAAAAGTTATATTGGACATAGTAATAAAATAGATGGAGGAATAAGTTAGAGACTCATTTATCATGTGAATTAAATTTTACATACAGGTTTTATCCATCAAGTGTTCTAAACTGGTCATCCAAGTTAGGTAGTTGCTAACAGGCCTAATGGTGTAAACAGTGAAAAACCCAGGTTACAGTGAGAAGATGATTAGGAATGTGTTATCTTGATATAATGATGAAACCAAGTGTATAGATATTTTAAATACTTTTAATACATATTCATGTTTAGTATAAGTTTTGAGGTAAGTGAATATGGTGAAAAAGTTGCTCACAAGTTGACCTGCTTAGTTCAGATAAGATAGTGAGATACAAGGTCATGAGATTGGTCTTCAAGACCAATATTTTCTATTTAAGCATATGCTATTTATATTTGATAATGGTATAATTATATCATAGTATCAAATACATGAATCATAATTCATGAAAAGTGTCTATACAGGTGTTGGATGTTTGAGTCATCATGATTGGTCTTTGAGGAAAAATGGTAGTTCTGAGTGAGTGAGTTGTAGTGATGAGTTTGAAGACCTATGAATTGAGTTGAAGTATATAATGAAAAATATGTTTTTTTTTTGAATTTAAATTAATTTTATTTATTTTATAAATCTTTGAAGTTAGTGTAATATGTTGAAAAGTTGAAGTCAAAATGGTTTGTTTGGTTCATGCAAGACTGTGTGAGATAAGGTCAAAAGAATGGTCTGCAAGATTAATGTTTGATATTAGAGATTATGGTTTTTGTGATTTAGGTTGTTATAAATATGTTATATAAGTTTTTTAATTTATTTATAATAAATTTAAGTATCCTTTTAGGTGTTGGATGTGAAGAAGTTTCATGATTGGGTTTTTATAGTTTTGGTAATTCTGAGTGAGCGTACTGAAGAGATGAGTTTAGACCTTTTTACCCTGAGTTGAAGTGTTTAAAGAATATGGTGATGAATTTTATATCATATATACTATATATATTTAATTATTTTATCATTTTAAGTGGTTTAAGTGAGTTTTATCTTCAATATTGAAAGTAGATTTTTGGTGTACACAGGCCTAATAGGACTGAGTAGTAATGAGGGATTTCAAGTAGTAATTTTTTGTAAAGTGTATTGTTGAGCCTAGAAGACATAAGTTGGGGTATATTTATTGATAAATTATATTTTATTACCATGTGTGGAGTTTTAAAGTGTTTGAAGGAAGGCAAAGTGTAACATTTCCTGAAGTAGACCTAATGGAATTAGGTCTTCATGAGACCTAAAAGTGAAATGAGGTCTAATAGAGATATGATAGACCAAAAGGGACTCAAAATTTGTTTTAATAAATTTTATGAGTTTTCATAAGACCTATTTCATGTATGACCTAAGAGGTTAATGGTGAGTAGTCGAGTAAGTGGCATATGAACAAGGAATGGTATATATACAAGGTAGTTTTAGGCCTATTGAAGTAAGAAAAATATATGCAAATGATATAACACATTTTTGAGCATAATGGGGTCTTCTAGAAAATTATAAGAGTGTATATGATCTATATTGAATATTTTACATTGTGTATACATATGAATATCAAGGTCATATGACCTAATATATAATGAAGAGACCTAGTTAAACGAAGAAGCCTAGAAGGCAGTTTGAGAGGGATAGAAGAGTGAGAAAAGATAAAGAAGGTAATCATCATATATTGTGTGATAAATAATTTTTTATGTAGGTGATAAAATTTTTTAGGTGATTGAGTTAGTGCTGAGTCTATTGAACACACATATCTATTAAGAGGGGGGGTGAATCAGTAGATCTCAAAACTAGTTCTTTAAAACTTTTTAAAATAATCTTAAATAAATGCAAAATTGAAGAACAAAAGAAGGATTAACATTCAAAAAATCAAAGATCATAACACTATATTTATACATGGAAACCCAAAGGGAAAAAACCACAATGAGAATGCCATTAGAATCTACTGTTCTAATCTAGCCTCATAAAAATTTGTTATACTGACTGAACCTCACTGGTTACATTATAGAACACCAATCCTAAGGAGACACCCATCCCATGTTATGATAACCAAATTGTAATGAATTCACTAATCATATATTTAAGGGCTAAAACCCTAAGGAGACATGAATCCCCTAACTAAGCATAAACTTAGCCTCACTGATGGCATCAACCAAATAGTTGTGTGAATATACAACTCCATCTGATGAAAAATATATTCAAAACAAAATCTAGATTTTTTCCTTGTTATAAGTTTGGTCTGCAACCTCTCATACTTTGCACAATACTTGTATGTTCATTCTTCTTCATAGTCTCTCTTTTCATGTTTGGATTCTTCTATTCAACACAATACCTAATTCCCTTTTTTCCCCATTTTTATATGTCTGAATATACCTAATTGACACTTGGCATCAATCATTTTTGTGTCTCAGTTTTTATAATTAATACACTATATGGCTCTCATATTTGATTATCTCATAAAAAAATTTAGATGAGTCTCTTTTCTTTATACTTTTTGCATTCATCACTTGTCTCTTCTCATTCTAAGTAAATGACTATTTTTCCTCCATTCTCTGAGCCTCTTCAAATTCCACCCTTGTTGCTTTATATACAAAATTCACACAATTGGAATGAATCTATGATTAGTCATTTTATTTCACAGTTATTCAAAAAATTGACTGTTGATTTTCTTTAACTGTCATGCCATATTTTTATAATTGCTTGAATTTTTCAATTTTTTGAATCTTTTTCCTTATTTAACACATTAATTAAGTGTCAAGCTCCTTATATCATCTCTTTGCATCCTAAAATGCTTTCACTTCATTATATCTTAAAAGACATGCTTGGAATTTAACTTTGCCACTATGCCATTAACCTTCAAGTACATTTAAACTTTGGATTCACTCACTCTATTGGATCTTCTCAGTCATAGATTCCATGCATCATTAGATCATTAAAGATGCATGATCTTTACATTGACTAGGTCATTATCCTGTGGTATGTTGACCTCATCTCAATTTCTTTAGAATTCATGTATTGATTTTGATCCTTTGATCTCTTTAGACTTGCACAACATTTAACTCACCTTTATCCTTTGACACTTTTAAAAATTCCCTACAAGATTCCACACTTATCCTTCGACAATGTTACAAGTGACCTATATTTCTTCTGATATCTTTAGGAAACTTTGTAAGTGTCCACCTGCCTTAGACAAATTCTCTGAAAGAATTCATCAATGCCCTTATTCAAAAAGTGTCCTTTGGGACTTCTATAAGTGACCTATTCATAACTTTTGTTTGGATCATATGCCCTTCGAAGCTTTAGAAAATCACCCTTCAGAATTTTTGTTTAGGTCACATGCCCTTCGGAGCTTTAGTAAAGTACCATTCCAAATTTTTGTTTGGGTCACATGCCCTTTAGAACTTTGGCAAGGTACACTTTAGGATTTTTTTTTGGGTCACATGCCCTTTTGAACTTTGGAAAAGTACCCTTTAGAAACTTTGAACAATTCACTTACCATTTGGTATTTTTGAAAATATCCCTTTGGAAACTTTGAACAGTTCAATTACCCTTCAGCATTTTAAAAAGATCACTTTAGAACTTCTGTAAAATACCTTTCATAAAATTTGAATGGTTCACTTACCATTCAATTTTTTTGAAAATATCCCTTCATAAACTTTGAATGGTTTACTTACCCTTTGGTATTTTGAAAAGATCCCTTTAAAACTTTTATTTGGGACAATTTTTTTGGCAAAGACTTAGCCATTTTTATGAAAGAATTTGTCAAACCACATTCCTTGAAAGAATTCCAAATTGCATTCATTTCCTTCAAAAACTTTGTTGCAGACATTTTTTTTGACAAAGTCTAAACCAGTTTTTTGAAAGAATTCACCGAACCACTTTCTCTGAAAGCATTCCTTGGATAAATGCAAAGGTGCAAAATCTACTAAGTATGGAAACTTAGTAAAATTTTAGCTAAGGAAAAAACTTATGCATTTGTAACATTTTATCTACTCATCCTTATGACTTAGAAAACACACCATAAAGAGATATATGCAAATGTTGTTAACATCTACCTATGTACTTAGTCATATCTGTCAAGATAACCATGTGAGCAAAGACATTCATATGACTATTCTTGTATTTTCATAGTCATTTAAAGTACACACACAACTCCATGGAGCTCTAAAACAAGTCTGTTCAACTCAACACCTTTGTCATTAATGCTTGAAAGTACATTCTTCATTTGACATCAATCACAAACCTTCATACATCAATGAATATGTCCAACAATATCCCCCTTTGTCATTGATGGCAAAATAATCCTCTACAAATTAGCATAATCTTAATTTTATACCTGTGTCTTGATCTTTTTTCCCCCTTTGACATTAATGACAAAGCATCTCTGCCATAAAGTCAACTAGCTCCACTTGAAGTGCACTTCTTTAGGTATGACATTGTTCTGATCTTCAGACCTGTAAGATAAGAACAATTTATGAGAAGCTCCCACTTTAGGCCATGAAACAATTTTGTAAACTCTTCTTCTTCTAGGAGTTATTGATGTTCCTTTTATACTCCCCTTGGAGACATGCCTGATCACTAGGAGCTAGTGATGTGGTGTAGGAGCTACCACTCCCAAATGCTATCTCAAATTTTCAACTTGGTCCTTAGGCAAAGGTTTAGTGAATATGTATGCAATTTGATCTTTTGTTGGAACATATTCCATTGTGACCTTTTGATCACCAACCTTCTCTCTCAAAAATTGATATGTGACATATATGTGCTTTGTTTTGGAGTGCATCACCAGATTCTTGGATATATTTATAGCACTTGAATTGTCACACAGAATGGGAATTAGTCCATTGAACTCCACTTCAATATCTTTTAGTGATTTCTTCATCCATAATACTTGAGTGCAACAAGCCACTGCTGCAACATATTCTACTTTTTTTGTAGATAGTGTAACTGACTCTTGTTTTTACTCAGCCATGAAATAAGTTTGTTACTAAGGAAGAATGCACTACCACTAGTGCTTATTTTATCATCTATGATTCCTGCCTAATTAGAATTTGTGTATGTTATCAAAGTGAAATCATCACTTGAAGGATACCATAAGCCATAGTATACTTTGATTTTGATATATCTAAAGATTCTCTTTACTATATTTACATGTGTTTCTTTTGGTGTAGCTTGGAATCTAGAAACCATGCATACAACCTGCATGAAGTCTTGTCTTGATGTAGTGAGATATATAAAACTACCAATCATAGACCTATACATCATATGATTCACTTTAGGAGATTCATTGCCTTTGCTCAATTTACATCTAATTATCATGGGAGTGCTAACTAGTCTACTATCCTCCATACCAAATTTATTGAGCATCTCCTTCACATACTTGGTATAGGATATGAATATCCCTTCTTTGGATTGTGTAACCTGTAGACCAAGAAAAAATGAAAGTTCTCCTAGCATGGACATTTCAAACTCCTTTTGCATTTGATTTGCAAATTCTTTGCACATATTATTGCTGCTGCCACCAAAAATGATGTCATAAACATAGACAACTATGATCAACATATGTCCATTTTTAGACTTAACATACAAGTTACTATCTACACATCCTTTGATAAATCCTTGTTGTTACAAATATTGATCCAGCCTTGAATACCATGCTCTAGGTGCCTATTTTAGACCATATAGTGCTTTCTTCAATTTACACACATATTCTTCTTCATATATCAGATAAAAACCTTTAGGTTGTTCTATATAGACTTATTCTTCCAAGGTTCCATTCAAGAAAGCTGACTTAACTATTTCTCTCAATTTTTTGTTTTTTTCTAAGTGTGAAAAGTAGAAACTAGTTATGAAGGGTGTGGAAGAATACCTATTAAAGTGCGCACATTGGATCTAAGTGATTGTGGAGAGATCCTCTTTGGCTTGGGAGGATTACTTTAAAATAATAAAATACTAAAATAAACTTTTTTGTTAGACAAGTAGATGGGTGGATTGCTTAGCGTGAGCTAGATCTTATAAGCGAAAGCTTTCTAGGAGGCTGTCAATCCACCTGATTTTAAACACTTAAATGGTAATGATAAAAGGAATATATTTGCTTTATATGACTATAAAAATAAAATGAAATATATCAATTAATATCAAATTAATCAAGAAAACTAAATGCTTTGCTTAGATGGCTAAAATAAAGCAACTAGTTTAAATAATGCTAATGCTAAAAATTGGCTATATTAAAGTTGTAGTTTTTGGTTTGAATTAGTTTGATAAAGGTCAAAAGAGAAATTTGTTTGGAGTTTGAAATGGGTTGAGATGGTTAAGGGTAACGTGTTAAAGAAAACAAGAGGGATAAATGGTCAAAAGAGGGCCAAGAAGGCAAAGGGGCAAATGGTCCAAAACGAGACCAAGAAAGCAAAGAGGCAAATGGTCAAAATGAGGCCAAGAAGGCAAAGGGGTAAATGGTGATCAAGAAGACAAAGGGGATATTGATAAGAGGATACAATGAAAAGAGGGTGATGAAGGAAAAGTGAAATAAGAATGCCAAAGGGAAATAAATATAGAAATTAAGATAACTAAACAATAAGATTACCTCAATGCTTGAAGATGTTTGTTGATGAAGACTTGAAGTAATTTTGGCAGAGTTTTGTTACTTGAGATCCTTCTCTTCAAGATGATTACCTCCTTGATGATACCTCCAAACATGTAACACAAATGTTAATAACAAAATACTAACTTCCAACTTAACCTTGGGTGAAGGATAGGGGGTATTTATATCATTTGATGTGAAGAATTATGCCAAAATAGAGGAATAGTGAAGCAATTATAATTTATCCAAGTGGGCTCATGAATGAGTCAAGGATGAGGTTGGTGTGGATTCCCACTTTGATCATAAGTCTCCCATTTGGGGTTGGTGTGTCTCCTACCTTGCACATGAGTCCAATTTTGAATGGGAATCATGCACATGGGTTTAAATGAGACCAAAGACTTATCCCCACCTTTTATTTCTTTCACACAAGCACTTAAAGGGATAAAACACTAAATGTGGTGTCATTTTACATGTGAGGGATGAAAATTCCAAGGTGATTTTGTGGAAGATTCCCATTTGGGTTGAGAAGTCTCTCATTTCAACTAAGAAGTCAAAAATGGGTGCCCTTTGTCTTTCCCAAAGTCCTAAAGAGGTAGGTATCTATTTTAAAGTCCAATTTCATGTGGGGAAGAAAAAATACATGTTGAATAATGACCCCTTAAGGGGAAATTTACCATATTTCAAATGGGGAACTTTGTGATGCTAAAATGAGGTCATTAGGCACTTTTTGAAAGGGTTCCAAGTGGGGTATGGTGTCCCACATCAAGCCATGTCATTTTTAAGCCATGTCACTTGCCATATCACCTCTAAATCACATGCCATGTCACATTCCATGTCATCATGCCATGTCATCATGAATAGTGATAGTGGGTCTCATAGTGAATAGTGACAATGAATAGTACTTTCAAATAGTGATTTTGAATGACATTATGTGACTAGGAGAATAATAATTTGGTTGGGTTAAGAGGGGTTTTGGGAAGGTTTAATAATTTTTAAGGGGCTTGAGGCATTTAGTCATCAACAACTATAAATGTGCTTTTTTTTGGTGTCTATATTTTGCCCCTTTTTTTTATGCAGCTTTGAATTAGCAAGGTGCAAAACAAAAAAAAATCACTTGGTCAAAGGTTAAGCTGCCCAGATTATGGGAGGAGGTGTTCCCCCTCAAACTAATAGTTGATGATGAAAGGTTGAATCAGGTGTAATTTTGATAAGCAATTGATGAGGAGGCACTAAGTGTTGCCATAAGGTAATTGGGCATGTGAAATACCAATGGGTTCACCAAATATGACTAAGCACAATAGTCAAGATTATGCAAAGACTAAAGGTGCCAATGTTGATAAAAAACAAGCCAAGTTCTAAGATAAATTATAAGGTAACTAGTCCCCAACATTGGTCATAGATGATCGAGTTAGTCTTATCAAGGTTCTTAGATAGGGTCAATGTTGAATTAGGTATCCAGGGTAGGAAGTGATCCTAAGGAAACACAAATGGTATGGTTTTGCATGAGGTGGTGCAAATGTTTAAAATTTAAACACAATATGGTAAAAAATTATTGAAAAAAACACCAATGTTTTGGGTCAAAAGCAACTGACATCAAGGTGGATGTGGTGAAAGCATGGGTGGATTGGGTATGGGTTGGAAGGGGATGGCTGAGCTAACTCCAGATGCATGGGGCAAGTGGACTCTACCTATATAGTTCCATGGATAGGAATCTAAAAATAATGTTAGGCCAAATGTAGTTCTTTTGAGGTGAAGGGTGTTGGTTAACTTGGTTGTCCCAATTTGATATCATATAAGTAGGTCCAGGTGAAGGACATTGGAGAAAGGGAAACACCAAACGGTGGAAAAGATGGATATTAAATAGTTTATAATGGGTGTGGTATAAATGGTGGATGAGATTACCTAGGATGTAATTAGATGATTGCATCCACTATGCAAAAGGAATCTGTAGCCATGGATAAGCATGTTAAAGAATGAAATTGTGGCCACACTTTTAAAGAAAAGAAAAGGGAGAAATATGCTTTACTAGGCTTTGGAAAATTTAGAACTACTTAAATTACCACGATGATCTGAAGGGTTATTTCATCACCATCCAAATAAGCTGGCATTATGCATATTCCACAATAATGTCATTAACAGGCTACAGAAGGTTATTATTCAATAGTTTGGGGAAGCAAAGTAGCAGAGTGGGTAAATGAGAAGTGGAAAAGATTTGAACCCTTGACCCTTGAGTTCGTGGGACCCTAAAATAAGTAAGCATTGAGTTTTTGAGGGAATTCAGAGAAAGACGATGAGGGGTTTTAGAATATAGAGCGAGCTGAATATTAATATTAATTAAATGAGGGAATAAGTTATGGATTTTGTGCATTAAATCAAGGGTTATTTCAAGGTATAAGAAAATGTAGTCCAAGAAGGGAGAATCAAAGGGAATTATTGGAAGGTAGGGTGTATGAGAGGGTGTAGCTATCATCCCCACACAAGTATCCCAAAACCTCCATTTAAAGGTGGTTTTAGTGTTGATTCTAACACCTACATAGGTCAAAGTAAAAGGGGTTGAAAATAGGCAAGACCAAAAGAGGTGGGGAAGGAATTTTCATCCTAATGGCTTAACAACACTCAGGCTTGATGGTTGGTCGTATGAGCCTGTAGTTTTGGGTAATTGTGCTATAGAGCTGTAGGATTGGTATATATCTCATAGTAAACCAAAATTGAGTGGAAGACTTTGGAGGTAGTAGAATGCTCAAAATGGGTAGATGGTTTAAAAGGAAAAAGGTGATAGGGAGGGTGAAGGGAGTAGTTGGAGAGGGACAAAAAAAAAAGAATCTATGTATTAAAGTAATGAACCTGACAGAATTTGTGTATTAAGGCAAGGGCATGGAGGATATGAGGAAGTAGACAAGGAGATATATGCAGAAGTAGTAAAACTGGTGACCACACACTAAAGAGGTGGAGTTTGAATTGTAGAAAATAAGGGAGATTCAACAAAGGATGAGGTGAAGGTGGACTAGGAGATGGATAAATAGAAAACAATGAGGTCAAAGATAAAAATGAAGGTGGATAAGGATGGAAGAAGCCAATCATGGTCATATAGGTTGGAAAGAGCAAGGAAGGGCATCAAGGTAGACAAAAAAAATGAAATGAAATGGAGAAAAGAGAAAAATAAAAGGTAAAAGATGGGGGGTGAGAGATGCACTAAAGAATGATAGATTAGAGAATTGAAAAGGATTGGGAGAGAAGTGTAACAATATTGAAGGGTAAGGGGAGGATGGTAAATGTGGGAGGCCATGAAAGGTTTGAAAACAAGTCTAAGAAAAGACCAAGGAGAAAATAGTTTGGTGATGAAAATTAAAAACAAGGAAATAAATGGAAGAAAAGGAAACAAGAGGAAAAAGGAGTGAAATGAGGACACAAAAAGGATGATGAGAGAGTGAAGAAGTAGGTGGTATCTAGACCAAGTAAGCATGGATGATGGTGGATAATGAAGTAAAGCAAATGGTAGTTTTGGAGATGAGAATGGGATGGAAAATGGGAAAAGGGGTTAAGAAAAACAAGTGGAAGCAAAGGATGGGTGTTAATCAACTTGTTAGAAGAGTTTGACAAGATGAAAAAGGGTGAGGTTGTGAAGAAATAGGGGAACACAATGAAAGGGAGTGAGATGAAACTAAGGGATGAAGATCAGGGATGATAAGGATAAAAAGAAATAATTGAAGCAGAGATACAAAGCACAAATACTCACATAGACACAAAAGATAAGGGAGTACCAAGAGGGAAAAATGAAAATGGGAATGCAAAAGGGCAAAAGGCAAAAAGAGATAAGAAAAGGGAAATTATAGAAGGATTTTCAAAGGATAAAGGCCCAGTTAGAAGCTAGTTGTGGAGGTAAAAAAGAAGACAAAAAGGATGGAAAAAAAAACAAGAAGAATGGAAAATGGGAAAGGTGGGAAGAGTGGCATCATGGCAGAGAGTGGTGGTAAACTTAAAGAAAAAGTGTAGAAATAGAAGAGATAGAAAGCCTACAAGATATATAGTATGATGTGGAATGGGTGAGGAAAATAGAGTGATAAGGGAGGTATAATAAATATTTGAGGGAGAGGGGAGATGATGAGGATGGAGAATGAAGTTGAAGAGGATAAAGGGCAAGGTTGGTAATAAGGTGAAAGAGATTCAAAAAAAGCAAAAGGTGGGTTGGGAAGCGAGCTACAAAGCATGCACAAGGAAAGATGATGGGGAGGCCAATGAAGTGGAGTAAGAGGTGGCTTTATGGGAGGTAAGAGGGGCTAATGGGGAAGGCTATCAACCCTTGCATTAAAAGAGATTGACAAGTTAGAAAAGTGGTTATAAGATATTGACAAGCTGGAGGTAGGGAGATGGTTAGGAGATAGGTAGAGAAGTGAAGGAAGAGATTTTAGGTGAGAAGGGAAAATAAAGTAAAGGAAGTGGTTGAACTGACCTCAGTAACTAAGTGTTGCCTACATAGTCCAAAAAGACCTCAGGCTAATGTAGTTCTTCCAACAAAGAGGGAAAGACTTCAGATGAAGTATTAGATGGTGTTAAAATATAAGGAAACTTAAGAAAGAATTCAAAGTTTCCTTGATGTAGGATGCCCTAAGAAAGAGGGTGCTATTAGTGTTGGAAATGAGTGAGAAGAAAAAATGGGATGGGAATTAGTTGTTAGTGGCCGAGCTGCCCCTAGAAGTGGAGAAGCACCTACATAGTTCATGGGCATTAGGCCAATGTAGTTCAACAAGGTTTGGATGAGTGGTGTTCAAATTGGCTGCCCCAATTCGATGGACCACATGGGATGGTTTGGGTTGAGGGAGAAGGTTTGGTAAAACAATAGTTTTAGGTTTTGGTGAAGGTGTCAATGAAAGTGAATAGGGTAGGTTGGTAAATAGTTACCATAATGATCCCACATTTAGTAGGATGAGAGATATGAATGGGAAATGTAGGATAAATTAGAAGAGAACATAATGATAAGTACCACAAATGATATTCAATGGAGCTAATCCAAAGAAGAGGTGCCTTTGTTAGGAGGTTACACCTTATAAAATTGTGTGAGGGTCAGAGTTTGGAGATAGTGTTTACTAGTATGAGCTGAGTTTTAGGAGGTGGGGGTATATCCAGATCTATAGAGTCACTGTGGCCAAGGTTCATCACTACTATGAGTTGAGTTTTAAGGGTAGTAGTGAAGTGATGACTTGTAAAGAATTTATTTGATGGTTAAGTAGATTCTACAAGTAATTTATAAACATGGTGAGTGATAGAGGATAGACCTTACCTAACCCAAGAGTCGCATGGGTAGGCTAGACAAATGGTGGCCATGTCTACATCTTCTATCCCAACTCCATGGAACCAATGATTTATTGGTTTCACTAGTTCAGGCCTAACCAACAAGAAGCTCTATGGCCGAGATAAGATGGTGGTTCCCTTGATATAGATGAACATTTAGCTAGCACAAAAGAAAAGACTACCATGTTTGAGCAGACACTGCCAATGGTTAGGGTTTGATGCTCAGAGTATGTGGTAATGAGCTGGTAGGAATAAGAGGGAAAAAGGGGCAAGAAGGTGAATGTATCACTATGAAAGACCCAGAGTAGAGTGTGATTATCTCCCTATGGGGATGAATGTGGGAGAGGAGAATAGAACATACCCTTTAGCAGTTGCTGAGATAGGGAATGCTTTAGATATTTTTGTGATAGTGGGTCTTTAGATTTATTGTAGTATATGAGAAGTTGATTGATGCAGGAAACTTCCATGAAATTGCTCTACTTTTGACAAAGTTAACTCATCCATCCTTCAAGGGATTGGTCTAAGCTTATTGGCTTTATTTTAAGGTTCTTGATAGCTGTCCTTCAAGGAAACAGTCTACCTTACATGTGGCAATTTTTATTTTATTTTTGGGTAGTTGTCCTTCAAGGGAGTAGTCTACAATGCTTAAGATATGGACCCAGATTGGTTTTGGATGTAATGTGTTTAGACATGGACAAGTATAATTAGGTTTAGAGGTTTACCTTTATGAGGGAAAAATTTGAACACAAGAAGGTCAATGATATGTGAAGGGGCATGGTTTTGAGAGACAATGACCATGGGATTCCATCTTGTTAGAGATGAAAAGTATCCATGAGAACCATGCTATGGGTAGAGCCATGGTACCCATATTTAGGATTAGGCCATGACTATGATAGTTAATCACATGGTTCTATGTTTTAATCAATTATCCTCAAGAGGGGGGGAGGAAGGTGGGTGAAGGTTAAAATGTCATAATCAAAGGATGAGCTTAAGTTAGACAAATAGGTTAGCTTGATCCTTATTTAATAGGAAAATAGACATAGATTCGAAGTATTGAGAGGCTTAGGGTATGGTTTACCTTTGAGAGAGGATAAATGATAAGCTCTTAATCCATATTTATGGGTGATGATGTAGGGTCCAAGCTAATTGAAAGCAAACTTCCCTTGTTTACTCTTCTCCATGTTGGTCACATGTTGGTTTTATTTTAGGATGAGATATCTGATATTGAATTCTCATTGTTTGAGGAACTTGTTATAAGTGCATGTGATACGCTCTTGATAGATACGAAGGTGGTTGAGAGATGCTAAATGATGCTTGTCAAGTAGCTCAAGTTGAGATAAATGATGTTGACAAAAATCTTCCTCAAAAATGAGTTCCTTCAAAGATATACAAAGAGAGGGGATTTGGACTTCAAGAGGCAAGACTGCCTCTGATCTGAAGACTAAAGAGAAAGGGGTAACACCAATGGAGGTTTGAATGCTAGTAAGATAGGCCCATAGGGTGAATGGGAGTGTAAGTGCCAATCCTGACTTGAAGCACTGACAACTTTGGTTAATATTTTGGTGAGGGTTTTATTAGAGGCTTTCACTTGTCCATTTGCTTGTAGTTGGTAAGGCGAGGAAAAACTTAAATTGATTCCAAATGAATCACATAAACCTTGGACTTGCTTATTCTTGAAGGATTTTCCATTATTGGTGATGATCTTATGAGGAACACCAAAGTGATAGATGATATGGTGGTTGATAAAGTTAATAATGTTTTCTGCTTTAATAGAGATTAGAGGAATAGCTTCCACCCACTTGGTGAAGTATTTGGTGGCTGTGATGATGGAGTTATTGTTAGGTTATGGAGCTAAAAGCTTCACTGATGTAGACATGGAGGAGGTTGTTGAATTGCATAGCAACCGACGTTGGTCTGATCAACTGACGTCAGTCATATACATTGAGAAGAGCAACCGACATTGGTCAGGGATCAGCTGATGTCAGTCACATCCAGGCAGATAGGGACTGACGTTGGTTGCCTGTGCAGTTTTAAAACTATCAGTTGCATGAATAGTTAGTTAATGAACTGATTATTTGCATGTAGAAGGCCAATTATAGACTTGAAGCTACAGATCTAATTATTGTAATTAGATGTCTAATTATTGTTTGCATGAGATCTATATAATAGACTCATGGGCTGCATTGTAAAGTGTGCTAGAAAGTAAGAGAGCAAAAATTAGCTCCTTCGGAGTGAAGAGAGCAAGGTGTGTTCCTCCTAGTGCCACAGTGCCAAGTGTGGGTGCTAGTTTAGAGAATCAGAAGGATTCTTCATGTATGTATGATCTTGGTCAGCAGGTGTGCAAGGCCATGTTTGGAGATCTACATGGTAAGTAAGATCATTGATTTTCAGGTGTGTGTGTGTGTGTGCAAGGTCTAGGTTTGTAGGTGTGCAGAACCAGGTTGATCTACAGGTGGCAGCAGGATCAAGGTGACAACAACACAATAGGTAGCAAGATCAGGGAGATCTACTTGGAGTACGGTGTGTACTCGGTCAGAGAGCAATAGAGGAAGGCAAGGTAGATCCTTCCAAAGTAAGATCATTTGAGTTGCAGGTTGTTGCAAGTTTATGGGAGATCTACTTGGAGTGTGTTGTGTACTCGGTTGAGTATGTGGATATACTCGGTTGACTGGCAGTAGTGATACTGACTAGTTGGAGGTGAACACCAACTCTGTGTTTGAGTTGTGTGTTGGGACCGTAAGAGAGAGAGTGAGCTCTTGAAGAGATTTATTGTTTATGCCCTAGAGGTGTGGGAGCCCTAGAGGAGTGTAGAAGAAGACTTTGGCATCTTCTTTGTTGTAATTTCTTTTCTGGAAGAGTATTAATACAATTGGGTATTGTCTCTCATATTCTGTGTTATTTCTGATTTCTAGTTACTTGTTACCTCTGGTTAATTCTGTGTGTTTAGTTTCTTGTACATGGTAATCAGTTGTGCTTCCTAGATCCCAACAAGTGGTATCAGAGCTAAGGTTGCAGGAAGCAGGTTTGTGTTTGATTACAGATCACTCTTAGGGGTTTTTGATTGAGTGGGAGTATAGCAATGGTAGAAGAAAGTAAGCTAAGAATGGAGGAATTGAAAAGCACGAATGGTCAATTATGGTGTTATGGAAAGAAAGAGCAGGTAAAGAAAAATTGTTGGTTGGTGGAAGATCAACATGAAAGAACTGAAGAAGCAGATGTTGCAGGTGTTGTTGCACAGGATACTCTGGGATGTTCCTTGGATAAAGTAGAATCTTGTCTTATAGATTCTATTGCCTCTTTCCATACAGCCCGAAATAGAGTATTTTTCCATGTTAAGGTCTTTGGAGACTTTGGAAAGATTTATTTAGGGGCTGGTGTGCCTTGTCAAAGAATTGGAAAAGAAGTGAAGCTGAAATTGCAGGTGGCCAACACATGGGTGTTGAAGGAGGTCATGCAGGTCCCAGTTCTGAAGCTAAGGCTAATTTCTTCAAGAAAGTTGGGTGATGAGAGATGCACAAAAACTCTCACAGTGGATGCACTTGAATTAGCTGGTGGTAAGAAAGTAGGTATCCTTTATCTATCTACTTATATTATTGATTCTTCTTTTGTTGCAAAGACGTGGCTTTGTAGGCTTGGTCACAAGAGAAAGAAGGAGATGCATGTTCTTAAGCAGAAGTCAGATGTCTTTGACAGACTTAAGAACTGGAAAGCCTTGGTGTTTATAGAGGAGATGATGGATAGAGATCAGTGGAGAAGGCTGAGTAACTCTGAGCAGGGTAGTTTGGATAGGGTTTTGATCTAAAGAGAGCTCACAGGTAAAAAGTCATCACTCACAGGCGAACACAGTTACCAGTGTCGATCAGGAGGGAACCAGCGTCGAACAGATAGATGCTGATGTCGATCATGTGTAGACCAGAGTTGGTGGTGTCAGGTAGGGTGGCTACTAGCGTCAGTCAGGGAACCAATGTCACTGACCAGGTAAGACCGACGTTGATCAAAAAACTGGTGTCAACAGAAAGGACAGTCGCATGGAATTGACGTCGGTCAGATGCAGATTGTGTGGTGATCAAGGTCAGTCATTGAGACAGATTTTGGGCAGATAGCAAGCTGTCAAGGAGTCTCAAACGCCCATATGGAGGACTGAAAGGGTAAGTAAGCCTCAAATTCATTGTTTGTCTTCTTTATACTCGTTGCTCATTGCAGAGCAAGAAGGATCTAGGAAATAGTGGGAGCATGGCATGAATAGGATGCAGAATCAAATGGGAGATTTGGTAGGGTTTCTAGCTGGAAGAAAGCACTGAAAGATGAATGGATACCTTAGTTAAAGAATAGAGAGAATGGATACGTGAGATGGAAGGCTAGGTCATATGGTCGTGAGGAAGCTGCAGGATAGTGGTACAGGTTTGACAGGTGGATGACAAAGCATGGCTTTAGTCAATGTCAGTGTAACTACTATGGTTTTCTTTACCAGGTGGATGATGGTCGTGACATTATCCTGTTACTGTATGTGGATGATGAGCTTGTTGCAGGGTCATACATGCAAGGTTTTGCTGAACTAAAGGTAAAGTTAGTTCAGTGGTATGTCATGAGGAATTTAGAGCAACGAAATTCTTTGGCATAAGTGTGTTCTAGAGACATGGAAGATCACAGGTTGATTTTGTCTCTAGATGATTGTGTGAAGTCGGTTAGCATGCTGATGGGTTGGACAGTTCTATGAACAATTTCCTGATTCACATGATGAGGTTAAGTACATGCATACTAGACTTAAGGTTGCCCACACAGTGGGAGCTGTCAGAAAGTTTGGAGTCGATCCAGGAAAGAAGCACTGGAGGGTAGTTTAGTGGATTCTCAAGTATCTGAGAGGGACTAGCAGCAGGTTGACATGCTATGCAGGGTCAAGTTCTTTTCTACATGGGTTTGCAGATGCGGATGCGGTAGGTTACTTGGATGATAGGAGGTGCACCATAGGACTTATGGTGGTTGGTCTTTAAGGTTGAGCTTGAAGAGGGATACAAGCCAAGAAACAGATTATATAGTGTACAGGTACAGGTACAAGTGCAACTATTTATCTCCAAGTGGGAGATTGTTAGGTTATGGAGCTAGAAGCTTCACTGATGCAGACATGGAGGAGGTTGTTGAGTTGCATAGCAACTGACGTTGGTCTAATCAACTGATGTCAGTCATATATAGTGAGAAGAGCAACCGACATCGATCAGGGATCAGCCAACGTCGATCACATCCAGGCAGACAGGGACTGATGTCGGTTGCCTATGCAGTTTCAAAAATATTAGTTGCACGAACAGTTAGTTAATGAACTAATTATTTGCATGTAGAAGGCCAATTATAGACTTGAAGCTATAGATCTAATTATTGTAATTAGATGTCTAATTATTGTTTTCATGAGATCTATATAATAGACTCATGGGCTGTATTGTAAAGTGTGCTAGAGAGTAAGAGAGCAAAAATTAGCTCCTTCAGAGTGTAGAGATCAAGGTGTGTTCCTCCTAGTGCCATAGTGCCAAGTGTGGATGCTAGTTTGTAAAATCAAAAGGATTATTCACGTATGTATGATCTTGGTCAGCAGGTGTGCAAGGCCACATTTGGAGATCTACATGGTAAGTAAGATCATTGATTTGCAGGTGTGTGTGTGTGCAAGGTCTAGGTTTGTAGGTGTGTAGAACTAGGTTGATCTGCAAGTGGCAGCAGGATCAAGGTGACAACAACACAATAGGTAGCAAGATCAGGGAGATCTACTTGGATTACGGTGTGTACTCAGTCAGAGAGCAATAGAGGAAGGCAAGGTAGATCCTTCCAAAGTAAGATCATTTGAGTTGCAGGTTGTTGCAAGTTCATGGGAGATCTACTTGGAGTGCGTTGTGTACTCGGTTGAGTATGTGTGTATACTCGGTGTACTGGCAGTAGTGATACTGACTAGTTAGAGGTGAACACCAACTCTATGTTTGACTTGTGTGTTGGGACCGTAAGAGAGAGAGAGAGAGAGCTCTTGAAGAGATTTACTGTTTATGCCCTAGAGGTGTGGGAGCCCTAGAGGAGTGTAGAAGAAGACTGTGGCATCTTCTTTGTTGTAATTTCTTTTCTGGAAGAGTATTAATATAATTGGGTATTGTCTCTCATATTTTGTGTTATTTTTTATTTCTAGTTACTTGTTACTTCTGGTTAATTTTGCATGTTTAGTTTCTTGTACAAGGTAATCAATTGTGCTTCCTAGATCCCAATAGTTATGCCATTGCAAATAATGGGGGTTAATTTACCCAATGAGATCAAGCCCCCATTGAGAGAAAGGCCAAAATTCCTTAGATAATTGGAGGCTATTAGCTAGTGCATGATATAAATTATCATATTGTTGACATTTAACACATTTTTTTACATAATCACAACAGTCTTGGTTGAGGGTGGGCCAATAGTATCCAAGGTGAAAGATACATTTAGCGATTTCTAGGACACTAAAGTGTCCCCCACAGATCCCATCATGTGTTTCTTTGATAGCATGGGAAGCTTCATGGCTATGTAGACAATGAAGGAGACTGCCAAAACCATGTTTGTAAAGGATTCCCCATAGTATGGTGTAATGAGAGGTACTCTGACTAAAAGCTCTTCGGGCATTCCTAGAGAGGTTGGGAGGAACAATGCCTAGGTTGAGGTAGTTGAAAGTTTGGTCATACCATATGTCAGATGGGGATTCCTCTACATTAAAAATAGTAGGGATGTTGGATTGGCCATAAGAGGGTGTGGTAAAATTATGAACCGTGACAAATATTTTGGAATTGAAAGGCTGAGAAGGGATTTGAGAAGTAAAGTAGGCCATTGTATCCAAAAATTTATTGGTAAATTAGGGAACAGATTAGACTAGGTAATGTTTGAATGATTTTAAGATTTTGTCAACTAAAAGTTTATATTTTAGCAAGACATCATTATTACATTGATAGGATCCATTGACCTAGTTGACCATAAACTGGGAATTACTAAAGACATGGATTGCCTTAATTCTTAAGCTTTGAGAAGTTCAGAGACCTATCACTAGGGCTTCATATTCGACCATGTTATTAGTGTATTCAAAGTCAAGTTTGAAGGAGAGAGGAAGGGGTTCACCATCGAGAGGAATGAGAATAACTCTATCACCCCCTCCTTGTTGTCATTTTGAGCCATCGAAGAACATGGTCATTTGGTAGGTTATGTCATCTTATTGAAAAAGAGTAATGATAGACTCATTTAGAAAGGCAAGAGGAGGTGGTTGGTTATTTGATAAAAGAGATTCAACCAATTGATCAACAATGACCTAAACTTTAATCAACTTCTATTGGATAAATTCAAGGTCAAATTTAGCTAGGAGCATGAGCCACTTAGCCATACGCTGATTTTGGTGTGGTTTGGAGTGCATGTATTTGAGTGGGTCAGTATTAGTGATGACATAGGTTTTATGGTTAAGAACGTAGTGGTAGAGTTTGGTGGCCATAAAGGTCAATGCTAAGTATAGTTTTTTAGTGTGTGTATACCGAGTCTCATATTTTACAAGTGTATGAATAATGTAGTATACGGATTGATCTTTATGTTGTTCATCTCAGTGAGCCAACATTTCCCCTAGGGAATGGTCAATGGTAGAGATATATAAGTAAAAGGGGTGGTAATCCTTAGGAGGGGTGAGGACAGGTGGTGACAAAAGGTATTGTTTGAGTGAATCAAAGGCCTCTTAACACTCATTATTCCATTTTAAAGAGATATCCTTCTTTAGAAGGTGATGGAAAGGTTGGAACCAGTCTAAAAGTTGGGAAATGAAATGGTGAATGGATTGAAGTTTTCCTTGAAGGTTGCAGAGTTGCTTAATGTTGGTTAGAAGAGGCATGTCCAAAATTGCTCTGACTTTAGTAGTGTCTACTTCAATTCCATGAAGAGAGATGATAAAGACAAGAAGATTTCTTGAAAGGATCCCGAAAATTCATTTCTTGGGATTTAGACAAACATGAAAATGGATGAGGCATTCAAATATAATCATAAGAGTAGTCAAGTGATCTTTTTAGAGTTCGGATTTCTTGAGAAGGTCATCCATATAGTCTTCTACAATTTTATGGATGATATGATGGAAAATATAAGTCATGGCACATTGGTAGGTTGCACTAGCATTATTTAACCCAAAAGGCATGAATCTATATCAAAAATTTCTCCAAGGGGTGGTAAAGGCAATTTTATGTTGATCTTCAAGAGCAATCAAGATCTGATTATGCCCTAAAAACCCATCCATGAGAGATAACATCTCATGACTAGCTGTAAGATTAATAACCTAGTCAATTCTAGGTAGAGGGAAGTCATCCATAGGGTAGGTGAGGTTAAGCTCATGAGAGTCCATACAAATGCGTAGACCCCCAGCGGCTTTGGTGACAGGTATAATGTTTGAGATCCATTGGGGGTAGTCAATGGGTTGAATGAAGTTTATAGATAGGAGACATTGAAGCTCTTCTTTGACGAAAAGGGCTACGTGGGGATGCATGCATCAAATTTTCTATTTAACAGGCTTGGCATCATATTGAGTGACTATGTAATGGGTAGCAATGGTGGGGTCAATCCTAAGCATATCATTATAAGACCAAGTGAATGTTATACTACAATATTGGAGGAAAGAGGAGAAATACTGAAGTTCCTTGGTATTCAATGATTGAACTAATTTAAAAATATAAGGGTTATTTGGAGTGCCCAAGTTGATATCAATGGTATACTCATTCAACATAGTTGAGGCCTCAAGAGGAAGGGATTTGTGGATAGAAGAATCTCCCACACTGAGGTAGGTAAGAATGGAATCATCATCTTGATGTCAGATGGTGCTGATGGTGGGAGAATCATTCTTACCATTTTAGGATGTATGAGTGGAAGGACTTTGGTTTGGCCACTCTTTTGGTATATGAGAGGGCCCAAACTTATAATATTGATTCAAAAAATTTAGGAGGGATAATATCAAGGTCTTTAGGTGGAGAAAGTGGTTGGGTTGGCAAGGATGGGATATCTTCCTCTATGGTGGTAATGGGTTTGGGTGAATTGGTGGATTCTTGAGGTGGTTCATACCCAAGGTCAAATGACTCATGAAGTTTCAAAGTTTTGAGATGGGGTAACTCATGAGGCCCTTATTCATAACGATCAAGGCCAAATCATTTCCAAGCACATCTATGAAGATACAACTTACCAAAATTTGGTTTGCTAAGATAGGAAAAGTTAGAGATAAATGGTTGAATGGATGTTGTAGTGGTAGGGGTTGGAAGTGGCCAATCAAGTCCCCCGTAAATGAATTTTTGTTAATGGTTAGGGAGAGTAATGGAGATGATGGTTCCAATGTTAGGGTCGTAAGAAGGGTCATATCTAAGATTCCCATATTCTTGGGAGCTAAGGGGGGAATCTAAGGCTAAGAGTCTATATTCCCCAAAAGAAAGATGTTGGAATATGGTTTTCATGGGGTCTTCTACAGGAATCTAGGAAGAGGGAATAGATGAGCTAGTGGAAGCTTCACAACATTAGGTGTGGAAATGTTATGGGTTTTAGCTAGTGAGATTGTGTTATTGGTAGATGGTTGTGTGGAGGATAAAAGAGGAAGAAGGACATCATTGGGATGATATGTCATATTACAAGATGTAAAAGGACTAGGGTCAACTTGATAGTCACAACTTACCCTTTGTGTTCAAACTTGACACATCAATGTAGGGTGGAAGGGACACAACTCATGGCATGAATCCAAGGGTGTCTGAGTAAAATGTTGTATTGAAACTCTCCTTCTACAACATAAAAGAGTTTGAGAATAGTATGAGGCCCTACATGGATGTGGAGGACAACCATGCCCAAGGTGGTAGCCATAGTATCATTAAAATAATGAAGGACCATTGAGCTTTCAAACATGATGTTTTTAGGTAATTGTAGTTGGTCATAAGCATGGAAGGAGATAATATTGATGCTAGCTCCCCCATTGATCATCACCCTTTTGATGTGGGTTTGATTGATGTATGATGTAATGAAGAGGGGAGGATCAGGATCCTATAAATGAATAGAAGGTATTTCTAAATTCTTGAAGGTGATAAGGTTGGAAGTCTGAAAGGTACCAACAAAAGTGGCTAGAGGTTGAGGATCATTGGGTTGGACTTTGATGGATTGTAGAGCCTCTATGAGTACTTGACATTAATGGGGAGAGGTAGAGATTAACTCATAAAAGCTCATCTTTGTTGGAGTTTGGTGACGTTGCCTGAGGATATATTTTTGGATGGATATTGCATATGGGTTAGGGTATGGAGGGTTAGATGGGGAGACACCTAAGATAGACACCTTGTGTTTGTCTAAAGATGGAGAAGGTTATGTATTATTTTCTTTGGAGTTTAGAGAGGGGTAAGTCTAAGGAATGGATGCCTTAGTATTCCCTTTATATTTTTATTGAGCCCAAGATCAGGTAATCATGTGAATAGTGTGGATAAGGGGGTTCTCTAGATTGGATGGTGGCTTTGGTTCCTCCTCTCCACTTTTGGGTGAGATAAAAAATTAGATGGGTTGAGTCAGTGGTTGGATTGGCAATGGGGATGAAGGAGGTTTTTCTGATAATAGATCATCATCTTCATATAATTTGTGAAAAATCACTTGGAAAGATTTATAGTTCTTGGTGTCATGTCCTGGTGCCCTATGATATGCACATATCAAGTTATCATTAAATCAAGAGGGTTTGGTATGTGAAGGGTCAAGGGGTTTGATGGGTGGTAAGCTTAAGGAATAAGTTTGCAATAACCATAGGAGAATGGTTAAGTAAGATTTGGCTAAAGGTGGTAGATGTTTAGTTGTTTTTGTTTTGGGTATTAAAGTGGGAGGTTGTGTGGATGTATTGTTGAGAAAGAATAGTATAGAATTGCATAGGTGAATCATTCTAGGTTGTTGGAGTTGATTGTACTTGAGAGAGAGAGAGCTCTTGAGGGAAAGAGATCTAGAGAGAGATCTGTACATCTAAGAGAGGTGTGGAAGAAAGAAGTTTCTTCAATTGTATTCCTTCTGTAAAGAGTTTAATACAAGTTTTCAGGGTGGTTTTTTGTATCTCTTATTCTTTGCTATTATCTGATTCTAGTTACTTATCATTCTGATTTAATTCCACATTTATTGCTTTCATAAGTGTAATAAAATTGTTGGTTGATCCCCAACAAGTGGTATCAGAGCCTGGTTGTAGGTTTTAGAGCTTGATACCAACAACTGGTATCAGAGCTTTTGGTTGGGATACTAACAAGTTGGATTAGATCTGGTTAGTGTGTGTTGATTACAGGTTACTCGCAGGGGTTTCTGTTTGAGTGGGAGTAGAGCAATGGCAGAAGATAGTAAGTTACGAATGGAGAAGTTTGATGGCAGGAGGAGCATCACAGGATATGTTTTCACTATTGGTGGAACGGCGGTTAGCTGGATATCAAAGTTGTAGAAGGTTGTTGCCTTGTCAACTACAGAAGCAGAGTATATTGCAGTCACAGAGGCTAGCAAAGAGATGATATGGATGACACAGTTCATGGAAGAGCTTGGAAAGGAGCAAGAGAGTTGCAGATTGTATAGTGACAGTCAGAGTGCAATTCATTTGGCTAAGAATTCAGCCTGTCATTCAAAAATAAAGCACATATAGCTTAGGTACCACTTCATAAGACAGGTATTGGAAGATGGTGAGTTGAAGCTGGAGAAGATCCATATAGATAAGAATCCTGCTGATATGTTAACCAAGCCAATTACAAAGGAGAAGTTGAATCTTCATTCAACTTCTATTGGTCTTCATGATTGAGTTGAAGATGGAGGAGCTAGAAGATGTTGCTGTACAGGTACTGGTGCAGTTGTTTATCTCCAAGTGGGAGATTGTTAAGGTGTGGAGCCTAAAAGCTTCACCAAGTGAGCAGATTTGTAGTTTGTAGGTTTACACAGTCACCGGCGTCGGTCAGGATCGACCAACGTCAGTCAGGAATAGTTCAGAAGACGTCGGCATCAGCAGGGATTGGCTGACATCAGTCACAGGCAAGCAGGCAGGAACCGATGTCGGTTACCTGTGCATCCAGAGAGCTATTTCTATGGATAGAACCGAGTGTTTGCATGTTAAGATTAAGTCATAGTCTTAAGTCTGTGTCTCTATTATTAGCAAGACTATTTTTAGAGCCCTTGTTTAAGAGGCATAACTATTGGTTGTAAATGCATGCTCAAGTTTCCTAATTCTATATAATTAGGATAATTCTTCTTAGCTTATTGTAATGTAATGTTGAGAAAGAATAGTACAGAATTGCATAGGTGAATCATTCCAGGTTGTTGGAGTTGATTGTACTTGAGAGAGAGAGCTCTTGAGGGAAAGAGATCTAGAGAGAGATCTGTAGGGGAATCCAAGAACAAACACACTTGTTCTAATCCCACTTGTTAGGATCTTGCTCCTCAAAAAGAGCACAATATGATTACCAAACTTAAGCAATATGATTACAAGTAACTAGAATTCACCAATAGCACAGAATATGAGAGACAATACACTATCTTGTATTAACATTTGTATAAAAAAGAATACAATAAAGAGATGCCACTCTCTTCCACCTTACAGAGGCTTCCCACACCTCAAGTGTACAGTAATTATTCTTCAAAACACTCTCCTACCAAAAATGGTCCCAACACACAACTCACACACAGAATTGGTGTTCACCTCTCCAACCAGTCAGTAATAACCCTGCCAGTACACCAAGCACTCTAAAGTACTTCAAGTTGATCTCCCATGAACCTGCAACCTAAAATTCAATAGACCATACTCACACATGTAGATCTCTTATGAGCTTGCAACAACCTGCAACTCAATGATCTTACAATGGAAGGATCTTCCTTGCCTTCCTTTCTAGCTCATTGTGGAACTAGGAGGAACACACACTTTGTTCTCTTCACTAGCACACTTTACAATACATGCCAATGGGTCTATAAATAGATACCAAACTTAAACAATAACTTAGACTCTTAATTTAGAATAATTATCCACGCAGCTCAAGACTCAAAATAGCCTTTACATGCAAACACTCCGTTCACTTAACTAATTGTTCATGCAATGAACAATTCTAGAACACACCGGTGATCGACATCAGTCCCTGCTTGCCTGGTGCTGACCGACGTTGGCCGACTCCCTACCGACGCTGGTTGTCTTTTGCTTCATCTTGGTCGACGTCGGTCATACTGCTGACGCCGGTGCTTTTGGATTTTCAGCAACCTCTTGTTTTTGTCTGCATAGTTGAAGCTTTTAGCTCCACACCCTAACATGTATATTTGGTGGTAGGTGTCTTAGATAAAGTGGTGTGCTTGGTTGACAGTTTTGGTTTAGGCATGATGGTTGATGGGCCAATGGTAGAGGAGGGCAAGATAGGTAACTTAGGAATTGTTGGTGTAGTGGGAGAAGGTGATTTAGAAAGCAAGTATGAAGGTGTGACCAATAAAGGTGGTGGGATTTTGGTAAAAATTATGGACTTTATGTTTAAGGTAGAGGGATGGGGACCCACAATGGAGGGCAAGTTTGAGAAAGGTAAAATTTAGGGTTTTGGGCCCTTTGGTGATTTTACCTCTTTGGTTTTTTTAGTTGTTAGTTTTGGAGGGGATTTGGTCACTTTAGTTATCTTGGTGGGTTTAGGTGTTTGAGGGTTAATCAAATTATAGGAGGTTTTGCTTGGTTGGGTGGAGGTTTTAGTTGGTTTAGAAGGGCTAGGTTGGTCTACCAAAGAAGGGGTTAGAAGTTCTAGTTTGGTTCCCTTACCTTTATCTTGACCTCTGATAGAAAGTTTTGAAATTAGAGGTTGGGTGGATGGAGCCATCTTCTCTTGTGAGATATCTTCCAAAGAGGGGGTGGATGGTTCTATGATAGGGGAGGTAGGTGTGGTATCCTCCAATGGAGGTGTAGATATGGTTGCTTCCTTATTTTTGGTGTCTAAAAGAATATAAGACAGTCTTTGTTCTTAAATTAAGGGAATGAGGAAAGAAGTGGTTGAGGTAACATTTACTTCATCAATGGGTTAACTAGTAACCACATTAATAGTATGTGCCTCATGAGATGGTTCAGGTTTATTTTCATGATGAGGGGTAGAAGGAGCATGATTAGGGAAAGGCTTACAGAATATGTCGAGAGCTTGGCACATTAGGATTGTCCAATGTGAGCTCCCCCTTGCCAATGAGGGATTAGACAAGGTATTTAAAGGTATTTCACTTGTTGATCTCATTTCCTATGACTCGATGAAAAGTGCAATGGTCATTCTCATTATATCAATCGAGCACATGGTGAGAAGCATCAAATTGTTGGGGTAGTTTAATTTGTGGAAGCTGGATGATTTTGGCTTTTAGTAACTTTTCAAAAATAGCAGGATAAGGCTCCTTGAGTGGAGTTAATGGATTATGGTTATTCCAAGTTTGGTTCCTTTGGTTTTGGTTTGGATAGTTGAAGGGGTTATAGGTTTGGTTCCTTGGTTATATTGATTGGTAGATGGTGGAGGTGCAGATTTGAGGACAATAACATTGGTAGTGGTTTTGCTCTTGGAATTGGTATTGGTTGGGTTGTTTAGCTTGGAAAAAGAGGGCTCATTGGGTTTGTAATTTGGGTTCTTGTTCTTCATATTTAATCTTCCCTCATCAATGGATCTATTTTCTAGTTTGTGATCCATAGTAAAAGCTTCATCGAATGTCCTAAAACTTTGGACACGTAATGTGGATGAAATGTGTTTTGTACATGCCCAGGCGATGAGCTCTATAACCTCAGGTTGAGGTAATGAGAAGGAAAGTTGGTTGAATAGGCTCTTCCAATGAGCCACAAAATTGGCAATAGATTCATCTTCAAATTGCCAAATGGAGTAGAGGTTAGTAATAGAAACTTTCTTGGATATATTGATCGAAAAGTGATCCAAAATTTTTTGGGATAGTTGGGTGAAGGAGAATATGGAGTGTTTTGGTAGCACTATATCAATCTAATGCTAGTACAGATAAGGACATAGGAAAGGTACATAGGAGAAGAGTGTCATCATAGACAATCAAGTAAAAAGTGTGCCTAAATGATCTTAAATATCATTTGGGGTCCTCCTTGCTTTGAAATTTAGAGAAGTATGGCAATTCCCATTGTGGAGGATATGGTCAGAGAGGGACATAATAGATGGATTCATTATAAATTTGGTCATAAGAGATAAGGATATGTGATCCCAAGATGGATGACTCAAGGGTATTCATTTTCTCCATTAGCATCTTGACCAAGTCTGTTTGGGGTTATTGGGTTGGATAGGTATATGACACATTTTGTTGGGTCTGGGTGACATGGGAATAACTAGTGGATGGTTAGGATGATGCCACATGTGTGTGTAAGGTCACATAATATTGGTTGGAAGGTGAAGGTACTTACAATTGTGTGTTAGGAATATATTGATAAGATGTCATGGGTATGTGTTAGAGGGTTGAGATTGGAAGGTTTATGTGTGTCATTGAAGTTATTAGTGGGTTAGTTGGTTGAAGGTGGGTAGTGACCAAAGTGCTTATAGGGGGAAGTGTTTGTGGTATGGAGAGTACCAAGTTTTGAATAGGGGTTGAGGTTGGTATATTGGTTAAGCTGAAGGGAGTGGTAGAAATAGGTGTGGAAGACATCATGCCGAAAAAAGGGGTAGAAGTGATAAGGGGTAGAAGTGACAAGGGGCAAATTTAAACTAATGTTAGAGGTATTGGTTTGGGTAACAGGTGTTTGGGTGGTGGTGGCAGATGGACCAATGGTAGAAGATAAATCCTGGCTAACAGAAGTGTGGGGTGATGTAACACCAATCATAAGGTGGTGTGGCATACCATAGGGTGGATTCATAGGAGGAATTGAAGCCATTGAAGTATGGTAGGATAAGGTATTAAGATAGTCTTGTAAAGCAACTAGATTGTTGTCCAAAAAGGTGGCAAAATATGAATTACCTTCAAAGACTATTGTAGGCACTGTAGTTAGGGGAGAATGGTGTGGTGAAGCATGGAGTGATCTATCAATGTCTGAGTTATAATCCATGGATGAGGATGAAGAAGAAGATGGTGGTGGGTTGTTTTATATTTCCACTTGTTTTCTAGTTAAGACCATATGAGAAATTTACAAATGGATAATGAACCTCTTTCCTCACATAATGAGAAAACAAAGAAACACCCAAAGCAAACAAAGCACACACTAAAAGTGAAATTAATCCTAAGATTTTTTTAAAAATTGCTTTTGGATTATGCCTTAAATAATGTGAAAGGGGAAATTGGCTTGTAAGTTAGGTACTAGAAAAATCATCTAAGGATGGTTTTGAGTTGAATTTTGGTGTTCAAATAATCTACACTAGACTGGGTATGTGGCTTGGAACTGGGGGCTTTCTCCCCTCACTTCATGATCCTGTAGCCAATATGGGTGCTTAGCTAATATATACTATTTGTCTAGATTTTATACTCTACTAGAGAGTGGAGTGTGTCCTCCCCTTGGTGATGAAATCCAAGTGGGATCATCAAGTAGGGTAAGGTGATCCAAAGGGTGATGAAATCCCAATGGGCCTTATTTCAAATAAGTTTTGATGTTTAATTTGTGTATGTGGTTTATTAGTGTAACATATGTGTGCTACAATTAATTTATAATGCGTTTAACTATTCTAGGTGAGATATTCATTAAGCAGACAATACCATGAATGCACTCAATTTTAACCCAAAAGAAGAGTTTGGTTTCTTTTCATGCAAACAAGGAATATCTAAAATTCACTTAAATTAAATATGTAAAATGAAATATATCCTTAAGATGAATGATATTTTGATGTTTATAAATGAAAGAGGAAAAAAAAAAGAGTGAAAATTTTTACTTTTTTTTTTTTTTTCAATTTTCTAAAACAAAAGAAACTAAAACTTATGTTTCAAAAGAAAGGAATGCTTAATTTTAAAAAATGCAACTACATCTAAATGCCATTTTACTAATTCAACTAAATTTCTTAAAACAACTAATGAACCCAAGAAAACTCAAGGGTCCCATCGAACATGCCAAAATGTTTCTCTCAATTTTTTGTTTTTTTTAAGTGTGAAAAGTAGAAACTAGTCATGAAGAGTGTGGAAGAATACCTATTAAAGTGTGTGTGTTAGATCAAAGTGATTGTGTATATATCCTCTTTGGCTTGGGGGGATGACTTGAAAAATAATGAAACACTAAAATAAAATTGTTTTTTAGACAAATAGATGGGTGGATTGCCTAGCGTGAGCTAGATGCTAGAAGCAAAAGCTTTCTAGGAGGCTATCAATCCACCTGCTTTTAAACACTTAAGTGGTAATGATAAAAGGAATATATTTGCATTATATGAATATAAACTGAAATTAAATAAAATAAATAATATCAAATTAATCAATAAAACTAAATTGTTTGCTTAGATGGCTAAAATAAATTAACTAGTTTAAATAATGTTAATGCTGAAAATTGGCTAAAATAAAGTTGTGGTTTTTGGTTTGAATCAGTTTGATAAAGGTCAAAAGAGTGATTTGGTTATAGTTGGAAAGGGGTGGAGATTATGAAGGGTATTTTTCTCAAGAAAACAAGAGGGATAAATGGTCAAAATAGGGCCAATAAGGCAAAGGAGTAAATGGTCCAAAACGACGCCAAGAAGGCAAAGAGGCAAATGGTCAAAATGAGGCCAAGAAGGCAAAGGGGTAAATGGTGATCAAGAAGACAAAGGGAATATGTATAAGAGGATAAAATGACAATAGGGTGATGAAGGAAATAAGAAGGTTAAAGGGAAAGGAATACATAAATTAAGATAACTAAACAACAAGATTATCTCAATGCTTGAAGATGCTTGTTGATAGTTGATGAAGACTTGAAGTAATTTTGGCAGAGTTTTGTTGCTTGAGATCTTTCTCTTAAATATGATGACCTACTTTATGATACCTCCAAACTTTCAACACAAATGTTAATAAAAAAATAATAACTTCCAACTTAACCTTGGGTGAAGGAGAGGGGGGGTATTTATAGCATTTGATGTGAAGAAACATGCCAAAATAGAGGAATAGTGAAGAAATTCAAATTTCTCCAAGTGGGCTCATGAATGAGTCAAGGATGAGGTTTGTGGGGATTCCCACTTTGATCATAAGTCTCCCATTTGGAGTTAGTGTGTCTCCCACCTTGCACATGAGTCCAATTTTGAATGGGAATCATGCACATGGGTTTAAATGAGACTAAAGACTTCTCCCCACCTTTTATTGATTTCACACAAGAACTTAAAAGGGTGGCACACCAAATGTGGCACTATTTTCCATATAGGGGATGAAAATTCCAAAGTGATGTTGTGGAAGATTCCCATTTGGGTTGAGAAGTCTCCCATTTTGGCTAAGAAGTCAAAATGGGTGCCTTTTGTCTTTCCCAAAGTCTTAAAGAGGTAGTTATTTATTTTAAAGTCTAATTTCATGTGGGGAAGACAAAATACATGTTGAATAATGACCCCTTAAGGTGAAATTTTCCATATGTCAAGGGGGGAACTTTGTGATGCTAAAATGAGGTCATTAGGCACTTTGATAAAGGGTCTCAAGTGGGGTATGGTGTCCCACATCAAGCAATGTCATTTATAAGCCATGTCACTTGTCATATCACCTCACCTCCAAATCACATTTCATGTCATCATGAATAGTGATAGTGGGTCCCATAGTAAATAGTGATGGTGAATAGTAATTTCAAATAGTGATTTTGAATGACATTAAATGACTAGAAAAATAATGATTTGGTCAGGTAAGAGGGGTTTTGGGAAGGTTTAAGAAGTTTTAGGGGGTCTGAGGCATTTAGTCATCAAAAAATATAAATGTGTATTTTTTTTTCTACTTTAACATCCATTTGATAGACTTTAAACTTCTTAAAGACTGAGAATACTAAAAACATTCTGATGGCTTCCAATCTTGCCACTTGGGCAAATGTCTCCTCAAAGTCTATTCCTTATACCTAAGCATATCCTTTGCAAACAAGTCTAGCTCTATTTATCACAACTCCATCTTCATTCAACTTATTTTTAAAGACCCATTTTGTGCTTATGACATTCTTATCTGTGGGTCTTGGAAGTAGCTACCAGGTTTTATTCTTTTCTATTTGACTTAGTTTCTCATCCATGGCCTTTTGCCAATTCTCATCTTTGTTAGCCTCAGCATAACTTTTGGGCTCAATTTTAGATAGGGAATTAAAACTTACCTATTCTTTTCTCATTTATCCCTTCTCCTCATTTGGACTCCTTCATTCATGTTTCCAATGATCTGCTCCTTAGGATGGTCCTTTTGAACAAAACTTGAGGGTTCCTTTTCAGTCCTCTTTAACTCTTCTTTATTATCTGATATTTCATCCTCAACTTCTTTTAGTTCCTCAATTCTGATCTCCTTTACAAGTTCAATTTCTTCTTTGAGGATCTCTTCAACTTTAACATGGATGCTCTCCACTAGCTTATGCAGTCTTTTGTTGTAGCAAACATAGGCTTTGCTATGAGTGGAATAACCAAGGAATATTCCCTCGTCACATCTCGACTCAAAACTACCTAGCTTTTTCTCCTTCCTTCAAATGTAACATTTGCTTCTAAACACTCTAAAATACTTGACTAAACCAAGCTTTCCATAACATAGTTCATATGGAGTCTTGTTATTACTTACTCATAATTGGACTCTGGTCAAGATGTATACTTATGTCTATACTACCTATTTCCAATAGCCATCTAATAAGTTGGCTTCTTTCAACATTTTTCTAGCCATCTCCTTGACGGTCCTGTTCTTCCTTTCAACAACTCCATTTTGATGTGGAGTTCTTGCAACAAAGTATTGTCTCTTAATTCCATGATTTTTACAGTAGTCTATGAATTCATTCGAAGTGAATTCACCACCTTTGTCAGATCTGAGGCACTTGATCTTTATACCAATTTCATTTTCAAGCATGGCTCTAAAAATATTGAATCTCTCAAAGGCTTGAGACTTTTCCTTTAAGAAGGTTACCCATGTCATTCTAGTGTAGTCATCTATGAACAACATGAAATAATACACTCCTTTGGAACCTCTTGTCTTGGTTGGTCCACAAAGATTAGTATGAACTATCTATAGAGGTTTTGTAATTGCATACTCTTTAGTTTGGAAGGAGACCTTGGTCTGTTTATTGATCTGACATTCTCTACACATTGTGTCAATAGGCTTGGTTATTTTAGGCATGTGTCTTACACACTTGTTAGAAGTTACTTTGACTAAATTGTCAAACTTAAAATGACCCATCCTTTTGTGCCATAACTAGATCTCATTATTTTTTTCCATGAGACAATTTTTACCATTTACCTCAATCAAATTACATATTTTACTCTCAATTATTTTTCCTTGTGCCAAAGTTTTTTTAGACCTTCTTAGTTCACAACCTTCAGCATCAAATATGACTTTATAGCCATTGTCAAACATCTGACTGACACTCAGCAGATTATGTTTTAGTCCTTTAACATAAAGGACATCATGTGTAGGTAACTTACCATCAATATGCAAGGTTCTTTTGCCTCTAATTTTGACTGTAGTTTTGTATCCCAAACTGACAGTCCCTTTTTTGCATCTTCTCAAATTAATGAACTTGATCTTGTCACCAGTCATATGTTTTGAGCATCCACTATCTATGACCCATATATTTTGATCTTTAGCATGTAGCACATTTTGAGCAATCATAGATTGATTCTTGTTTTTCCACATCTCCTTTGGCTTCTTGATTGTACTTTCCTTTGTTATGTCATTGATTTGTGAGCCTTTGTTTACTTTAGGAGTCTCAACCTTTTTAACATTGTTAGATTTTGATTTAATAGGCTTTGTTCTACAATACATTGCTATATGCCCAAAATTATTATAGTTGTAGCATAAAATATCTATATCTAACAGAGGGGCAAATGAATTTATACTTAAAAAGTTTCTCCTTCGTTTAGATAAAAATTTACAATCAATTTCTCTATGGCCAAAATGATTATAGTTATAACAATAACCATAAAATGATGAAGAGTACTTGGTTATCACTCTCCTTTGAGAATATAAAGGAGGTCACCTGATCTCTATTTTCCTCACATTCCTTACTGTTATGTTGCTTTTTGTAGCAGCAACCTTGGTCTTTTTCAGAACAGAGTCATTATTTTCATCTTCTTTTAAGTCCTCTTCATCTTGGCATAAAGAATTTGATTCAAATGTCATAAATAGGACTTCATTTTATTTGGATGCAAAAGCACTATCATGCTCATCACTTGAGCTATTGCTATCATCTACTGAGTCACTATCTTCTTTTGAATACAACCTTTTTTTGTTCTTAAAGAAGCTTTTCTTCTTCTTGGGATAATAGGATTTCTCTTTTTGATTTTTCTTAGATAAATTAGAGTCATCCTTCTTTCTATGTGGACATTTAGTAGCAAAGTGACCTATATTTCCACAATTAAAACATTTGAAGGGTAACTCACCTTTATATTTACCTGAGCCCTTCTTCAATTTTTTGATAAAATTGGCCTCTACATCATCAACCTGCTCAAATTTAGAATTAGGAGCTTCTTATTTTTTTCTTGGATGAGTCTACATCTCTCAGCCTCATCTCATATGTAGTGAAGGTTCCATGTAGCTCATCTACAGTGAGATTTTTTATATCTCTTGCCTCTTCAATTGCAGAGATTTTGGAATCATACTTTGATGTCAAAGATCTCAAAACCTTTTTGACAATGGTCAACTATTCCATTGTATCTCCAAGTCCTCTGATGGCATTTACAATCTCATCTACCCTAAGAAGGTAGTCTGCAATCTTCTCTTCCTCACTCATCTTGAGGCTCTTGAATTGTCCCTTAAGTGTTTGAAGTTTGGCTTGTTTTACTTTGTCATCTCCTTCATAGATGCTATTTAATTTGATCCATATGTCCCTTGCATTTTGATAGTGCATGACTTTAACAAACTCATTGTTTGATAATCCACAAAGAATAACATTATTTGCTTTGGTATTATTTCACATGCCTTCTTCACTGCCTGATCAATAAGAGAAACAACAAGGGGTGTGTATCCATTATCAATGAACATCTAGACATCAAACCCCAAGGAGATCAAACACGCTTAAATCCTTATGCTCCAAAAGGCATAGTTAGACCCATCAAACAAGGTTTCCTTGTTTGATGAAGTTCCTTCATGACTGGCCATTTTGTGTTTAGACTCAAAAATCAACCTAAGCTAATTAAGATTCTCTTTTGGAACCCTTGGCTTTGATATGAATTTTTGAACACACCTATCTCCTGGGGGGTGAATCAGTAGATCTTAAAACTAGTTCCTTAAAACTTTTAAAAAGAATCTTAAATAAATGCAAACTTAAAGAACAAAATAAGGATTCACATGCATAAAATAAAAGCTCATATCACCAAATTTATATGTGGAAATACAAAGGGAAAATAACATGGTGAGAATGCTTCTAGAAGCTATTTTTCAAATTCAACCTCACAAAAATTTATTACACTGACTAAACCTCACTGGTTACATTCTAGAACACCAATCCTAAGGAGACACCCATCCCCTATTCTAGGCACCAACTCATAATGACCTCATTGATCATATATTTAAGGGATACAACCCTATGGAGACACCAATCCCCTAACTGAGCACCAACTTAGCTTCAATGATGGCACCAATCAAATATTTGTGTGAAGCTACAACTCCATTTGATGAAAAATAGATTCAAAATAGAATTCAGATATGTTCCTTGTTGCGAGTCTAGTCTGCAATTGGTCATGCTCTACATAATACTTGTATGTGCATTCTTCTTCACAATCTCTCTTTTTGTGTTTAGATTTTTCTATTCAATACACTATCTTATTCCATTTCTACCCCACTTTTTAATGTTTGAATATACCTAATTGACACTCTGCATCACTCCTTTTTGTGTCTCAATTTTTATAATTAATATACTATATGGATCTCATATTTGATTATCTCATAAAAAAAATTAGATGAGTCTCTTTTATTTATAATTTTTCCATTCATCACTTATATCTTCTCATTCCAAGAAAATTACTATTTTTCCTCCATTCTCCGAGCCTCTTTGAATTCTACCCTTGTTGCTTCATATACAACATTCGTACAATTGAAATGAATCTATGATTAGTCATTTTATTTCAGATTTATTCAAAAAATTGACTATTGATCTTCTTTAACCATCACACTAGATTTTTGTAACTACTTCACTTTTTTAGTTCTTCAAATGTTTTTCCTTAATTAACACATTGGTTAAGTGTTGAGCTCCTTATATCATCTCATTGCATCCTGAGTCTTTAGAATGCTTTTGCTTCATTAGATCTTGAAAGACATGCTTAGACTTTAACTCTGCCACTGTGCCATTAACCTTTGAGTATTTTTAAACTTTGGATTCACTCACTCTATTGGATCTTCTCAATCTTTGATTTTGTGCATCATTGGATCATTAAAGATGCAAGCTCTTTACATTGACTAGGTCATTATCCTTTGGTATGTTGACCTCATCTCAATTTCTTCAGCATTCATGTATTGCTTTTGCTCTTTTGATCTCTTCTGACTTGCTTGACCTTTAACTCACCTTCATCCTTTGCCACTTTTAAAAATGCCTATGAGACTCCACACTTATCCTTCGATAATGTTTCAAGTGACCTATATTTCTTTTGAAATATCCTTTGAAAACTTTATAAGTGTCCACCTGCCTTAGATAAATTATCCAAAAGAATTCATCAATGCCCTTCTTCTGAAAGTGTCATTCAGGACTTCTATAAGTGACCTATTCAAAAAAAAAAATTGGATTACATGCCCTTCAAAGATTTATCAAAGTACCCTTCAAAATTTTTGTTTGGGTCACATGCCCTTCAGAACTTTGGCAAAGTACCCTTCAAGATTTTTTTTTGGGTCACATGCCCTTCAAAACTTTGGAAATGTAACCTTCAGTATTTTTGTTTGGGTCACATGCCCTTCAAAAATTTGGTAAAGCACCCTTTAGAAACTTTGAATAGTTCACTTACCCTTTGACATTTTTGAAAAGATCCCTTCGAAAACTTTGAACAATTCACTTACCCTTCAACATTTTGAAAAGATCCCTTTGAAAATTTTGTAAAGTACCCTTCAGAAACTTTTAATGGTTCACTTACCCTTTGGAATTTTTGAAAATATCCCTTTGAAAACTTTGAATGGTTCACTTACCCTTCAGAATTTTAAAAATATCCCTTTAGAACTTTTATTCGGGACAATTTTTCTGATAAAGACTTAGCCATATTTACAAAAGAATTCACCAAACCACTTTCTCTGAAAGAATTATAAATTATACTCATTTCCTTTGGAAACTTTGTTGCAGACATTTTTTCCAACAAAGTCTAAACCATTTTCTCGAAAGAATTCACCGAACCACTTTCTCTGAAAGAATTCCTTGGACAAATGCAAAGGTGCAAGATCTACTAAGTATGGAAACTTAGTAGACTTTTAGCTAAGGAAAAACCTTATGCATTTGTAACATTTTCTCTACTCATCCTTATGACTTGGAACATAGACCACAAAGAGATATATGCAAATTTTGTTAACATCCACCTATGTACTTAGCTATATCTGCCAAGATAACTATGTGAGCAAAGACATTGATATGACTGTTCTTGTATTTTTATAGTCATTAAAAGTACACACACAACTCCATGAAGCTCTGAAATAAGTCTATTTAACTCAACACCTTTGTCATTAATTATTAAAAGTACATTCTTCATTTGACATCAATGACAAACCTTCATACATTAATGGATATATCCAACAGAGTCATCTAGGGGGTTGGTGCCTCCTTACAAGTTGGTGTTTGATAAAGCCTAGTTGAGTGGGTGCTTGACAAGTTGGGGTTGGTGTTCTATGTGGAGTTGGTACTTCACTAAAGATTTGTTTTTGTCTTATAGAACTATAGTATATTTTCAGATATCAGTGGGTTTTCTTCTCCTTGAGGGTTTCTTACATATGTAATGTGTTATCTTATTTTATGAGCTTGTATGGTTGTATATGCTTTGCTAGATGTTCATGTTTGTATGAATGGTTCATGTATGCTTAATTGGAATTGAATGAATGTTTTAAGGATAATAATTCACCTCTTAGTGATTGTGCCTCCAAGAATTGGTATTAGATCCTAGTCCTTTGAAGTAGGCCTAACAACCTACAGGAGATCCTCGAAGCAAGGATGGCTAGTAGTTAAGTTAAGGAGGTTTCTCTGCCAGTAAGGCTTTGTTATTCAATGAGACTAATTATACATTTTGGAACATTAGAATGATGACATATCTAATGTCAATAGGCCATGACATATGGAAGTTAGTTGTGGATGGATACACTCCACCTCCTACACCACCAATTGATGCAATAAGCAAGAAGGAAAGTGAGAGTAATTATAAGGCAATGAATGCCATTCTATGTGGCCTATCAGAGGTAGTGTTTAAGAAGGTGATTCATTGTGAGTCAAAAAAGGTTATATGGGATAAGTTGAAGACTATCTATGAAGGAGACACCAAGGTGAAGATGGATAAATTACATACTCATAGAATTTAGTTTGAAAATATGAGTATGAAGGAAGATGATAACATTGAATCCTAAATGTTAAGGGTTGATGAAGTGATCAATGTCATTAGAGGATTAGGAGAAGAAGTGAAAGAGTCTAAAATTGTTCAAAAGGTATTGAGATCATTAACTCTTAAGTTTGATTCTAAGGTGTCTATAGTAGAAGAGATGAAATATTTGGACAAGGTAGATATGGATGGGTTTCATGGCATCTTGACTACCTATGAGATGAGAAAAAATGAAGGAAGACCTCCGAAAAAAGAAGTAGGTTTCAAAGATAAAAATAATTTAAAAGTCAAGAAGGTAAATGATGATTTATGTTTAGCTATTGATGATGATAAACTGATAGCCATGTTTGCTAGGAAATTGAGGTTTGGATTTGGTAAGTATAAGGGTAAGTTACCTTTCAAATGTTTTAACTATGGTAAGATTGGTCACTTTGCTTCTAAGTGTCCTAACAAGGATAATATTGAGCATGATTAAGAACATGATGAGCATCATGGTGATGATAATAAGGTCTATAAGCCTGACAAAAATAAAAAATATTTCAGGAAGTATGAAGGTAGGAAAGGGTCATTAAAAAAAAGAGAAGTTTCTATACCAAAGAAGATAATAACTCATCTGATGTAAGTGACACAAGTATATCTGATAGTGATGATGAAAGTAATGAACATGAGCATGATAATAATGAAACCTTATTCATGGCTATAAAAATATATAATGATAGTTGTTCAAAAGGGAGATGCCTTATGGATGATGATGAATCAAATGAAGAAGAGGATGAAGTGAACCTTGAGGTAGAACTGGTAAGTTCTATAAAAGATTTAAAGTTGTAAAGAAGGAAGAATAACAAACTAAGATCATTAATTAAGGACTATGAAGAGCAAATTGATTTGTTTGAAGAGAGACTGAATAACACACCCAAGGATCATGATGAGATCATCAATTAGGTTGAGACTTAGATGGAGATAGTCACTATTAGCATAAAGGCTAAGGAAGAAGAATGGACTAGGTATGCATCAGAAGTAGAGTCTTTAAAGTTATAATTAGATCAAGTAACTAGAAAAGAGCACTGAGGATCTAGATGACATCTTAAGTAGTTATAAGTTTGAAAGTGATAAGACATGTCTTGGTTTCAAAGAAGACCAAAAAAAGGTAGCTCAAGTCAAGGAGAAGGCTAATTAAGATAAAAAGGTCAACATGAAGAGACCAATCAGACAACCTAATGCTATGAGGTATGCTAATTCATTCAATAGTTACTATTTTGCATGTAATCAGTTTGGTCATAAATCAAGAGAGTGTAGAAGACCCTCTAAAAATGAATATGCATGAAATTATGAAAGGAGTCATTAGTCAAGAGGTATGAATGAGGTTGTTTACTATAACTATCATAATGTGGGACACATTGCAAGATTATGTCCTAACAAAGTTAGAAGGACATCAAGTCAATAATGACAATGATGCAATTTTTTGGCATGTTTTTTGGATAATGAGTGGTTCCAGATGAGAGTGATCAGATTGAAGAATGTTTTACCATGAATGACAAAGGGGGAGTTTGTTGGCATGTTTTTATTGATGTCAAAAGGGTGCATCTTGTGAAGGTGCATGATGATTTATCATTGAGTTATGTGACAAGTTGAGTTTGTAGTTATCACTAATGTCATTGAGATTTTCATTGATGTCATTAAGGTTTTTGTTGCATCTTGTGAGTCCTGATTGTCACAAAGAGGTATGCTAGTCAAGTGAGCATTGAAGCATGGTTATGAGGCTCTAGGTATACATAAGGTCATGAGATAATGTTGATAAGAAAGATATTATTTCACTGGTGAGAGATGTTTTTCTAAAAAGTGTTATTGTTTGATATCATTGAGGTAAGCATGTTTGAGTACTAGTTCTTGAGTACAAGGTGTCTTGAGAAGCTTAATTTATCCCCTATACGAAGGTCTACATAATGAATTTTGGTGAAGTAAGAAATCACAAGATTGTGAGAGATTGTTTAGCATTATGTGATAATGTAAGTAATGTGTACATACTTTCATAAGTGTTTCAAGATCAATTGTCAAGTTTCAAGTGCTTAAGAAGCATAATCATGGCATGTAAAGTCCTTGTAAGAAGGTATGAGTATGGTGACTTGGTAAGATGGATGCACAAAGGCATGAAAGGCTTTATGAGGTTGATTGAACATGTATTTGAGGCATTGGATCACTTATTAGAGTCTTAGGGTGAGCCTACAAGGGTAGGACCTTTAGACCAAGTCTACACCTAAACCAGTTATAGACCCTGCCTAGCCTAATAAGGTGTCATGATATGTTGTCAAGGAATGTGAAGGATGTATGTAAGTTTTTAATCATCAGAGATGTTTCTTTAATATGTCAGTGAGGTGGAGAGTGTATGAAAAGAAGCATGAAGATCAATTTTAAGGCATAATGTGGTTTGTAGGTCAAGGACTAGAGAGCAAAGAGAGAATGTGGCCTAATGAAGGGTCATGATAATATTTGAAGGTGTTTGAACTCATGTAATAATTTTCAAAGGTGAGGTATGTTGTTTCAAGTGTGATCATATAGTTTGAGGTCATAGTATGAAGAATAAGGCATGAAAAGTTATTTAGAGGTCTCTTAGTGCTTAGAATGAAGTGTTCTCAACCTGAGAAGGATTTTATTATTCTCATTAGCTCATAAAAAAATTTCATGGGATCCTAATATATTCATGGTATATGGGGAAGGGTTCTAGATCAAAATTATAAGCATTATTTTTTGGAATCAAGGTCCATGCTTTATAAATGATTGCTAAGAATGGAAATAGGTTTAAACCCTCTTAGAACCCTAATAAGGACTTGATGTTGATCAAAATTTCCCATAATGGATTTAAATTATTAGGTAAGATATTATAATTATATTTTAATCTCCTAGGTACCCTTAGGTGGTATTGGTTAGAGAGAGGAGAGAGAAAATGTTGAGTTACAAGCTTGTTTCTAAATAAGTTGTTGTAGATGTCAAAATTTGCATTGGACATAGTATGTAAATGTATGGAAGAAGAGACTCATGTATCATGTAAATAAATTTTTATGGACAATTTATATCCCTAAAGTGTGCTAAACTAGCCATCCAAGTTAGCCAGTCGCTAACAAGCCTAATGGTGTAAATAGGGAAAGACCTAAGCAACAGTGAGAAGATGATTAAGAATGTGTTATCATGATAAAATGATGAAAAAAAGTGTGTGTAGATGTTTTTAAAAAAATTTAATATAATTTAATTTTTGATATAAGTTTTTAAGGTTAGGAATATGGTGAAAAATTGCTCACAAGTTGACCTGTCTGGTTCAAATAAGATAGTGAGATACATGGTCATGAGATTGGTATGCAAAACCAATATTTTACATCTAAAATTTTGATATTTATATCTTATAATGGTTTAATGATATCATAGGATCATATAAATTCATTAAAATTCATGGAAAGTGTCTATAAAGGTGTTGGAGGTCTGAGTCACCATGACTAGTCTTTGAGGGAAAATGGCAATTTTGAGTGAGTGAGTTGCAGTGATGAGTTTGAGTCTCTATGCCCTATTTTTAAGTATTTAATGAATATTATATTGTTTTTTGTGACTTTAAATTCATTTTAATTCTTTTTTAAATCTTTTAAGTCCATGTAAGAGGTTGAAAAGTTGAAGTCAAAATGGCTTGTCTGGTTCATGCAAAATTGTGTGAGATAAGGTCAGAAGATTGGTCTACAAGACCAATGTTTGATATTAGATATTGTGTTTTTTGTGATTGATTTTATTTTTAATATGTCACTATAAGTATCCTTTTAGGTTTTGTATTTCAATTAGTTTTATAACTAGCTTTTTATAGTTATGGCAGTTTTGAGTGAGCATACTGAAGAGATGAGTTTAAGCCTTTTTACCATAAGTTAAAGTGTTTAAAACATATGTTGATGAATATGAGGTATATATATTATTTATATGTACTTATTTTATCATGTTTGAGTGGCTTAAGTGATTTTGAGCTTCAGTATTGAAAGGCAAATTTTTGGTGTACACAGGTTTAATAGGACGAGTACTAATGAGGGATTTCAAGTAGTGATTTGTTGTAAAGTGTCTTGTTGAGCCTAGAAGACATCAATGTGGGTATATTTTATTATTATATGATATTTTACTACTATTTTTGGAGTTTTAAAGTGTTCCAAGGAAGATAATGTGTAACGTATCCTAAAGTAGACCTAATGGAATTAGGTCTCCATGAGACCTAAAAGTGAAATGAGGTCTAATAGAGTTATGATAGACCAAAATGAACTAAATATTTTTTTGAATCATGTTCATAATTTTTAATAAGACCTATTACATTCCCTAATTAATAGGTTAAGGATGAGTATCCAATTAGGTGGCATATGAACAATGTATGGTATATGTATAAGGCAATTTAGGCCTATTGAAGTAAGAAGAATATATGCAAATGATAATAGCACATTATTGAGAAGAAGGAGGTCTTGTAGAACATTAGAGGAGTGTAGAGGATATGTAATGAATATTTGACAGTGTGTCTACATATGAGGATCAAGATCATATGACCTAATCTATCTTGAAGAGACCTAAATGAGCAAATAAGCCTAAAAGCTAGTTTGAGAGGGATAAAAGAGTGAGAAGAGATAAAGAAGGTGATCATCATATATTGTGTGAGTAAAAATGTTTTTATTAGGTGATAAAAAATTTTAGGTGGATGATTTGGTGTTGAGTCATCTAGGGGCTTAGTGCCTCATTGCAGGTTAGTGCTTGCTAAAGCTTAATTGAGTGGGTGATTGACTAGTTGGGGTTAGTGATCTATATGGAGTTGGTGCTTCACTAAAGACTAGTTTATATCTGATAAGACTATAGTCCATTTTTAGAGATAAATGGGGTTTCTTCTCCTTGATGGTTTCCCATATATGTAATGTGTTATCTTTTTTCATGATCTTGTATGGTTACATATGCTTTCCTAGATGTTCATGTTTGTATGAATGGTTCATGTATGCTTAAGTGGAATTGAATGAATGTTTTGAAGACATTGATTGAACCACCCTCTCATTTATTTTTATTCCAACAAGATCAACATCTCTTCCTAATAAATCCATGGTCTCATACGTTCAATCCTATAACTGAATCATTTAACATCACACATGTTTGGGTTTGCCTTTTATACCTTCGTCTTTAGTTTTGGTCCAGATCCAAACTATCTAGAATAGGTGAGGCCCTAGAATAAATGTTGGTAGTTAATGTATCTACAACATGATATCTTCATACCACATTTTCAATAATTATTTTCAACATGGAGGTGTCTTTTGATCTCCCTACAATGGTTGATCTAATTATTCAAAATCATACTTGGTCTCAAACCCTTGAATATAAAGGTTTATATTTCATATGTAGGCATTAGTTTGTTATAGGGAATTTTCTAATTCTTATCAATTTACATGAAAAAAAAGTTAGGGCACTTCATGGTGGAATAATTCCCATCATGAGCATTTGATGGTAGAAGGTATTGACTATGATAAGAGTGAACATGAGAAGACTTTAGAGAAGGAAGAAAACACAACTAAATTAAAATCCAGGGAGGAGGATCTTGTCATTGATTATTCAAAGGAATAGGTTAGATCTTCGAGACAATTGGTGGATAAGAGTTTTGAGTTATATGGAACCTTTTTAAAGGTAGATTTGAGTTCAAAAAGCAATAGTGTTACTTTATATTCTAGAGTTTCATTGAAGAACCATAAACTAATTGATGCATTAGAAGCCTCTACTCCCATACTTACATATTCAGGAGAAGAAGGTGATTGACTAATAATATACAATAGACATAAAGGTAGATTAAGGAGCCATAACCACTTCAAAGATGACCCTTAGATCTTGTATAGATGTTATAAGTGGGTCATAGACTTGACCCTTAGTTTAGTAAAGTTTTATAATTGGAGAGGGTTTTAGTTATTTAGTTGTTATTTGGATAACTATTTTGGTTTTTTAGAGAACTACAACATATCTCTTGTCTAGGGTCAGGGCCCTAGCTCAAAAAATCCCTCTTCACCAATAAATTTTTTTGTATTAAGTTAATTTTTGACCAACTTATTACTCTATATTTAATTAATTTAATCAACTATTCATTAATAGTTTTTAAGGTTAAAATGTTAATTTTTTTAGGGTTTCATATTTGATGTCACATTGGGGTATGAGCTTAGAATTATTAAAAAGGAGGTGGACATAATTTTAAAACATTGGCAATGGCTACCCTTTCTTTTAATACCTCATATGACCGTTATTATCTACACTATTAAATTAGTGTGGGTATGCTATTCAATCATAAATCATCACAAGTGGTGATCTGAAACATCGAGTAAAAATAAAAGAACATAATTATTCAAGAAACTATAATATTCAATAAATAAAATAATTTTACCTTTCATTGATGTAATTCTCAACATAAACATCATTTTTAGGTCTAACACAATTGCATTAGGTGTAACCACACTCTTTAAGGACTATTGGACTTAAATAAAATAGGGGAAATCATTTTCATTTGTTTCATTTTATTTCTATAAAGACATAAGAAATCAATTAACATCTTTTTCATTCCCAATAGTTCAATCCATCATTGTTACCATATTCCCCTAGTAAATCTTGAAATTTTTAATGATGGGAAAATAAAAAATAAGGGAAAAGAAAAACAAAAACAAATTCAATCACCAAGTCAATTATCGGATTAGGAGGAATGGTAGAATAACATTTCTTGTTAATCAATGCACAATATTATTTCGAGGAAGACAAGAATCTGGTAAGTTAAAATTATGATTTTGAAACATCAATATTATTTCATTTATGTTTTTTCAAATTTAAATTCTTAATCTAGGGCTTTTTAATATTATATTAGTTTTTGGTATGAGGTTACACTACTAAGGTCTTTATAGAAAAATTTGTTTTCTCTCTCCAAAATGGAGTGAAATTCTTTAGTTGGAAACAAACTGAATAAAATTGTGGGTAAGGTTTTCAAACCATGTATTATGGAAAGCAAGTGGGATAGATACATAGAGGACATATATTTTGATTATGACAAACTTATTTACACCCCTATTGTTCTCTTATCCGACTCTAATCGATCTATTAGTATATGCCCCTAAGAGCCATCAATTCTCATATAGTATTACAAACATGTCTGTTTATTTTAATGAGGCAAGAGATGTTTGGAGAGACTCAAATGGTGAATGTTCTATAAAGTTTATTTGTCATATAATCTTATATGTTATCAACACCAAAGTTTTAACCCACCTTAATTAACCTATTTTTTAAAAATAAGATAAAAACTGTGTATTTAATCTATTATATATTTAATATGGGCCAATTTTCATTGAAAGGAAGATCAACATGTAAATGGGGATGCTTTGAAAAGAGCAAGGAATGCAACCTATAAAACAAGAATGTTCTATAAAGTTTATTTATCATATAATCATATATGTTATCAACACCAAAGTTTTAACCCACCTTGATTAACCTATTTTTTGAAATAAGATTAAAAAATATATATTTAATCAATTATATATTTAATATGGGCCAATTTTCATTGAAAGGAAAATAAAAATTAAATGGGGATGCTTTGAAAAGAGCAAGGAATGCAACCTATTAAACAAAACTAGATCCTATGCACCCCCTATTATATCAAGGAGGAGTCTAAAAATATGATTGCAAATGGGAGGATAACAAAAGAAAGTTGTAAGGAAATAAAAAATGTTGATATCTCGAGGCCATAAAAAAATGAAATTAAATAAAACTTGTTATCCATCGTACATGCCAAAAGTACCTTAAAAGAGTGTTGCTTAATTTTGCATGTTCTCTTATATTTTTTTCTTTACTTTTAAATGATTATATATTTATTGTTGAATGATTAATATAATTTTATAGTTTTTTTATATCATAAAGAATTGGACCATAGGTCAACTAAAAAAGATATATAATGTCTTAAAAAGAACAAATTACAACAATATATCATCATCAAATATGTAATTAATTGATTCGATTTTATTTTATTAGATTTTATTCATTTTTTTCTCTTGTTATTTAATTTTAATTGATTTTTTTTTTAGGAAGTTAATTTTTAAATATTTTCACCTAATGATCATATATATGGAAATGGAGGAATATTGGGTATCATTTATGAGACACATTGATGTGGTGGAAGGCACTCGAAAAAATATTAAATTAATCATATTTATTATTTATTTTTTTTTTAAGTTAAAAATTTAAGGCTAGGTTTAAGAGATATTTAATTTGTGCTTAGAAATTTGGAATAACGTTATAATTTTTAAAATAATAATTCAATTATTTGTAGTTTCATTGTTATGAAGATAACATTGGGTTCATCTCAAAGTACACTTCATTATGTATGTTATTTTTATTATTATTTTAATTTAAGATTTGATTCATAATTTATATATATATATATATATATATATATATATATATATATATATATATAAGTCATAATAAGATGTTTGATGCAAGAAGATGATGAGGATGAAAATGACAATAAGGTAGAGGATGATTATGATAATGAATATTAGAAATGTTTTTAATTTTTTTGCAATATAGATCATACTTGGCACATCGAATTTTATAGAGTTGACCCTTGTTTTTATACTTTTCATACATAGTTAATACAATGAATGCCTTTTTGTGTTCATGCTCCATCCACTTTATAATTGTCAGTACAAGATAAGCTTATAATTCATCCTAAGAAAAATAGAATGCTCTATTATTTGTAGGAAGCGAGGACATGTTCTTCCTAAATTGCATATAGAAATTATAACATCTCATTGACGAAAAGCCAAAGATATTGGAATAGGGGAAGGGACTCACCATTTATATATTTTAGTAAGTGATGAAATTTTTTTACTAAAATAAATTAGTATAAGATAGATATATATAATATTAATAGAATAAATATTTTGAGAATGATATTTATTGATATATTTTACATAGATATATATAAAATATGTATATTAATATATATAGTCTATGGGGTTAGTTCAAGTGAATGAGTATAGTAAGAGGCTACCTCTGACTCTGAAAAATTTGAAGAGTGATAAAAAAAATTATATATATATATATAATAATAATAATAATAATAATAATAATAATTATTATTATTATTATTATTATTATTATTATTATTATTATTATTATTATAATATACCACACAATAAAAATATTTCACCCAAAATAAATAAATAAATTCTTTTATTTTGAGATAAATAAAATCACTAAAAATAAATATATTTCATTTTAAATTATTTTATTGGCTCTAAAAGAATTAAATGTGGTGTAATAAAATGTGTGGGGTGAATAAATATAAACTAATATAAATAGTATGGTTAGGTGATGAGATCCCATGGATTGGTTGATAGGTCCTTGTCTATGGTTGATGAATTTCCATCCATCAAAGTTTGTGTCATTTCACATGTTTTAAGTCATGCATCTTGGTTCAATCCTTATGTCTGTACAAAGAGGGGAATGTTGGAATAATCTAAGCTAGTATATATTTTTATATATAAGAAGTAAAAGGAAGGGTTTTGAAAGGCCCCCAAATTTTGTAAAGTTAAATACAAGAGATAAACATAAGAGTCAACTAACTGTAATAAAAAATAAATAAGGTAAACTCAAAAGTCCACAAAGAGAAAAATTAATAACTAAAGACCAATTTAACAACAACAAAGAGATGGAGATGGTTGGCAGATTCTCTTCTAGATGTGTATTGGATTATTTGTGGGGACTTCAACATGATTGAGTCTGCTAAAGACAAATAATTGCATCTTCCCAAGAGATGGTGTGCTAGAAAATGGGAGGCATAGTTCTATATGCAAATTAAACTTGGGGTTTTTGATCCCAACCATCACAGGAGGTGAGAGTCAAATTCTCCCTAGTTCACTTGGTCTAATTTTTGGCAAGGAGAAAATTGAGACCTTAAGCATCTTGATCATGCCTTGTTTTCAAAATAAGACCTTTTCTTCTTCATTTTGGTATATGATCAACCTATCTCTATGATCCTAGACACTTTATTGTCTGACCATCATCCTAGTTGCTTTCGTGTTGAGTGGACTACCCCTCAGATTAAATCCTATAATTTTCATTTTTACCTCAATACTACCCATCTCAAACATGAGTGGACTCTGGGGTATATCATTAGAATTTAGAACTTGGATCCCAAACCCATAGGGGAGACTGGTTAGATTGAGTGGTGGGCTGATGTAATAGCTTGTACCACCTTTTTTTTTATATATAGATTTATGGCAAACAAGAAGCTCTCTTTAGGCGGCATATACATAATGCTAAAAATTGTGAATATCTTAGGGTTTCAAATAAATTAGAAGTTGTGCCTCTAATCCCTCTTTTGTAAACTTAAGGATACTATGTGGAGATGTAAGCTCCAATCGACTAAGGATTTTAAGGATAGAGGAGCTCAATTTAGAGCTCAAATGCATTGGCTGAAAGTTGGAGACAAAGTGTTTAAAGATTTTTTTCTCTTCTTAATTCAAGGTAAGTTATATACAAAATAAAAGTTATTAGATGTGATTTAGATAGATTCACCAAATCACATGATATCTTACAAGCTTTTGTGCATCACTACCATGGAGTGTTTGCTACTCAACCCTCCTCCCCTAGTTGTGAAGCTGCTCTTTTCCAATGCCTTGAAGTGGTCCCTTGTAAGCTCTCAAAATATTAAATAATTGTTTATGATAGGCCTCTTAGCCTCAATGAACTTAAAGAAGTTTCCATATAGATGGCCACTAACAAGGCCCCAACAATCGATGGGTTTCCCTATGAATTTTATTAAACTCTTTGGGATATAGTTGCCTGATCTTCAAAAAGTCTATTTTGAAGCTATTTTATCCAACTCTTTGGGTCATCTCATTAAACAAGACAACATCAAGTTCATTCCTAAGGCCAGTGACCCTAAAATCATTAACTAGAGGCCCATCACCTTGATTAATGTTTCTTAAAAAATCATAGCTAAATCTTTAGCCCTCATAATCAAGCATTTGATCCCTTAATTGTGAAAAGTGAACAAACAAGGTTTATTGAACATAGATACATATTGGATAATATGAATGTTATCTAGGAAGGTATGGAATAGGACATGATATATAATTTGAAGGTATTATTCATCAAGATTAACTTTGAGAAAGTTTATGATAAGATTGAATGACCTTTTATCATAACCATGCTTCAAGCTCTCAGGTTTGGACCTAGGTTTGTTCTCACTATTAATATGTTGTTTAGGGATGTGGTTACTCACATTACTATTAATGGTTTTCAATCCTAACACTTTGAGATTCACATATCTATCAGACATGGGTGACCCCTTATACCTTCCTTTTATGTTATGGCTATTGAGGGCTTCAATTATCTTTTGGATAGCATGCTTCCAAGGGTTTGGTGAAGGGTATTTCTCTCCCTAACTTAGATTGCTAGTTTATCAATGAAAACTTTACTAATGATTCCTTCTTCACTCTTCAAAAAGATGAGGACTCTGTTAAGTATGCCATGGAATGTCTTGACATTTTTTGCCTTGCTTCTGGGTCTTTCATTCAATGGAAAAACACTTAATGTTATCACTAGTCCCGTTCACCCAAACCTCCTTGGTTGTAGGGATATATGTGGAAATAGATCCTTCTCAAGGTCCAATTTAAATTATTAGGCATTCTGTTTGCTTTCATAGCCTCACCTGTAGATTTGTGGTAATATGTGGTTCAAATGGTAGAGAAAAAATCTCCTTCTAGATCACCAAACCATTGACCCTGGCTAGGAAATTTCAAATTTATTTTAAGGTGCTCATTGTTACTCATGTCTACTACTCATCTTGTTGCACACATTCCAATGCATATTAAATGAAGCTAAAAAATATTCTGAGAGACTTTATATGGGCCAATTTTAAAGGGTGTCATAATTTTCATCGAGTCTCTTGGGCTATTTATTGTCGCCCTAAAGAAGCTAGCAGGTTTGGGCTCATTGATATTACTCTGCAATTGTTTGCTCTTGGTGTTAAGTGGATCATCAAAATCTTGGAAGGAGATGAGGCTTGGAAGATCTTATTGATGCATTGCATCAAACTCAAGGCTACCCACTTGGAAGAAAGGCTAGGCAAGGGATTGGTTTGCACAATGTTCTCATTACTCTTATGTCGGTTGAGGTAGGGGGCATTTTTGTCATGAAAAGTATTTAGAAGGTCTGGGAAAAACTCAAACCTTACATAATCAAGGTGGGGTAAGGGTTTAGAAATGGGATTTCTATTAATTTTCAATCCCTATGGTGGTTTCTCATGTTGAGTTTTCACAATGTCTCCTTTTCCATGGTACCTTGTGTCAAATCCTAAGGTTGTATAAAAAAAAGCATTCACACAATTGGAGACCTCTTATGTAAGGCTACTCGAGATTGTCTTCCTTGAAATATAGCTAAACCTAAGTTCAATCTAAATAAAAAAGATGTTGAATCCATTTATGAATTGTAGAGTTCCATACCTAAAGAATACTTACACAAAATTGGTGTTTCCCCTCTTACGCCATGGTGGAAGGACTGGTCCTGGCCAAAAGCTCTGCCATTTTATCATTTCCTTACGCTAGGTTATAATCTTTTGTCCCCTCAACATATTAACATTGAAGCCTTCAATCATCGATGGTATCTCAAATATCTCCATCACCTTTGGGCTCATAAGTTTGATAATATTGGGTGGCTTGTATTAAGCCTAAAAAATCCCACTTACTTTGGTGTATCATTTACCAAGGTTTGCCTATGGGGGACCAACTTAAACACATAGGGGTTTTGAATCCCACTTGCCCAGCCTGTCACCACCCAAAATCTATTAATCATCTCTTTTGGTTTTGCCATCATGCCCAATCTACCTGGAGATGGATTCATAACCTTTTCAAACCCTTTAGGTTTGAAATATTCGCTTGGAAAATGGTTATCCTGGGTGACTCCTCCCTACTTTCTACAAGATATAACATATTTTGGTAGATTTTCTGTGATAATATTATTTTTTAGATTTAGAAATCTAGAAATAAAGCATGTTTTACTAATGAAGTTATGGAAAAAAGGTTTTTTGTAACTAAAAAAATTATGTGATTGCTAATGTAACCCTCTAGATTCAGAGTCAAACAGATAAGGTTCAACTCAAGATCCACCATCTCTAGTTCCTCTTGGACCATTGTGGGAATGCTCCTTGTGTGGTCAACCGTAAGCCTCCTGATCCACCTCCCCACCATTCTCCTTGGGGGTGTGGGCGTGAAGGGAATCATCATTGATCTCGTCACTGACAGTCCTGAAGTTAGAGGAGCACCTTTCCTTGCACTCGTTGTCCATCTCCTCCCCATAGATCTGATAGGGGAAGCAAAGATAGTGGTGGCAGGGGGGTTGGAGGCTCCGTCTACAAGATAAGTTTTTGCAGTTGGCATTGGCCATTTCTCCTTCTAGATAGGATCCCCAACAATAAAATGATATTAAAATTAACTAGCACACTGATGGTTAGGACCCCGTCATAGTTGATGAAGACCCCCGACTCGGAGGGTGGGAAAGAACCCTCAGGATCCTTTACCTACGTCTGCTACCATGTTCATTGTTACTACTTAATGTGTTCCTTGTCATGTTTGTGCTATTATCTATCTCTTTTTTTATTTATGTGCACTTACATTAGCTTAACTGTAAATGTTTGGCCATTTGGTGGCCTGGTTTGGACTTTGCTCTTCCTAAGGCTTTTTTAGCTTGGTTTAGTTTATTTGGGGCGTGACTTTTCTACCCATATTTTTTTGTATAATTTGCAATGTATTATATCTTTTTTATATTAATGAAAGTGCAGTTTTCAATCAAAAACAAAAACTAAGAGACAAATAAGAACAAACTTAGATGATTCAAAGTCACTAATCTAATTTATATGCTTAGATATATAATTCATATTATATTATTTTACGTTGAATAATGAGTTTTGATAACAACTCATTATAAACAAGCTTGAGATAGATTTTAAGGATTGTATTAATTTTTTATGATAAAACTAAACTTCACGAATGTAAAAGTTAACTAACCTATATATGTAATCATCTATCATTGAATAAAGTTAATGAAATTATATTATGTGTTAATCCTTGATAACAATTATATTTTAATATTTAAATTTAAATTTTTAATTGTTTAAAAATAAATAAATTAATAATTTACATTATATATATATATATATATATATATATATAACTATAATTTATATTTTTTATATTATTTTAATTTATTTTAATTTTTATAAATAAAATTAAATATTAAATTGTAGCTTCATTTATATGTTCTGACCCAAATTGCGTTACCTAAAACACATTCTAATGCATCTTGCACGAACTTCAATATTCTTTCCAAAATTAATGCATAATTTCTAACGTAACTACTGATTCATAATTTTCCTACCAAAAAAATAAAATTTTCAAAAAAAAAAGAACACATGAAATCATATTCAAATCTTTGAAATTAAATTGGGCTGACACAAAATTTTATAACGCAGATAATGTTATTAAAAAACTTCCAAATATTAGTGCCAAAACCATCGCTATACATGTTGATGCTAACAGACGATTTGCATCACCTGTCCTGACAGAAATTGCATTAGCGAAGATCCTGCATCAAGATGTTTTTTCATTTTACGGTGTAATTTTTCTCTTGATTTTTTCATAAAAGGTGGCAAAAAAACATGATAATCTACTAATTTTTGGATTTTTTTGTCATAAATTTTAGTATGATCTTGCTCCCTCCTCCTGCACCGCCCTCTTATCTTCAAGTAAATTATTCAAAATTGATAGTATCTATCATCATCAATACACTTGTCTTTATCATCATCTTTATAATAACTATTTTCATATTCCATTGTATATATATATATATATATATATATATATAATGATATATTTAAGACAAAAAATTAAGACTGAAGTGTCTTTAATATATTTTTAGGAGATAATTTTTTAACCATCCATACCATAAACAGATTTACCTTCTTCATCATTGAAAATGATACTTGTTTCTTCTCCTTCCTTTGTTTTTTTTTTTCCTCTTATTTTTTTTTAAAATAATTTAAAACAATGAAAATAAATTTTCAATAGAAAGTTATATAATAATTATTTCGGGTTTTATATACAAAATTGACAATACACATTTAACATTATCTGCATCAAAATTTAGTGTTTGATTTATGTTGTCATTAAATTTCTTTAAATAAAAATAAAACTCTGAACCAATTAATAATACTAATTACACCAAAAATGATAATATATTGAATTGTCATGAAATTCAACAATATACAAACACTTAAAACTGCAACAACCTTCACAAACTAAAGATGCTTGCCATATATCCTACAACACCTCATTCGAACATCCCACAAAAACTCATTAAAAAAAATATAAATTGTAAAACCATTATACAGCATGTTTTTTAATACATTACAATTATTAAAAGAAACAAACAAATATTATTTTGAAAAAATAGATATGAGACTCTTTAGTTATTAAATATTCATCGTTTAATAATTAAGATTAGAGAGTCGAGAATTCTATACTTTTTAGAAGAAAAACCTATGTTTAGAGGCTCATTTCTTTTAGATTTCATAAATTTTTATAAGAAAATTCTCGTAGAATATCCAAATTACTTTCAAAGAATATATGTATGATCTGTAGGGTATCTTTTGATGAATTGTACTCAATTAGAGATTGAATATTAACTCCACGTGACATAGAGCGAAGAAAAAAGTGGAAAAGCCTATCTGATATAATGAAAAAGACCCAATATTCAATATTTACAACGATCGATGGTAATCAGTACAAGTCTAGGGATCTGGAAAAAGGGTTTGAATAGCAAAGAGAGAAATATTCACACCTTAAAGCTTTGAGTATGGATACGATGAAAGGAAATTTGATGCGATTATAAGCTTTTACGAAGTTAAGTTTAAGAAATAGAATGTAAGAAGTGTTTATTTTTAATGAAAGTATTTTTTTAAGTATAATAATTGTAGTAGGGAAAAATTTAGTGATGGTTTTTTATCAATTCATAAATATTTTGGTTTTAGAAATTGGTATTTAGTGATTTTGCGGGGTAGTAAATAATATGGAATCATTTAAATTTTTGGGATATAAATTATTTTTCAGGGTTGGTTTATCTATTGTTTAAAATAAATTGCATTTTTATAAATGTATGTTATCGGTACTTCGAAAGTTAATATTGGTGGATTCATAATTATTTATATTATATTAGATACTTTGATCACATTTAATTGATTGCATTTGTTATCAATTGTCTGTATTTGTTGTCAATCATCCTTATTTAATGTCAATAATCTATATCACTATCAAGCATATATATTTACCATCAAGTGTCTATATTTGTTGTCAATCATCTACATTTTATTGTTAATCATCTGCATTTATTGTCAACTGCTTGCATTTATTGTCAACCACCTGCATTTTTTATCAATCGCTTGCATGGGGAAGACGATACAATGGGAAGCATTGATATTCCAATACTTCTATAGCATCAAGCACATCATAAAAGAATCAATTTTAAGAAGTTGCATGGTTCCAAGCAATTTGGTTGTGTTTCTGAATCATTGGTATAATTCAAAAAGTCACTGCATGCATTGAAGAGATAAAAGAGATAGGTTGTGGGGTCAAGGAAAAAAGGGCATAAAAAAATTCCCGAAATTTAAATTTGGTTACATATTTGGTTTCCCCTCGAAGAGTTATGCAATGTCAAAAATAAATTATCTCAATTCGAGTTTGTATGCAAAAATTATGGCTTCCAAAAATTGGCAAATCTTACATTGAAACAGTTGGCATTCTCTAGCAACAACTAGTGGACACCAGCTATTTTTCATAGATGCTAGTAACAGTTGGCATTCACCAATGACAACATGCTGATAAGCATTCATATTTACGCACATTGATGTTTGCAAAGATGTTTTTCACCATCATAGCCATATAAACACATGTCAACATATCTTCCATGCCTCACCTTGTTGTGTATTTTGATTTATCTATTCACCTAAACAACTTCCACTTACTTTCACCATACTTTCAAAACACATTCTTAGAGTTTTGCCAAAAAATCCCAAGTTCATTTCTATATGGACCACTAAAATTTACCCTAAATTGTAGGAAGAAGATGATGCAAGTGAAGTGCACGAACTTTGGCCAAGATCTTGGAGAGTACATTATGCAAAGCGATGTATCTCTAATTGGTTATAATGAGTTATTATTCCCTAGGTTTAGAATTAAACATAATGTTGCCTTGGATGATGAGATTCCTAAAGAGATAATTTACATAATCTCTTTATAAACATGAAGCAAGTCTGGCCAACATATTGTGTAATGGCTTTGTAACATTCGCAAGGAAATCCATCAAGGCTCGAAGATTTGTCATTGGTCATGTGGAGGATTATCATATGAAACTCATCAAGGATGAGCAATGGATAACAAAGTTTCAAATAAGACGTGATAAACTTTCATGGAACAACATCCAGACATTCCTACAAAGCTTGATATATTTCGATAGAGTCTTCTAAGCTTGAAACACTAGTTTATCTATGAATGCACATGAGATCTCTCAAAGCTCATTGAACCAATTACAATATATTTCGATAGTGTTGATTTAATTTTTAGCTTGCTTAGCTCGCAAGGATTTCAAAAACACCTTTGAGGCTTTGTCTATAGTCTTAAGCCAATGAAGGTGAGCATGGATTTGGACTCCTTTGACCTAAGCACTCCAAAATATTGAGTTTGTGTTTGAGGCGAGTAGTCAGATACTATAATTGAGTGTAAAAAGGGTTGAGTTCAAGTTAGGAGGATATTTTTGAGACAAATCACTATTAGCTCTTTTGTAAATTATCACCACTTGTTTACCAAACTATTTGAGAAAGGTGGTGGTGCATGCAACAACATCAATCCTCCACTCAATCTAGCTAGAAGTGAAAGGTAGGCATATGGCACTAGATTCCAATCCCTTACAATTAACTGAATTGTACCTTCATGGGCCAAGAAGAATGTGTTCATAAAAAATTATGTGTGAAAGATGTTTTGCAACTCATCCCTCTAGACCAATCATAAATTGATGAGGTTGTGATAATAAAAGATAATTTCTAGATGACCGATAACATGCCGTAGTCGAGTCTTTTTTACCTTGTTCAAGAATACATCTTCTTATTATGAAGCTATTGAATCCATTAACACCTTATAATGTAAAGCCTCAAGTTCAAATATGTAGTGAAATAAGACTCAATTCTACTAGCAAGCATGATTCATATGCCCAAGTGGCTTGAAAATTTTAATTAGAAATAGATTAGCAAATTATAAACATAAATTTTTTTGGCATTACATTTAATTTTTACATCTCCCATCAACTATGTGGATATATGATATACAAAGGGTAGAGAATAAAATTGCACATTGGATTTCCAAGCCTTATCTTTAGTAGATAAGTTTCAGATATGCACTAAGGTGCCTCATGAATCCAAAAATGCAGCAATTGCAAAATATTCAATAAAATTATAGAGATAAATTTTGAGCAACCAAAAAATAATTCTAATTCTTCATTATTCTCCAAAATAAATACATAACGAGTCTTTATTTAAGTCACAACTCAAAGATAGACCTATCATACACAAATAAAAAGCTACTAAAACAAAAAGCTAACTAGAGTCAACCAAAATTTATATTTTTAATAGATGTTAAATCTTAAATAGGCCTAAAAATTATCCCTTATTTTTTTTTACCTATATATATAAATCTTGAGAGTGACTTGCAAACCAAGTTCTTGCTTAGATTTAAAAAAATGTTAAATGTAAAACTTATGATAATATCAAAATGTAATTTTTGTCCCTTAGATGGTCATTTTTAACACCTAAATATTGTCAAAATAAACCCTAATCGACTAAAGTGATTGTGATGACATGGAGCTCTTCAAGAACCTTTTTTTCAAAATACTCAATTGGCTTCCTGGATCAAAATTTATGGCATCTACAAGATAGGTTATCACATTAGTGCTTTTTGCGACTTGTGTCTACTACTCCTCTTATTGGGTGACATGTAATGTAGCTTAATACAAGTTTTCCATGCTAATTCATGAATACGTATGGACTAATGTAAACCAAACCCATAATTTTTAAAGAGTCACTTTGGACATTTGATGCCTCATGCAAGGTAAAGGAGGAATGGGCATAATTGGTGTCTATAGACAAAGTATTACATTTTGTGCCAAATAGATTCTTAAAGATATTGAGGGTTCAAAGGCATGGATAATTATTCTCAAGCATTACATATATGTTAGTCTACCTTATGGAAATAAGGCTTGGAATCAATAGTTGGTTTTCACACAATACTCATCACCTTATCCCTAGTTAAAATTAAAGGCTTGCTTGTTTAATGTAACAATTGAAAATGTTTTGATTCAATCAAACCATTCATCACTTGGACTAGAAATGTGTTTAGACGGGTTTCTGTTTCAATGACTACAATCTTTGGTGATCTCTTGCCATCAACATCAACACCCTGTAGAAACTCCAAGTATTAAATCTCTCAGGATTTTTATAAACTTATCCATTCACAATATACATAATATTTTTCTTCTAAAGACTAGACTCATTGGCCTATCTTGTAGAGGAAGCTTAAACTTATTAAATATGATTTTATTTCTATTTTTTTGTATTCAATATCTTATCCCTAATGTTATGATGCATAAGTTGGGTTCTCAACAACCAATTTCTTGGCAAAAAGATTGGCATTGGAATTGTAATACACATTTCAAGAGTTACAATTATCCTTTTCTTATCAATGATTTGTAAGTTGTATAGCTGGTATTAGATTTTGCTCTTTTTATTTAATCAATTATGGTTATTGGTTTGTCAAGTATTGCCTTTGGGTAAGGGCTTCTTTATATTAGGGTTCCCACATTAAGTGTCTTGCCTACAACATACCAAATACCTTCAAGCATGTTTTTTGGAATTTTCACCATACCGAAAGTGCTTGAAAGTGGATTCATAGTGATTTTGTGCCTTACCATCCCAAGCCTATTTCATAGAGACTTACTCTCATTGGGATTCTTCTAAGTGGCTGAACTATATTGTGTTTGGAATTTATTTAGAGCTCTTATTATTTTCAAGACTTGGAAGTCTAGAAACTCTCTTATTTTTAACAATGATTATGTTTCAAATTAGTTTTCAACTAATGAGAAGGTATATGTGCTCCTATGTGTATTATTTTAGATCTAGGCATAAGTAAAGAATATGGTTTTAGACTTTTAGCACCGCTAGGGATTTTTCAATCATTGAGGAATACCAAAATCCCACCTCAAGGATATTCTCCACGAATTCCATGGTGGTAGTTGAACCACTCACACAACCACTTCTCTACCCCTCCTCCTCAATTGAGGGGTTGGAACATGCCTACCTGTGGTAAGAACGCCATTGGGTCTGCAAGGTGGGCATCTCTATGTGGTATCGAGGTGGGTGTCTCTAACGTAGATTGTAGTGGAAACTAGTGTGATAAATTTTTCTCCACTTGGATGGGGAGTGTTTGTGCCTTTGATTGTGCATGATGGTCAAGGCATATAGAGGGCACTAGACCCACCTTCAGGGAAGCCTTCTACTTGGAAGAATCCACTTCCTTGGGACAATCCACCACCACTTCCTTCCAGCACTTTTTTTTTGTGCAAGTGTGGCTCTATGTTATTATGTTTCTTGGTGGCTTTATATATTTTTTTGTTAAGTTTATTTTTGATACTTTTGGATTGTAAATGCCAACTGACCACCTTTTTATAAAAAACCATATGATGCACTATATATATTTTTACTAATAAATATGGTGGTCTTTCCTAAAAATATATATATTAAATTGATGTTAATTATAAATCTCATCTACCATAATATATACAATACATATATGTCATAGATTGTATTAATTCCAAAAGCCTACATTCTATCTTTATGGAGTGTGAAAGCATCAAATCTCTCATATATTTGTCGTTATAATTTCTTAAGATCCAATCAACAAACTATATATATATATATATATATTAATTTATGTTATATAATAATTTTTTTTCTTCAAAATTTTTTAGAAGTCACTAATTTTATTTATGTAATTTATATGATTTAGTTTTTACTTTTGTAATCATAAGGCTAATTTTTGTACCTTTTTTAAATTATATATATATATATATATATATATATATATATATATATATATATATATATATATATATATATATATATATTTTAAAAAGTACAAAAATTAGCATTATGAATACAAAAGTCAAAACTAAATCATATAAATTACATAAATAAAATTAGTGAGTTTAAAAAAAATTTGAAGAAAAAAAATTACTATATAACATAAAAATTTAAAATATATATTATATTTAAACTAAGAGACATTCTTTACCTTAGGAGATGTTCTATAATGGTATTTTAGAGTGGTGACGGATTTTAATGTAGTGAATGTATTCAATTTTAATTTTAATTTTAAATTTTACCATTACTTATAATTTTTATTTTATTTTTTTAAGAATTCAATTGAAAAATCCCAACATCTTAGTTGTATGATGAAATTTGGAGCCCCTTTTTTTCACAATTTTTTTTGAGATTGACACATTGATGTAGTTAAATTGACACAATTTATCACCAACCAATATGAAATTTATGAAAAAAGTAATAATATTATAAATAATTATAATAATTAATAATTGTGGTATATAAAAAATCTTAAACATTTTTTAGATATATAAATTTAAAATATCTATACTAATTATAAAATACAATAATATTAATTATAAAAAATATTTTTAAATTAAAAATTTGCATTATATTTTCACTAAAACTGCCCAAAATATATTTGGAATCATGACCTGAAACATAAATTCTTAAATAAAAAATAATTTAAATTTTTTATTTAACACTGAATCCTTAAAAACAATCTTACAATCTTCTAAATAGTAACTTTGATAAATATATGTTGACTGATAACTACTGTTATGCTCATTTCTCTTAAGATTGTGAAGGAAAACCTCCTTAACAATTTTTACAAAATTGCTGAAAACCAAGTGGGCTCATAAACGATTCTGCCCTCTTTCTTCCATTGACAGGCCCCTCACAATCTTATCAGTACCAATAACTGCTGTGGCTGCCACATAATATACAGTTATAAGTGCTCCATGTACAAAACACAGCACTGCTCCAAACCACAAAAATTTATGGTGGCTAAGTGAACAAGTGGTTCTTGAATGGTCGTTGTACATAGCTCCAAGTATCAACAACGTGAATGCCACACCAAACATTATCCTGTTACACCCAAAAACAAATAAATATCCAATATATAATTTATGTTACCATAATTTTAAAGAAAAAATCAGCTTATAAATGAGATTTTAGAATCATAAAATAAATTTTAAAATGTATTAAAAAATATATATTAGAAGTAACTAAGATATGTAGGTAGAAGAATTACAAACAAATATACATTGCATTGAGTTTGTCTTATAACAATTAAGCGGTTAGCTTTCTGTTCGAATCATTCAGTTAGGCACAATGAAAGATCATAATTTATAAAAATTATTCAACTCATGAATAAATAAAGATTTTAAAATCATAAAGAAAATTTCAAAATATATTGAGAGATATATATATTAGAAGTAATAACTTATGTATTTAGAAGAATTACAAACAAATATTATATTCAAAACGTTAGGTGATTATATAAGAGATGTTCTAAAACTTAGTAATATGATTTTGAATGTTTTCTAAGCTAAAAGTAATATTGCTCACATTGTGCTTTGGTCCCATAAATTTCATGTCTTCCTTTAAATTACAATTATAAAAAGGAATCTCTTTTTTTATAAGTTTTTAAAAAAGAAAGTACTTAATGATATTAAAGTTATTGGTTGAGAATTCATAGCTATTGGAATTGGCATTATTAATTGGAGATCTTACTATCAAATTCATATTGTTGTCAATATTTCGAACTATCACTTATCTTGATGATGTCCAAAAATACTGGTTCGAAATATTGACGCAATATAAATTCGATCACAACATGTTCAATTAATAATATTAATATCAAAAATGTTTCTAAAAAAAAACGTATTAATATTATATCAAGTCATTATTTTTAATGATTCTATCCATATCATGATCAATGATAGAAAAAATGAATCACATCCTAAGAGTTTACCCTAACACACCAAAAAGAAAAGAAAAATAGTTGTCATCAACAAATTAATAATTAGGTGATAAAGCTTTAAAAAAAATTCAAACTCCAAAAAATTCAACAACTCAATGATAGAACACCCAGATATACAAATAATAAGTCCCATGTTTGAGAGCATTACTCCAATTTTAATGCATGTAATCCCCTATGATTTTTTTTATCTTACAATTATTAAGAATTGTCATTCAACCCAAAATGTCTTTTTATTTTAAGGGTAGAAAGCCAATGCATTAAAATGAAGTATTAATGCCTTACAAGCCCTCTTGTCTTACGATTATTAGCAATTGCCATTCAACGCAAAGGCTCTTTCCATTTTTCAAAGAGATCCCACCACTAAATAAAACAAGAAGCAAGTAAAATCAAATTTTTTGAAGATCCATGCAATTGCAAAGAGAAACTCTAGCATGAAACAATTTCAAAGCCTACTCTCAGACAATTTTAAAGGCTTGAAGTACTGTCAGTCCAAGGAGAGGATATAAACAAGAAGCCCAAATCGCAAAATGTGAAATCTCACTCTTCCTCCCTCTTTTAATAAATCTTTTTGAACTGTAGTGAAAAAACACAAATCCCTCTAAGAAAGCAAAATATAAGGATTCACCTAAAACAGTACATGTGAAGCATATCGTATACAATTTTAAAAGCTTATGATGATGCTGTAGTCTCAAACTGTGGCTTCTCTTAGATGGCCTGAATGTACACCCTAGTTAAGTCAAGGGAGAAAAAAAAAGAAAAATTTATGTTACCATGAAAGGAGGAGTGAAATCCCAGCAATCTGCTTGTTGACAGGAGAACTCTGAAGCTCCTGTGTAGACCCATAACAAATATACCCTCCTGCTACATTGCCAATTATATGGGCTATCAACAAGAGTGAAGCTGCTGCTACTCCCAGTTCAAATGCCTTATGACTTGGCTCTCTGCATTCAATAAACCAAATTCCTATATGCTTCTCCTGCATTCACACATAAATAGCCAAAGCACCACTACAAGAATAAGTTATAAGATAAAAGAGTAACCCAGATTGAAGAAATGCTACAACTCTGCACCATCTAGCCCAACATTCACTATTTGTATTAGAACTAAAGGATGGTGTTCTAGGCTCACATTAAATCCACTCAAACAAGTTCTATAGTTAGTAGATCAATACCTGATTCTGGGCATTTGCTGCATTGAGACCTATGATACCTGCTGTCACGTCCAAGGGCACAACAAAAAGACATATTAAAGCTCCTGATAACGTCATCATTTTAGATCTTGTTGTATATTTTATGTATATATGTTCTTCACTCCTGCTCTACAAACAAAATAAACCCCTTTAAGTTATCAGTCAGAGAATTCAGGATATGTAGAGAACATTGTTGTTGTTTACGTACAACCTGACAGACTGAGGCTGAAACAACCAATTAATTAATCCTAGGCATGCACTAGATGGAAATGGAATAAGTATGTTCACAGAAATCCAACCGTGGTGGTATAAAAAGAGTGAAAACCAGGAGGACCGAAAGCAAAACAATGACTGTTAATGAAAAAGAATGTGGGTTACCTATAAACAGGGAAAATCTCAAAGGACACATCCTTTGAGATCTTGCAGGGTACATTCCGCAAAGTGACGTGTCTCTAATTAGTTATAATGATTTATGGATCCCCAGCTTTAGAAATAAACTTAATGTTGCCTTGGATGATGATATTCTTAAAGAGATAATTGACATAATTATTTTATAAACATGAAGTCGGGTCCAACAAACTGCCTAGTGGTTTTGTAAAATTCACAAGGGAACTCATTAAGGGTCGAGGATTTGTCAATGGTCATGTGGAGGATTGTTATATGAAGCTCATCAAGGGTGAGCAATGCATTATACATTTTTCAAAGAAATGTGATAACTTTTCATGGAACAACATCCAAACATTTTTACAAAGTTTGATATTTTTTTACAAAGTTTTCTTAAACTTAAAACACTAGTTTATCTATGAAGGTACTTGAGATCTTTGGAAGCTCATTAATAGATTTTGATGGAATGCTTTAACTAGCAATAGTGTTCACATTTTTAGCTCACGTGTTCATGGGGCCCACCAAATCAATCAAAGTGTAACACTAACGGTTGGAGTAACATCCGTTAACAACACGTTAAGGCAAACAATAGTAGTTAAGGAAAATAATAGCGGTTAAGGAAAACGACAACGGTTAAGCCAAACATACATTGTGAAATAAAATGTCAATATCCGTTGAACGCTGATTTGTTACTTATGTGCCTTTCCCCTGTTCAAAGAGTATACTAGTTTTCATCTGCCATTATAGTATTCTTTTTCTACCTATGCAGAAGCATGAATTGTGGGAGCATTCCTAGGGATGCATTTTACTATATAGGTTGGTAGCTATAATGAATTGCATTGTCTTCATTATTGAATTGCCAACCCTTGAGCATGATATCAGTTCAACATCTCAGAAGGGCATATTGTAACTAGATTGTGTAATACATTTGGGTTTGTTTTATGTTGATTGTGTTATTGACTGCATAGAGAAATTAATGATTAGGTAGGGCAAAATCATTCATGCAACACATAGTTTATTGAATAATTTGTGTAATTAAGATATGATACATATAATTCAGTGATCACATATGATTTCAACATATATTCATTATTGGATATGCTACACATAAATGAATTTGAACTATGTACCTTTGTATTCTAGCTTTTTGCAATAAAGGAATTTGAATGTTTGGAAATTTGACCACTGTTGTGTACATAAAGTATAGTTATAACCGTCATCAGCATGAGCTTAGTAATAAAAGATATATGCACGTCTTTTGCACAGAATAAGTTAGAATCCTAAAATCATTCCCAAATAAGCATACCATCATGGGTTGAAGCAGTTAACAATACAATCAATGCCTTATTGTAGGAGGCAGAGTATAGGAGTCTACTGGAAGTAGTAACTGACATTGAATGAATTATGAGTTCAAATAAATTTTATGGAGCATATCCTAATTACTCAAACATGAAAAATAAATTAAGCATTCAATGAATGCCTAAGCTCTCACTAATCATTAATTCCTTTGAGCAGGCAACAAAACAATCAACATAATACTCCTGAGTTCTTCGATTATAATTATCCTAATATGAAGGATGGACATGCAAAACACTTATGTTCATTTTTATTGATATCTCAATCAAGCTAATAATAGAAGGCTAATGGAAAACCATTGACTATATTGTTGACTGCTTGAACCCCCTGATGATATGCCTATTTGGGAATGATTTTAGGATCTTATCCTATTTTATGTTTAAACATGCATCTATTTTTTATGACTCAGCTAATTCACTTAAATGGTGATATGAATGGATGTTTTAATGTTTAATTTCTTATTGCTAATGGAAAGACTCACATAGGTGGTGGATATCTTAGTACTATGTTTCTCTCTGTGTTATTTTTCTCTTAACTTAGTACTTGGTATTGGTCTTTTTTGTGGCATTACTTTGTTTTTGCTCTGTACCTTTGTATTTTAGCTTTATATTGTAAGGGAATTTGAATGTTTAGAAATTTGACCCCTATTGCGTACATACAATAAACTATGGTTATAACCGCCATTAGTATGAGCTTAGTAATAGAAGATAGATACACATCTCTTACACATAATAGGTTAAGATCCTTAAATAATTCTCAAATAAACATACCATCAGGGGTTGAAGTAGTTAAAAATACAATCAATGCCTTAGTCTAGGAAGCAAAGTATAGGAGTGTGAGTTTTGTTGGAAGTAGTAACTAACATTAAATGAATTATGCATTCAATGAATTCTATGTAGCATATCCTAATTACACAAACACACAAAATAAATTATGCATTCAATGAATGTCTATGCCCTCGCTAATCATTAATTCCTTTAGGTAGGCAACAAAACATTCAACATAATACTCGTGAGTTCTTCGATCACAATTTTCCTAATATGAAGGACATACTTGAAAAACACTTGCATTCATTTTTATTGATAACTCAATCAATATAATAATAAAAGGCTCATGAACAACCATTGACTATATTATTGACTGATGGTATGCCTATTTGGGAATGATTTTAGGATCTTATCCTATTCCATGTTTAAATGTGCATCTACCTTTTGAGACTTAACTAATTCCTTTAAATGGTGATAAGTATGGATGTTTCTCTTGTTTAATTTCTTATTGCTAGTGGAAAGACTCACATAGGTGGTGGATATCTTAGAACTATGTTTCTCTCTATGTGTTATATTTATCTTAACTTAGTATTCGGTATTGGTCTTTATTGTGGCATTAGTTTGTTTGTACTATGTACCTTTTATTTTAGCTTTATACTATAAATGAATTTTAATGTTTGAAAATTTAACCCCTATTGCATACATACAGTAAAGTATTATTATAACTACCATCAGCATGAGTTCAATAATAGTAGATACACGTCTCTTACACAAAATGGGTTGAGATCCTAAAATCATTTTCAAATAAGCATAACATCAGGGGTTAAAGCAATTAACAATACAGTCAATGCCTTATTGTATAAGGTAGAGTATAGGAGTGTGAGTTTCATTAGAAGTAGTAACTGACATTGAATGAATTATGCACTCAATAAATTCTATGTAATATATCCTAATTACATAAATATAAAAAATAAATTATGCATTTAATGAATGTTTATACCATCACTAATCATTAGTTGTTTCAAGAAAGAAATAATATAGTCAACATAATACTCAATTCTTCAGTCATAATTATCCTAATATGAAAGATGGGCTTGAAAAACACTTATGTTCATTTTTCTCGATAATTCAATCAAGCTAATAATAGAAGGCTCATGGAAAACCATTGACTGTATTGTTGACTTCTTGACCCCTTGATGTATGCCTATTTGGGAATGATTTTAGGATCTTACCCTATTATGTGTTTAAACATGCATCTATTTTTTGTGACTCAGGTAATTTATTTAAATGCTGATATGAATGCATGTTTCTATTGTTTAATTTCATGTTGCTAATGGAAAGACTCACATAGGAGGTGGATATATTAGTACTATGTTTTTATCTATGTGTTATGTTTCTCTTAACTTAATACTTGGTATTGGTCTTTCTTGTGTCATTATTTTGTTTGTGCTTTGTACCTTTGTATTCTAGCTTTATAGTGTAAAGGAATTTGAATGTTTGAAAATTTGACAATTGTTGCATACATACAGTAAAGTATAGTTATAACCACCATCAACATGAGCTCAATAATAGAAGATAGATTCACATCTCTTGTACAAAAAAAGTTAAAATCTTAAAATTATTCCTAAATAAGCATACCATCAGGTGTTGAAGCAGTTATCAATACAATCAATGCCTTGTTGTAGGAGGTAGAGTATAGGAGTGTGAGTTCTATTGGAAGTAGTAACTAACATTGAATGAATTAGGCATTCAATGAGTTTTATGTAGCATATCTTAATTACACAAACACATAAAATAAATTATGCCTTCAATGAATGCCTATGCCCTCACTAATCTTTAATTCCTTAAAGCAGGCAATAATACAGTCAACATAATACTCCTCAGTTCTTCAGTTATAATTTTCCTAATACAAAGGATGGGCTTGCAAAATGCTTATGTTCAATTTTTTTGATAACTCAATCAAGATAATAATATAAGGCTAATGAAAAACTATTGAATTTATTATTGACTTCTTGAACCCCTTAATGGTATGCTTATTTGGGTAAGATCCTAAAATCTTACCCTATTTTGTGTTTAAACTTGCATCTATCTTTTGTGACTTAGCTATTTCCCTTAAATGATAATATGAATGGATTTTTCTAATGTTTAATTTCTTGTTACTAATGGAAAGACTCACATAGGTGGTGGATATCTTAGTGCTATGTTTTTCTTTATGTGTTATGTTTATCTTAACTTAGAACCCGGTATTAGTATTTCTTCTGGGATTAGTTTATTTGTGCTCTATACCTTTGTATTCTAGCTTTATACTATAAAAAAATTGAATGTTTAGAAATTTGACCCCTATTATGTACATACAGTAAAGTATAGTAATAACTGCCATCAGCATGAGTTCAGTAATAGAAGATAGATGCACATCTCTTTCACATAAAAAGTTAAGATCCTAAAATTATTCTCAAATAAGCATACAATCTAGGGTTGAAACAATTATCAATACACTCAATGCCTTTTTGTAGGAGGTAAAGTATAGGAGTGTGAGTTCTGTTGGAAGTAGTAACTGACATTGAATGAATTATGCATTCAATGAATTCTATGTAGCATATCCTAATTACACAAATACACAAAATAAATTATATATTTAATGAATTCCTATGTCCTCATTGACCATAATTCTTTCAAGAAGGAAAAAAAATAGTCAACATAATACTCCTCAGTTCTTCAGTCATAATTATCCTAATAGGAAGGATAGGCTTGTAAAACACTTATGTTTATTTTTATCGATAACTCAATCAAGCTATAATATAAGGCTTATGGAAAACCATTGACTATATTGTTGACTACTTGAACCCCCTGATGGTATGCCTATTTGGGAATGATTTTAGGATCTTACCCTATTCTATGTTTAAACTTGTATCTATCTTTTGTGATTCAACTAATTAATTTAAATGGTGATATGAAAGGATCGTAGCCATGTTTTGGGTCACGAATAGTTGTGAAATCCACTTAGATAACATACACACCATTTCAGTCCAATTTATACATTGAAGGATTTGGAACCCTATTATGTGAACATTTGATATCACGATTGATCAATTAAAACATATGGCAAAATAAAACATAATTACTTGGATATTCAGTGTTCTTTTTGATTTCATTTACCATGGCCAAAGAAGCAAGACATGAAAAGCTAGATGAGAGAGAGTACATGTGGAGTGAGGACATTTGTATCTAGTGATTGACAATGTTATTTACTCTTCCTCACATAACCTAGAAAATTACGAGGTAAATAATCAAGATATCAAACTTTTTCAATCATTATTTCCAAGAAATAAGAAAATATCTTGTACGATAGTAAATAAAATAAGGTTAAAAGTATATTATGATGGTAAAATGAAAAAAAATTGAAATCTCACACTATTACCTCCACCACCACCATAGATGCCATTATAGGTTATGCCTTATGATCCCAAAACATGACATCAATACACGACATAATTAGCTTAATTATCAAAATAAAAATAATTAAATTAAGATTGTCTACCAATTTTAGTGCAAAACTATAAAATGTAGCACATGATAAATTATAGAAGTTTAAATATAATACGATACACGTTTAAAAAATACAATATTGTCCATAGTGAAAGTATTACTTTATTTATTTATTTATTTTACATTTCATTGCTTCCCCATCCATAAAAATTAAGGTTATGCCCTTCTTAGATGATAAAATGATATTATGCAGAAAGGGATTGATGATTCAATAATGTAGACAATCCAATTCATTGTAGGTAACCAACCAAAATACAAAAATTCTCATTTGGGATGCTCCTATGAATGCAATGCACAATTATGGAATTGGGTAATGAGTACATGAGCTTATGCAGAGGTCAAAAAGTAATAAGGTAATGGAAAATGAGAAATGAAATATGGTAAAGGCTTGTGGGTAATTGAGGATGTAAGAAATGGGGCCAATTATCAAAGGGATAAGGAGCCAATGCAATGGATGGAGTAGAGGGACCCTCAGAGTATCCAAAAAACATGTGGAAATTATGCTGATAGTTGAACTCCACATGCCTATTGGATAATTTTTCTACCCTCAGAATATCCAACAGGCACATGGAGGTCACACTGATAGTTGATGTCCACATGCATGTTGGATACTCCATCTACCCTTAGAGTATCCAACATGCATGTGGAGGTCACACTGACAGTTGACCTCCACATGCATGTTGGATACTCTAAGGGTAGGTGGAGTATCCAACAGGTATGTGAAGGTCAATTATCAGTGCAAATTCTATGTGCCTATTGGATACTCTATGTACCCTCCTCCCCTTCATCCATTCCATTGGCCCGTTATCCCTTCGATGATGAGTCCCACTTATGACAACCTTGATTCAAGAATAACTAGCTGGTATGTTCTTACATTTAATTATCCTTTACCCCTTAACTGTTGTCATTTACCTTAACCACTATAATTTATCATAACATGTTTTTAACAGATGTTAACCTCAACATGAGCACTATAATTTGACTAATTTGTTAGGACTCACATACATGTTAGTAAAAAATGTAAGTTTTATTGCTTGTTAAGGCACTCCCTCTTCCATTTTTGAGCATAACCAGTAGGTATAATCAATGCTTAGGCCAAAGTGATGGAGAAGTGAGATGTGACCAACTAGGGGTTAAAATCCAACATGGAAGTCCATGATGAATGCAAGTGCCTTAACTAGAAGGTGTGTTCACATTGTCATTTGAATTATGGGTCAACAGGCTCTTACATAGGTATAAAAGGAACAATGTAATGTAAAATGAGCACTGATATAGTTTTTGAATAGGGGAACAATACACAAGTAACAAGTTAGCATTCAATAGATATTAACATTTATTTTTCAACTAGAATTTACCTTAACTATTATTTTTTACCTTAGCATGTTTTTGACAGATGTTAGCCCAACTATGAGTGTTGGACATTCATCGATTTGGTAGTCCCCACAAACATGTCAGATAAAGATGTGAGCACACCAACTATTTAAGATTCTCATATTTGGTGTGGACTTTTATGCTACATGTTGACCCTCAATTTGTCACATCTTACTTCTCTGTCACTTTGCTCTAGTGCATTTTGGCTTAATCATTGAATGTGCCTCCTAGTTATGCTCATAATCGAGGATGTAAAAAGTGAGTCCCATCATTAGAGGGATAATGGTCCAATGAAATAGATAGATGGGAGGGACCCTCAAAGTATCCAATAGGCATGTTGAGGTCACACAAATAGTCTAAATCCACATGACTAATGGATACTCCTTCTACCTCAGAGTATATATGACTAACATCGATGTCAAACTAAAAGTTGACATCCATGTGTTTGCTAGATAATCCATCTACCTTTAGAGTATCCAATAGGTATGTGGAGGTTAGGCTTACATTTGACTTCTACATGCAACTTGGATACTTTGTCTACTCTCATAACATCTGGTAGGGACATGGAGTTCACACTAATAACTGACCTACACGTTTGTGTTGGGCATTCTGACTCTCCTCCCTCTCTGTCCATTCTGTTGGCCCATTAGCGCTCAGATGATGGGGTTCACTTCTTATATCCTCAATTATGATTGTAACTAACTAGTATGTTCAACGTGAAATCATAATTAATGATTAATAAGTTGGGCCCATTGACGAAGGGATAATGGGCTAATGCAAGTGATGGTAAATGGAATATTATGTCATCATTTTCAAATATCATGACCCTAACACCACTGGTAAATAAAGTAACCAAAAGGGCATGTGGAGGTCAACTACCAACATGATAGTCAATGCTAAACATACTATCTAGTTACACTCATAATGGAGGATATAATAATTAATCCAACCAAAATAATTTATGAGCATTGAATGTTCAGCATGGATGACCATGGTAGCAATTGACCTCTGCATCCATGTTAGTTATTTTGTCTATGATCTACCATCTACTAGGTTTCAACTTCACAACCTCATTACTTTCTACAAGTGCTATGTGTGTATGCCTCATAATGAAATGTAATGTGGTTTCATGAACCCTAATGTGTGTAATAGTATTTTACATTCATATTCAAATGTTGAGTGTGCATGTGCCCATGAAAATGCATTATTATAAAGTACAATAATAGAAATAAAGTGATCATGATAGAGATACCTTTGCTCCCTCCATAAGATAACATCTAAAATTCTTCATTTAAACATTTCCTCTCGGTATACAATCACATTATAATTTTATACAGCCACAACATTAAAGTTTCAAGAACGTTTATCCAATTTCTTGGAGGTAAGGAAAAATTCATAATGTTTACAATCATTGTAATGTTATACACAGATCAAGTATTCATATTTTTTTAAAATCAAAATTTGCATATATATTCATTGTCTGTAAAATAACCTTTACATTCTATATATTATTCTCAAATATGATACATATAAAGTAACTTGAACTCTATACCTTTGTATTCTAGCTTTATACTATAAATAAATTTGAATGTTTGGAATTTTGACCCCTAGTCTATTCACAGTATTGCCCATCTTACTACATCAACAAAAGAAAGCAATGAACCATTAGTCTATATAATGGTCTAATGTTGGTATATTCACACTATTATCTATCTTGTTACATAAAGGAAATGACCAATGAATAATCAGTCTATATAATGGTCTACTATTGGTCATTGTCAATACTAAGTATTATTTTAAGCATTAGGAATACTACTAACCTTCACGTAAAAACTAAAATGATCAATCCTACTACATAAAGGAAAGGAACCAATGAACTAATAGGCATCCCATTATCATAACAAGACAATAAAAATGGTGTTACTATTATATAGTAGACCATTATACAAAATGTACAAAATATAAGGGGTATTATATAGATATAGACAAGCAAGACGTAGGGCATTATACATACTATAATAAGATGGACAAAAACATACCATTATTCAGACTGATGGCTCATTAGTTCCTTTCATTTATGTAAGTAGATGAAGGTCAACACTCATCTCAAAAAGGCATATCAGTTTAGTTTGTGTGATACATTTAAGTTTATTTTATGTTGACTGTATTGACACCTGCATGAAGGAATTAATGATTAATTTGTTGAATAGTTTGTCTAATTATGATATGATACATATAATTTAGTGAATTTATAAGATTTAAATGCATAATCATTATTGGATATGAAACATATAAAGGAATGTAAACTCTATACTTATGTGTTCTAGCTAAACACTAGTCACACAAAACTCCAACAATACCCCCTAAACATTGATTGTTTCAAGCAGTCAAAAATATAGCTAATGGTTTTCCATGATCTTTCTATTATGAACATGATAGAGTTATGAACAAAAAGGAACAAAGTGTTGTGACACCCCACAAAAAATACCAATACCAAGTACTAAGTTAAGAGAAACATAACACATAGAGAGAAACATAGTACTAAGATATCCACCACCTATGTGAGTCTTTCCATTAGAAACATGAAATTAAACATTAGAAACATCCATTCATATCACCATTTAATAGAATTATTCAATTTATAAAAGATATATGCATGTTTAGACACATAATAGTGTATGATCTTATAATCATTCTCAAATAGGCATACCATCAAGGGGTTCAAGTAATCAACAATATAATTAATGGTTTTCCATGAGCCTTTTATTATTATCTTGATTGAGTTAACAATAAAAATGAACATAAGTGTTTTGCAAACCCATCCTTCATATTAGGACAATTATGACTGAAGAACTGAGGAGTATTATGTTAACTGTATTGTTGCCTACTTGAAGAAATTAATGATTAGTGAGGGCATAGACATTCACTAAATTCATAATTTATTTTACGTGTTTATGTAATTAAGATATGATACATAGAATTCAATGAGCACTTAATCCACTAAATGTTAGTTACTAATTCAAACAAAACTCACACTCCTATACTCTTTCAATTATCAACAACAAATTAAACTTTAGAGTGACATAGGTATTGGATATCTTCTTAGTGGATAGTGGATATACTAGTACTATGTTATGTTTCTCTCTATGTTTGTCACATCCTGTTTATTTATGCTAGGTTTTAAGGTACTTGTCAGTGAACTATTGTCCCTCATCTACGGTGGCATATGTGTCCTTGTGACATGTAGATTATGATACATGTGCTTACAATTATTTATAGATATGCTTTTAATTGTCATGATTTTCGTAAGTAAATCAAGAAACTAGATATTTTATTTTATGAAGTAATTAATAAAAATATATTTATAAATGTCTCTGAATGTTTATCCAATTCATTATTGATATTTGAGATATCAATATAATATGACATATATTAATAGAATCTATATGTATATATACACTAGTTTTCGAAGATATGGTTATCTTTTAATTATGGGTTTATGCATATATATTTATTGAATAAGTAATTAATATTTCTTTAATTGTTTTTCATGGAATTTTTTTTTTTTTTTAATTACTCAATACTAAACAAATTTTATATATTAAAGAATTATTCGGTGAGTCAAACTATGGCTTTGGAGATTAAGTTAGACTTTTTATGTTTGTATGACTTGATTTATATATAATTGCCTAATTAAAAGCATAAGTTTATATGTAATTATGACTTACTAAGTAACTGTTAACGCTGACATTGCTAATAATCAGATTAATTATCTAAACTTTCATTTAGTCAACTTTATAAAAGTAATAATGGAAGCTTCGATGGAAGCGTTATGTTTAAAATTTAATTCGACTTGAATAATTTTGGAAGATCTCTAGTTCTTAATTCAAATTTAGAATTGCATGAGAATGAGAAAAGTGGGTTACTTTGAGGAGAGCAACATGCAAATGCAGTTTAAGCTTTTAGTCAAAAATTATTTTAGTAGTGATATGGGGGCCATTGATTAGGCTTGATTGTTTGCCTTCACATAATACTTTTTATCACCACATTTAGGGTTCAAACCTAAAAAAAGGTAGCCTTTTCATCCAACAACATTGTGATATCAAGTTCAATTCTTTTCTTTCTTTAATTCAACCAAGAGAAACACTGCCACCATTGTTTTATCTTAACTGTATCACTTAAGCAGAACGCCATTCCATTTCAGTCAAGGTTTTCAATGGACATTTCCTAGAATCATTCTTTTTCTCTGAGGAGACATACCCATTGGATTGTTATCTATCATTTGTTTACTGTTTATGTACTTATCTATGTATATCCTTTGCATATCCTATACTATGACTTCTTTTTAGGAAAAAAGATTGAACTAACATGCATTTTAGGAATCTGAAATGGAGGTTCAGGCATGGTAACACTTGCTGAATCTAGTCAATTGATAGAGATCATTGTGGTGTTTCATTATTAATCATTACTTGTTAGTGAAAATATAGTTGGCTAGTTTCATTGTAGTGGATCTATAAGTCTGTCAATTGACAAGCTTCTCTTGGGTCAATGTCAAATTATGGTAATGTGCCGATATACATTGACATGTTTGAGATTCTCTATATATATTACTTGGTTAGGCAGGACTTGGGGATTGATTATAGTCCCCAAAAAGGCATATTCTACTGGAGCAGTGTTGCTTTTATTTGGGTGGACAGAGATTTATGTGAATGGTGATAAGAATAATCTTCATGGCTCACTAAGCATAGGTAAGAGTGAAGGTTGTAGTATATTCTATTGTATAGATTTTTTTTGGTTTACTGGAGAGAATGCTATGTTTTTTTTCAGTTTATAAGAGAGAATGTTGTGTCTTTTGGAAATTTTAATCCATACTTCTAGAGAGAATCTGAAAGTTTCACCTTTAAGAAAGTAGGTATGTGATAGGGTAGCTCACTTTGAGGGGGAGTAGGTCTTCTATTTGAGGCATGGTGTGTTCAAAATTTTCATTAGTATTTCATTTTGGCATACATTTTATTATGTTAGTATTCAGTTTTCTCACATGTGGGTGAATCTTGATATGAAATTCATCTTTATTCCTTTCATATCGAAGAAAATGCATGAATTAATGACAACTAATAATTAATGCATTAGAATTTTATTTAAAATGGGCCAAATTGTTTCTGATTCCTATGAAATGTACATATTCTACCTTCTTTATCATGTTTAAAAGTATTACCATATGTGGAATGAAAATCAAATGCATTGAAGTTTTGATGAACTTCTTTTACAAAACACCTAGTTTTTATAAGGATTCCATGGCTAATTTAGTAGAGAGTTTGGAACTCTAGAAATAAAAAATTTATGGCACACGATGATTTTGGGTCAAGGGAATCAGGCACCTCAGGAAATTGAATGGTGTTATGTTCACCGCTACTGCGTGTTGGTGGAATAAGGGAGTGACTGCTCCATAACTATGTTTTTGAGGTAAATAATGCCTTAGTTATTGTTAACTAAAAAGGGTGAAAAATGATGGTATTTATGCGAATGAAATATGTTACCTTGGAAATCAAGTCAGTTGGATTTATTAAACCTACAGAAAATCCTTTTGACTCTAGAGCATAATAATGTTTTATTCTAGATGAATTCTTTTGAGTCTTAAACCTTGCCACTCCTACAAGGACTATGTGTACATTTTCATCTAATTTGGGAGATGATCTAGATTTTTATCTTAAGTTGATAAATACCTTACGATGTTTAATGGATATGTAATTAGAAAATCTAATGTTTTAATTGGTACATTAGTAGCATGTTTGAAATTGTGACTGAGACAAACCTACTTATATGCTGGAGACTATGAGAAGTTCCCAAGTACATTTGTTTATTTTTGTACAACTATCTATATGTATATATGCTATGCGATAATGTACGTCTTTGACAACCTAGCTTATGTGAGTTTTAATGCAAGTTATATTTTTTGGACACCTGTTGAGGCTTCTCACTATAATGAAGAAACACGGTTATCCTTACTTATGTATGAAATTTTATTATAAGCATGTACCTTTAGTAGTTTTGGTATAACTACATCTAGCCCTGATTCTGTGTATGTAGGTGACAACACAGATATGTATGGCATCTCAAGGAGTAAACATGGGCATAGGAAACTAACCTTGATATGTATTCCTTAGTATGACATCTGCTATAAATGCTAGTGAAAGTAAATAACCTTTATGTGGCACAATACTATTATGAAAACTTGTTGATAGGATCAATTTTGTAGCATCTTGAAAGGATGAAATCTTGTATGTGGTATATTTCATGAGGAAGTTCACTGTGCAAGTGACTAGATATTTCTAAAATAACATAGTAAATTATGAGGTGTACCTAGAGTTTATGTTCTCTTCAGATTATTATTGAAGGTATGCTCAGACAGTATAAATTCTAACTTTCTTTATTATGGTTAGGTATAAGATTGCTATTGATTTTGAGTTGGATACTAAAAAAAAAGAGACCTATACCAGTATGGGATGTCATAGAGTTTTAAAATATAAAAAATATCCAGATGGTACATATTGTATACATTATATCTTGACCCATACCTGAATAAATATATAAGTTATGGTTATTAATGTTCTTGAAAGGATGAAATCTTGTATGTGGTATATTTCATGAGGAAGTTCACTGTGCAAGTGACTAGACCTTTCTAAAATAACATAGTACATTATGAGGTGTAGCTAGAGTTTATGTTATCTTTAGATTATTATTGAAGGTATGCTCAAATAGTATAAATTCTAACTTGCTTTATTATGGTTGGGTGCAAGATTTTTATTGATTTTGAGTTGGATACTCAAACACAAAGACCTATAGCAGTATGGGATGTCATAGAGTTTTACAATATAAAAGATATCCAGATGGTACATACTGTATACATTATATCTTGACCCATACCTAAATAAATATATAAGTTATGGTTATTAATGTTATTAAAAGGATGAAATCTTGTATGTGGTATATTTCATGAGGAAGTTCACTGTGCAAGTGACTAGACATTTCTAGAATAACATAGTATATTATGAGGTGTACTTAGAGTTTATGTTCTCTTCAGATTATTATTGAAGGTATGCTCAGATAGTATAAATTATAACTTGCTTTATTATGGTTGGGTGTAATATTGTTGTTGATTTTGAGTTGGATACTCAAACATAAAGACCTATAGAATATGGGATGTCATAGAGTTTTACAATATAAAAAATATCCAGATGGTACATATTGTATACATTATATCTTGAACCATACCTAAATAAATATATAAGTTATGGTTATTAATGTTATTAAAAGGATGAAATCTTGTATGTGGTATATTTCATGAAGAAGTTCACTGTGCAAGTGACTAGACATTTATAGAATAACATAGTATATTATGAGGTGTACCTAGAGTTTATGTTCTCTTCATATTATTATTGAAGGTATGCTCAGATAGTATAAATTATAACTTGCTTTATTATGGTTGGGTGTAAGATTGTTGTTGATTTTGAGTTGGATACTCAAACATAAAGACCTATAGAATATGGGATGTCATAGAGTTTTACAATATAAAAAATATCTAGATGGTACATACTGTATACATTATATCTTGACCCATACCTAAATAAATATATAAGTTATGGTTATTAATGTTTGGGTAAGAGTGATCATGAACTATGATAGTAGGGGATATTATAGGATACTTTAGCTTAGATGTAAATACTCGAGTGGTACATACTGTCGCTGTATGTTTAGATTTTCACCTAAATTAATTATTCTAATAATTTTGTTGGTTATTTCTTGAGCAACATATTCATAGCAGTTAGTAGGATAACATGTATGCGTGTGTACAATATTGAAAGTATAAATAAATGATAGGTTCAACTGTTATGTACTGTTTGTCTCACTTTATTTTGTATACTTAGTTTTTCCTAACATGTGATTTTATTTGGAACTATGAATGTGAATTCCTTCATCTTTGCTTTTATCTAGGTTTATATGTGAGAGTGTTTGGGTAAGCATACAACCCTGGATAACAAGGTGTTATATTAGAGTGTGTCATTTAGCTATGGGATTGTAGACTAGAGATTTAGAAGTTCATCTGTGTCACAAGTAGTTTGTTCCCTATTTGGCTTAGAATGTTAATCTCTTCAGTGGTGACATATCATGGAGGAGACCATCACATTTAAAAGGAGAACTACATCAGACCTTGATTCTGAGGAGTAGATATGTAGGCTGCCCAAGTTGTGGTGGGGGCATCGGGTCTAGATCTTTAGGCTATATTAGGGTAGACTTGATTTCATAGTAATCCATGTGACTATTTGAATTAGTACTAGCACTTAGTATGGGAATTTAGATTGTGCTAATATCCTTATTATGATAGTAAACTTTTTGTACCATATATTTTAATTTTATTGGATTGTGGAAACTATTACTTCTTGAAGTTGTTGATTATTTGACTAACCAAAGTATTCTAGCAACTATGGTTGAATGAATGTTCAATATTTAATTTTAAAAAAAATTGCTACTTTTTCTAAGTACAACTAGGTGGGTTGTTACATTTGGTATCAGAGCTTAGCCTTGAATGCTAGGACATAATGAGTCCATTAACATTTTTATATCTTCTATTTTTCAGAAAAGAGATTTTGAAAAAAATGTGTGGTACATTGAGTGTTTACCCTAAGAGCATTTGTAACCATTTAGAGTTATTAAAGGGTGGGTTTATCGAGTGTCTTGTTGATGATGGTTTTATAAGGTGTATGGGTCAGAGAGTACATATCTTAGTTCTTGAGTTATGAATAAGAGTTTCCTACCATATTTTTGATCTTTTAATTGAACACTTTGTGTATGACTACATCTTTCTTGGTAATTGAATCACCTTCACCATTTGTGTTTGTGTTTGACATACATGGAGTGCTTCTAATTTCAATATATATATATGATTTCATTTTATGTCTTGATTACATAAAAACTAGGAATGAGAATTTCTTTAGTTGGTTGCAAATGACTTGATTATAAATTCCTTTGCATTAGGAGTTAGTAGATTAGCATCATTATTTTATTTTTATTTATATATACTTGAGAAGAAGTATCATCTCTCTTCGTTAGCTTAGATGTGAGTTGTTATTCTCATTCTACTTGTACATCATTTTAAGCTACCAAAAGGGTTCATATTTTTAGGATGTTGATTTAGTGTTTTCTTAAGTGGAAACTTGTTTTTGAAATATTTTTTGGTCTCATTTCTCTTAATTTATGGGATAGTGTTTCCTACTTATTGAAAAAAGTTGTAGGATTGGATGAATTGGTGTGTCCTTGTGGTTAATATATTTTATTTCTAGTTGGGGAAGTAGGTTATGATTCTACTCTTGCAATTTGGTAAGTAATGTGGATTGCAGTGTTATCTTTTACCATATGAGGATATGTAGGAAGTTTTGTTTTGAGACGTTATCTCTCTACATTCTACTTGTAACTTTATAGAGATATTATTTTATCTAAAATGTAAATTTGACCACAAGGAGTGGTTAACAATGGATTTATATTAATTATAGATGATTATAATTAGTATGTTATTATCTACTTTTGTTAGACTAATATTATTCTCTTTTTAAATCATGTTGTTTTGAAGGGTAGTATGTGTACCTTTTTGTCGGGAGCAAGTAAGGTATTAGATGTACAAAAAATCTTGGTAAGGGTAGAGATAAAATTTTAAACTTGTTTTGTGCTAGGTGTGCAAGCAAGAGACATGGTCTCACTTATAAGGTTGAAGCATGATATAATCCTTTGCCTAAGTATGCTATGTTAATTGTGAGATTATTTATATAATAGGACAAGTTGCAAAATTATGATACTAATTATGTTTATCTAGTAGCAACTTAATTCAATCTCAGGATGATTGCATGATTTTATTATATATGTTAGTACATAGAAATCTTGTAGCATATAATATTGATTTTTATGATCTATTAGTATAGATTTGTGTTTCTTTGAGCTTCTTGCATATTTTTATTTGTAGATCATCAAGTCATAGAGACCCGAGGAAAGAGTGATGAATTGGGAATATGAGTTCTAAGCGATAGAATGGTATCCTACTTAGCCTCACATTAACTCAGATTGTTGGTACTGAGTTGGATCTAATAGATGAACTTATTGAATCTAGGATTTGACAGGTGAAACTTGTCAAATTCAGTCGTATGGCCATACACATGTATATTGGACAATGTTCCATGTGGACAATTATTCCAAGATTTTGCATATATTTTTACCAATTCCTATTCATCATCACACTTGTCTAGAGCTCCGATTGAATTAAGATAATATGGACATGTTATACTTATCTGAAGCTACACAAAGTAGTGATCGTATTAACATATACATATCATTTTTGCCAAGTGCCCTTAATACTTTTCTCCGGTTTGAGAAAAACACTCTTTGGGTTGGAGAGATGTGCAAAGGGACTGGAAGGTTTTGTGGAACTCTTCTTGGTTTTTTTTTTTTGACTTTTATGATGATCTCATGTGTATTTGGAAAGTTGGTAAGACTTTTTTTGAGTTGTTGAACCATGGGGTGGGAATTTTAATCATTAACATAAGTGATATTCTTAAAAATTAATTGTAAAATAGAAAATGTCACCGAGTAGGGTCTTGCGGGACTAATACTCTATGAATAATATTAAATGAGTGCACTAATATGATTTTTTAAGGTAAAAATTTGCAATTCTTTACATATTATGATATTAGATACTATGTTTATATGCTGATAATTTTGGTGTCAATCAAAACTTTTGTGTTATCAGGACGATGACCATTTTTAGGGGGGGAGGATGTCACATCCCATTTATTTGTGCCAAGTTTTATGGTACTTATCAATAAAGTATTATCCCTCATCTACGGTGGTGTATATGTCCTTATGACGCATGGGTTACAATACATGTGCTTACATTTTTTTTTATAGATATGCTGTTAATTATCATGATTTTCATAAGTAAATCAAGAAACTAGATATTTGATTTTATGAATAAATGATGCAGGAGCATCTACATTCATTTTCTTGGCAAGACATGGTTACAAGTCATGTTTAAATTCAAATTTCAAATTATTGTATTTTGCATCCAAAATGTTGTCTTAGAGGAGGAGTAATTGTAAATGTAAATGTAAAAGGTGAAAAAGTCAAAAATGGAAGTTAGTTTGAAACTCCTACGTTGGAAGACAATCTTGGCTTGTAGAGAGGATTAAGGAAATAGTTGGAATCCCCCAAGTATAGTAGGTTGTTTGAGGAAATCATGTATGTTTGTTTAGAGTCCAAAGTTGGACATAGGAGTTAGAAAGAAGAGAGTTTTATATGTAACAAATGTCTTTGATCAGCTAGTCAAAGAGGAAAAACAGGAAGGATCTCCTTGGGAAAAGGAAGCCGATTCAAAGGAGGATCTCGAAGAGCCCAAAAGGGCATAGATACCATTGGCAATGGGGAGAAGAAGGAATAATTACCTGTAGTAGAAAGCCAGCAGTGAATGCAAAAAGCTGCATAGTATGGAAGTTGAAATGGAACAGAAGTAAAAGACATGTAGCAGAAGCAAGGAGAAAGCGGCGAAGGAAAGGGTCAAAGATTAGAGGCCAGTGATGTAGAAAATGGTCAGCGTGCATCCAAAGGATAAGCGTGCGAATGGATTTTGTGAGAAAATTGATAAGGGTGAGATTAGACAGAGCTGATGCTGCTTCCAAAAGATGAAATCCAAGCAAGAATTGTTCAACTTAAGGACTGCCCGTACCAGACAGTGATGAAGAACTAGAAGAAGCGCCTCTGGCTGACACTGAGGATGACCTCAATGACTCAGGCATCCAGCAGGAGGAAGATGAGTTACAAAACTCTGTTGATGAGGAATCTGTAAGGTCAGATGAAGGATATGAAGATCTGGGCACTCCTTGATACGAAGGAGTATTTTTGAAATCACGGGAGCAAGGTTGGCGCACGTCTTCAATTAGACATGAAAGTGAGTTGCCAAAGATTTAGGATCCGATGGATGAGAGACGAGGATTATGATAGTCATAAGCCAAAAAGCATCAGTTTCAAATGGAGACCATGTTATCGATCCAGAAGAAGAGGAAATGGTGGCAAGCCTCATAGAGGTACCTTGGCAATGAGTTGATGTAAGTTTACATAAAAGAAAATAGAGATTTGATGCTCATAACACCATTCAGTGTAGACAGTTAGAGGTATGCTGTAGATCAATTTGTAAAGAGGTTTCCTGACAAACTTATTGTACAATGTAGTGAACACAATGCAATGAAGTTGACATTGCCAATTCTTTTGATATGACTTGCAAATCTTGTATGTCTGAGTCAGATACATTGAGTAAATTTATTTTGAATGATTCTTCATTACAATTTGAATGCTTGTCGAGTAGTGCCTCTATGACACCTTGCAAAATATCAATATCCATTATTTCACAGCACTGCACGGTTCCTAATCGATCTCAGAGTAAAAGTATGCCAAATCAATTACAGGAATGATTTTATCTGTGCCACATCATTTATTTTGAATGATTTTATCTGAGGCTGCCAGTGGTCCATGTTGACCATAAAAGTAAGTGACGTGTCTCCTGCAATAGGAAACTTATTACAGTCAAAGTAGTAGATTATAAGTGTAGCCTGTCTATAGTATATTAATGTCAGCACATCATTTTTTATTCCTGAGCAGTGTAAGGACAGGAGGTTCATATCATTTTTAAAGTTTGAAGAGCTGATGGTTCTGAGGTGGTGGTGGATAAAAAATTCTTGAGGTCCAATTATCCTTCATTGTTGATAGACTTTTATGAGCAGCATCTTTGATACAACAATACTGTGCAGAGGTCTATCATTTCTGTTCACAGGGTGAAAAGATTACTAGTTTCAGCAAGCAATCTAAGGACAGTTTCATCAATTTGGTATCAGAGCTTGAAGCTCTTGGGATTTGTTGAGAAAAGGTATGAGTAACCTGTGATATTTTATTTGAATTTATTGTGTTTGAGAAGTAAACAGGTGAAAGGAAGGCTTAAAGCCATTGAGGCTTAAGGGGAGAAGAAGCCAAGGAAAGCTTAGTGAAGAGCCAAGAGAAGCTCTAGAAGAAGAGCAAGTGAATGCTCAAGAGGAAGATCCAAAGCAAGGTAATCTTGGATTTGTGATTTGTGTTTGTTGAAGTGTTGTATAAAGAGTTGCTGCAGGATTGAGAAAAGGATCAAAAGACTAGGATGCAAAAGGCCTAGGTGAGATCAAGGAGATTGTCAAAAGACCAGTCAAGGAGAAAGGCTTGGGTGAGACAAGTGGACCTAAAGGGATCAAGAGACCAAGGTGGAAAATACTTGGGTGAAGATCTCAGAAATGGAAGTACTGATGAAGGCACTACAGAGTAGCAAGGTACATGAGGTCACCAAGAAGAAAGCAAGCATCAAAGGTATGAATAGTTTTGTAATTGATAAAGAGATTGCTAATTTGAAGAGAGAGTTAGCTAAGATTAAAGATGAATATGAGTCTTGGATGCAGTTGAATAGGAAAGCATGGGTATGGCCAATGAAGAAGAGGTTGAAATGGCCAATTGATCTCCTAGTGAAGAGGAGAAAAAGGCAAAATGAGATTGCCAAGAAGAAGAGAGAAGCCCATAGAGGCTTGAAGAGGATGAGTAGGTTGCCAAGTGAGCAGCAGGAAGAATAAGTTGTGAAGAAGATTCTCATTGTGGAGAATAAGAGAAGAGAAGAAAGAAAAGATGAAGTGTCAGGAAGAGCACTTGAGAAGATAAGAGTGTTGGTGAAGAGAACATTCATGGAGACATTATGGTTTCTTGTTTTTGTATCTAATGTTGTTTTGGCATGGGTAATTTCAGGTATGAGCAGCCTTATGAAGGTCAAAAGAAGGGCCTTGGAGAATGAAGAGATTGGTGCAAGAGAAGACACCAAGTACACAAGTGAATGTGTAAGAGAAAAGAAAAAGTTTGTTGTTGTTGATAAGGAAGAAGAGATGCATTGGTTAATGCATGAGGAAGGTGTTGAGGAACCCCTACAAGCAAGAGAAGAGATGGAAGATGAGGATGACTTCCATGATGCCATTGAATGCCAAGAAGAGGAAAGAGAACAGCCAAGCATAAAGGAAGAAGAAAGGACAGATAATCAAGAAGCTATGCAAGTCAAAGAACTAATGGAGCAGCCCGTTAAGGAGGTAAAGGTGAGTTCAAAAACTGATTTGTCTTATAAGCATGAAACTATTGATATGCATGTTAGAGAAGCAAAGAGAAAGATGAAGTTTCCAATTAACCATGGATATGTGATGCCTAAATGGTGGAAGAAGCAAACTCCCAAGAAAAAGGAGGTGCTGGTACAAAAGCATGGATGCAGGATGCCTACATGGTTTAAGAAGATAAATGATGAGAAGAAGAAACAAGTATGGGTGCCTAAGAAGGCTAAGAGTGAAGATGTGAGTGTTGAGGTAACAACACCAAGAAGTTAATGGAGAAAGGTGAAAGCTGACACAAACAACCAAAGGCATGAGGATACAAATATGAAAGGTAAACAAATTGTTTATGAAGATGATGTTTTTGAATCCTTTAAGGATCTTTTTATGGAAAATGAGGAATGGAAAATGTCTATGAAAACTAATGTGCAGCAAGGAGAGAATTCCAAGAAGATGGATGATGAAAGTGGAGATGTGAAATCAATCACATGATTGAAAAGAGTAAGGAGACACAAGGTAATGGTGTTTCAATTGCTTTTGATAAGTATATTGATGTTGATGAAGAAGTTGGTTTGTATGAAGACAGTTGAAGAAAGGATGAGATGAAGGGTAAGGCTAGTGAAGGACAAGTAATCCTTGTGAGTGATCAGCCCAAGTTTGATGAAGAGAATAGTGAGATAGATGAGATCTTACTAAAGAAAGAGTTGAAGATGTTGGAGGAACTATTTGGTTATTCAAGAGAGATGAATGAAGGTATAAGCCATGGTGAAGACACCATTGGGAAGAGTGAAGCAAGAAAAGAGGATACTAAAGAGCCAAAGGCAGTTTTGGCCAAAGAGCAAAAAAGTGAAGGCAGCCAAGAGGCTTCATGGCCTAAAGATTTTGATTCTAAGGTGGCTTTGAATGTTTTGTATGTAGGTATGAAGGTTGCTAAAGTGAATGACATACATGAGTCATTGGAGAAGCTCACGAAACAAGGAGAACAATAAGAAGATCTTGAAGACACATATGAAGATGAAGAAGCATGGAAGTGGGAGATAGCAGCTGAGAGAGAGATGAGGAGAAGAACATACCAGAAGAGGAAGAAAAGCAAAATGAAGGACAAAGACTATTCCAAACAAACACAAGCATTGGCATTGACAACAAGACCTTGGGATCCAGGTATACAAGTGAAGACTAAAGTGAGGAGGAAGCATGACATTTGAACTAAGGTTCAAATCTTTTCTACAGGGAGAGTATGATGCAGGAGCATCTACATTCGTTTTCTTGGAAAGACATGGTTACAAGTCATGTTTAAATTCGAATTTCAAATTATTGTATTTTGCCTCCAAAATGTTGTCTTAGAGGAGTAATTGTAAATGTAAATGTAAAAGGTGAAAAAGTCAAAAATGGAAGTTAGTTTGAAACTCCTACGTTGGAAGACAATCTTGGCTTGTAGAGAGGATTAAGGAAATAGTTGGAATCCCCCAAGTATAGTAGGTTGTTTGAGGAAATCATGTATGTTTTTTTAGAGTCCAAAGTTGGACATAGGAGTTAGAAAGAAGAGAGTTTTATATGTAACGAATGTCTTTGATCAGTTAGTCGAAGAGGAAAAATAGGAAGGATCTCCTTGGGAAAAGGAAGCCGATTCAAAGGAGGATCTCGAAGAGCCCAAAAGGGCATAGATACCATTGGCAATGGGGAGAAGAAGGAATAATTACCTGTCGTAGAAAACCAACAATGAATGCAAAAAGTTGCATAGCATGGAAGTTGACGTGGAACAGAAGTAAAAGACACGTAGCAAAAGCAAGGAGATAGTGGGGAAGGAAAGGCTCCAAGATCGGAGGCCAGTGATGTAGTAAATGGTTAGCATGCATCCAAAGGATAAGCATGCGAATGGATTTCATGAGAAATTTGATAAGGGTGAGATTAGACAGAGCTGACGCTGCTTCCAAAAGATGAAATCCAAGCAAGAATTTTTCAACTGAAGGATTGCTCGTACCAGACAGTGATGAAGAACTAGAAGAAGCACCTCCGACTGACACCGAGGATGACCTCAATGACTCAGGCATCCAGCAGGAGGAAGATGAGTTACAAGACTCTGTTGATGAGGAATCTGCAAGGTTAGATGAAGGATATGAAGATCTGGGCACTCCTTGATATGAAGGAGTATTTTTGAAATCCCGGGAGCAAGGTTGGCACACGTCTTCAATTAGTCATGAAAGTGAGTTGCCAAAGATTCAGGATCCAATGGATGAGAGATGAGGATTATGATAGTCATAAGCCAAAAAGCATCAGTTTCAAATGGAGACCATGCTATCGATCCAGAAGAAGAGGAAATGGTGGCAGGCCTCACACAGGTACCTTGGCAACGAGTTGATGTAAGTTTACATAAAAGCAAACAAAGATTTGACGCTCATAGCACCATTCAGTGCAGACAATTGGAGTTATGTTGTAGCTAAATTTGTAAAGAGGTTTCCTGACAAACTTATTGTACACTGTAGTGAACACAATGCATCGAAGTTGACATTGCCAATTCTTTTGATATGACTTGCAAATCTTGTATGTCTGAGTCAGATACATTGAGTAAACTTATTTTGAATGATTCTTCATTACAATTTGAATGATTTTTGAGTAGTGCCTCTATGACACCTTATAGAATATCAATATCCATTATTTCACATTACCGCACGGTTCCTAATCGATCTCAGAGTAAAAGTATGCCAAATCAGTTACAGGTATGATTTTATCTGTGCCACATCATTTATTTTGAATGATTTTATCTAAGGCTACCAGTGGTCCATGTTGACCATAAAATTAAGTGTCGTGTCTCCTACAGTAGGAAACTTATTACAGTCAAAGTGGTAGATTATAAGTGTAGCCTGTCTATAGTATATTGATGTCAGCACATCATTTTTTATCCCTGAGCAGTGTAAGGACAGGAGGTTCATATCATTTTTAAAGTTCGAAGAGCTGATGGTTCTGGGGTGGTGGTGGACAACAAAATCTTGAGGTCCAATTATCCTTCATTATTGATAGACTTTTATGAGCAGCATCTTCGATACAACAATACTATGTAGAGGTCTATCATTTATGTTCATAGGGTGAAAAGATTACTAGTTTCAGCAAGCAGTCTAAGGACAGTTTCATCAATAAATTAATGAAAATATATTTATAAATTCCTTTGAATGTTTAGCCAATTCATTATTGATATTTGAGATATCAATATAATGACATATATCAATAGAGTCTATATGTATATATACACTAGTTTTCGAAGATATGGTTATCTTTTAATTATGAGTTTATGCATGTAAATTTATTAAATAAGTAAATATCATTTCTTTAATTATTTTTCATGGAATTTAAAAAATGAATATTTTACTACTCAATACTAAACAAATTTTATGTATTAAAGAATTAGTTGGTGAGTCAAACTATGGATTTGGAGATTAAGTTAGACTTTTTATGTTTGTATGACTTGATTTATATATAATTACCTGATTAAAAGCATAAGCTTATATGTAATCATGACTTACTAAGTGATTGTTAACTCTGACATTGCTAATAATCAGATTAATTATCTAAACTTTTATGTAGTCAACTTTAGAAAATTAATAACCAAAGCTTCGATGGAAGCGTTATGTTTAACATTTAGTTGGACTTGAATAATTTTGGAAGATCTCTAGTTCTTGATTCAAATTTAGAATTTCATGAGAATGAGAAAAGTGGGTTACTTCAAGGAGAAAAACATGCAAATGCAGGCTAATCTTTTTGTCAAAAATTATTTTAGTAGTGATTTGGGGGCCATTGATTGGGACGAATTATTTGCCTTCACAAAATACTTTTTATCACCACGTTTAGGGTTCGAACCTAAAAAAAGGTAGCCTTTTCATCCAACAACATTATGATAAAGTTTGGTTCTTTTATTTTCTTTTCTTTAATTCAACCAAGAGCAAAACCACCACCATTCTTTTATCTCAACTGTATCATCTTAATAAAAACAACATTCCATTTCAATCAAGGTTTTCAACAGACATTTCCTAGAATCATTCTTTTTTTTTAGGAGACATACCCATTGGATTGTTATCTATCATTTAGTTACTATTTCTATACTTATCTACGTATATCTTTTGGATATGTTGTACAATGGCTTCTTTTTTGGAAAAAATATTGAACTAGTATGAGTTTTAGGAATATGAAATGGAGGTTCAAGCATGATAGCACTTGCAGAATCCAATCAATTGATAGAGATCACTATGGTGTTTCATTATTAATCATTACTTGTTAGTGAAAATATAGTTGGCTAGTTCCATTATATTGGATCTATAAGTCTGTCAATTGATGGGCTTTTCCTAGGTTGGCATCAAACAATGGTAATGTGCTGGTATACATCGACATGTTTGAGTTGCCCTGCATATTACTTGGCTAGGTATGACTTGGGGATTGATTATAGTCCCCAGAAAGTCATCTTCTACTGAATCAGTTTTGCTTTTATTTGGGTGGATGGAAATTGATGTGAATGGTGTTAAGAAGAATCTCCATGGCTCATCGAGCATAGTTTAGATTGAAGGTTGCAGTATATTCTATTGTATAACTTTTTTTTGGTTTACTGGAGAGAATGCTATGTTTTTTTTAGTTTATAAGAGAGAATGTTGTGTCTGTTGGAAATTGTAATCCATACTTCTAGAGATAATCTAAAAATTTCATCTTTGAGAAAGTAGGTCTGTGATAGGGTAGCTCACTTTACGGGGGAATAGGTCTTCTGTTTGAAGCATGGTGTGTTCAAAATTTTCAATAGTATTTCATTTTGGCCTACTTTTATTATGATAGTATTCCTTTTTATCACATGTGGGTGAATCTTGATATGAAATTCATCTTTATTCCTTTCATATCAAAGCAATTACATGCATTAACAACTAATAATTAATGCATTAGAAATTTATTTAAAATGGGCCAAATTGTTTCTAATTCTTGTGAAATGTACATATTCTGCCTTCTTTATCATGTTTGGTAGTATTACTGTATGTGGAATGAAAATCAAATGTGTTGAATTTTTGATGAACTATTTATACAAAACACCTAGTTTTTATAAGGATTCCATGGCTAATTTAGCAGAGACTTTGAAACTCTAGAAATAAAAATTTTATGGCACACAGTGATGTTGGGTCAAGGGAATTGGGCACCTTGGGAAACAGAATGATGTTATGTTCATTGCTACTACGTGTTGGTGGAATAAGGGAGTAACTGCTCCATAACTATGTTTTTGAGGCAAATAATGCCTTAGTTATTGTTAACTAAAAAGGGTGAAAAATGGTGTAGTTTATGCGAATGAAATATGTTACCTTGGGAATAAACTCAGTTGAATTTATTAAACCTATGAATAATACTTTTGACTCTAGAGCATAATAATGTTTTATTCTAGATGAATTCTTTTGAGTCTTAAACCTTGCCACTCCTACAAGGACTATGTGTCCATTTTCATCTAATTTGGGAGGTGATATAGATTCTTATTTTAAGTTGATAAATAACTCACTATGTTTAATGGATATGTATTTAGAAAATCTAATGTTTTAATTGGTACATTAGTAGAATGTTTAAAATTGTGACTGAGACAAACCTGCTTATAAGTATATTTATTTATTTTTGTACAACTATATATATGTATATATGTTATATGATAATGTACGTCTTTGACATCCTAGCTTATGTGAGTTTTGATGCAAGTTATATTGTTTTGAGGCCTCTTGAGTCTTCTCAATATAGTTAAGGAATATGGTTATCCTTACTTATGTATGCAATTTTCTTGTAAGCACGTACCTTTAATAGTTTTAGTAGAACTACATCCAGCCCTAATTTTGTGTATGTAGGTGACATTATAGATATGTATGGCAATTTAGGGAGTGAGCACAGGCATAGGAAACTAACCTTGATAAGTATTCATTAGATGGTATCTACTATAAATGCTAGTGAAAGTAAATAGCCTTTATGTGGCATAGTGTTGTTATGAAAACTTGTCAATAGGATCAAGTTTGTGGCATTTTGAAAGGATGAAAGCTTATATATGGTATGTTTCATGAGGAAGTTAACTATGCAAGTGACTAGACATTTCTAGAATAAGATAGTACATCATGAGGTGTACCTAGATTTTATGTTCTCTTCAAATTGTTATTAAAGGTATGCTCAGATAGTATAATTCTGAATTGCTTTATTATGGTTGGGTGTAAGATTATTGTTGATGTTGATTTGGATACTCAAACACAAAGACCTATGTCAATATGAGATGTCACAGAGTTTTACAGTATGAAAAGTAGCTGGATGGTACATAATATATATGTTATATCTTGACCCATACTTAAATAAATATATAAGTTATGGTTATTAATGTTTGGGTAGAGTGATCATGAACTATGATAGTATGGGATATCATAGGATACTTTAGCTTAGATGTATATACTTGAGTGGTACATATTGTAGCTGTATGTTTGGAATCTCACTTAAATTGATTGTTTTAATGATTTTATTGGTTATTACTTGAGAAATATAACCATAGTAGCTAGCCGGACAACATGTATGCGTGCATATAATCTTGCAAGTATAAACGAATGATAGTTTTGACTGTTATGTACTACTTATCTCACTTTGTTTTATATACTTAGTTGTGTCTACCATGTGATTTTATTTGGAACTAAGAATGTGGATTCCTTCATCATTGCTTATATCTAAGTTTATATGTGAGAGTGCTTGGGTAAGAATACAACCTTGAATATCAAGGTGTTATATTAGAGTGTGTCATTTAGCAATGGAATTATAGATCAGAGCTTTAGAAGCTCATCTATGTCACAAGTAGTTTATTCTCTATCTAGCTTAGAATGCCAATCCCTTTAGTGGTGACATCTCGTGGAGGAGACCATCACATTTGAAAGGAGAACTACATCAGACCTTGATTCTGAGGAGCAGATATGTAGGTTTCCCAAGTTGTGGTGGGGGCATTGGGTTTAGATCTTTAGGCTAGCTTAGGGTAGACTTGATTTCATAGCAATCCATGTGACTATTTAAATTAGTACCAGTACTTAGTATGGGAATTTGAATTGTGTTAATGTCCCTAGTGTGATAGTAAAATTTTTGTACCATACATTTTAATTTTATTGCTTATAGTATTGAATTGTGAAAACTGTTATTTCTTGAAGTTGTTGATTATGTGACTGACCAAATTATTCTAGAAACTATGGTTGAATGAATGTTCAATATTTAGTTTTTTTTAAAAAAAATACTACTTTTTCTAAGTACAACTAGGCAGGTTGTTACAATGTTATGTTTCTCTTAACTTAGTACTCGGTAGCTGAGTCTCAAAAGATAGATGCATGTTTAAACATAGAATATGATAAGATCCTAAAATCATTCTCAAATAGGCATACCATCAGAAGGTTCAAGAAGTCAACAATATAGTCAATGTTTAATTTCATGAGGCTTCTATTATTAAGTTGATTGAGTTATGAAAAAAAATGAACACAATAAGTGTTTGAAATCTCACAATAAATAGTTATACATGCCCATCCTTCATATTAACATAACTACCATTGAAGAACCAAGGAGTATTATGTTGATTTCTTGAAGGAATTCATGATTAATTAGGGCATAATCATTCATTTAATACATAATAATTGTTTGCATTGTTTAATATCTAACCCTTGAACATAAAATCATTCTCTAATAAGCATACCATTTGGTTGAAGAAATCAACAATACAAACAATGGATTTTCATGATCCTCTTATTATGACCCTGATAAGTGTTTTGTAAACCCATAAAAAAGATCAATACCGAGTACTAAGTTAAGAGAAACATAACACATAGAGAGAAACATAATACTAAGATATCAACCACCTATGTGAGTATTTCCATTAGCAACAAGAAATTAAACATTAGAAACATCCATTCATATCATCATTTAATAAAATTAGGCGAGTCACAAAAGATAGATGCACATTTAAACACATAATAAGGTAGGATCCTAAAATCATTCCCAAATAGGCATATCATCAGGGAGTTCAAGAAGTCAATATACTCAATGGTTTTTCATGAGCCCTATATTATTAGATTGATTGAGTTATCAATAAAAATGAACATAAGTGTTTTGCAAGCCCATCCTTCATATTAAGATAATTATAACTAAAAAATTGAGGAGTATTATGTTGACTGTATTGTTGCTTGCTTGAAAGAATTAATTATTAGTGAGGGCATAGGCATTCATTGAATGCATAATTTATTTTTCATGTTTGTGTAATTAAGATATTATACATATAATTCATTGAATGCATAATTCACTCAATACCAGTTACTACTTCCAACAAAACTCACACTCCTATATTCTGCCTCCTATAACAAGGCATTAATTGTATTGATAACTATTTACACCCCTGATGGTATGCTTATTTGGGAATAATGTTAGGATCTTAATCTCATATATGCAAGAGACATGCATATATATTCTATTACTGAGCTCATGCTAATGATGGTTATAACTATACCTTACTGTATATACGTAACATGGGTCAACTTTTCAAACATTCAAATTCCTTTACAGTATAAAGCTAGAATACAAAGGTATAGAGAAAAAACAAACTAATGCCATAAGAAAGACTAATACCAAGTAATAAGTTAAGAGAAACATAAGACATTGAGAGAAACATAGTACTAATGAATTTGTATTGTTGACTACTTGAAGGAATTCATGATTAGTTAGGGCATATGTTATTTTATGTCCAGTATATTATTGCCCGCTTGAATGAATTAATGATTAGTTAGGTCATAGTCATTCATTCAATACAAAATTTAATTTTTGAGGGATAGACACTCTCCCCCATCTACTAATGTTTACCTAATTGCTATTGTGGTGTTAGAGATGACCACTCTTGGCCCCACCGATGTAGTCACGAGGAATGTTATTCAATAATACAAAAGTGAAATTTAGATTTCATTATCTTCAAACTTTGTGCCACTTCACAAGATCTGTGGAACCTCCCCTTACCCATTTCCCCTTCCTTGAATGTTACATATAATTCATTGAACACATTATTCATTCAATGGCATTAACCCCAACCACATTATTGTTAAGGCATTTCCCCCACCCCATCGATGCAGTCATGAGTAATAATGAACACATACAAATGTGTCAAAATTCAAAACATTCAAAACCCTTTACAGTGTCAAAATCATAAAAAATCTTGGGCATTTAAATAAATAAATTTCCAAACATTCCTAAGAATTTTGAACTTGCTTGGTGAGGGAGCTCGTAAACAAATTCTAATAGCACTACTTTTGAGGATGGGGCTACTCAAGGGGTCTGGGGGCTCCTGCTAGTGCACACATGATTTGAAATAATGAGAAGTGAAGGTCCATGAACAACTATTTCATTTTGACTAGAGTGTTGGTGAGGCCAATGCGTTAAAAATCATGGTTAAGGTAAATGACAGAGGTTAAGCCAAACAATAGTGGTAAAGGCCAATGGATAGGGTATGGGGACAGAGAATGGGATGGTGCTTAATGGAGGGGTCAACTCTAAAATGGAAATCAAATGCAAATGCTACTACTAGTTATGCTCAACAGATTTTGATAGCTTTGATTTATTTATTAGCTTGCTTAGCTCACAAGGATTTATCTATAGTTTTAAGCCAATGAAGGTGATCGTGCATTTGGATTATTTTAGCCTAAGCACTCCATAAGATTGAGCTTGTTTTTGAGGCAAGCATTTAGATACTATAATTGAGTATCAAAAGGGTTGAGTTCAATTTGCAGGGATATTCAAAGAAATTCCTTGGTAAAAGCACTATTAGTTATCTTGTAAATTATCACCACTTACTTACCAAACTATTTGAGAAAGGTGGTAGTGTGCACAAAAACCTTATTCCTCCACTCAGTCTAGTTGGAAGTGTAAAGTAGACATATGGCACTAGATTCTAATCCCTTGTAATTTACAAAATTGTGATTTCATGGGCCAAGAAGAATGTGTTCATAAAATAATATTTGAGGGACATTTTGCAACTCATCACCCCAAACCAACCATAAATTAATGGGTTTGTGATAAGAAAGGACAATTTCTAGATGAACCATAAAAAATCATCCATTATTGACTTGAAGAGTAAATACATGTTGCTCAACGATCGAGCCTTTTTCACCTTGTTCGATAATGAATATTATTTTTATAGTGTTGTTGCATCGATTAACACCTTATGCAAAGCCTCAAGTTCAAATATGTAGTGAAGTAAGACTCAATTCTATTGGCAAAGCATGATTCCTATGCCCAAGTGGCTTGAAAATTTTAATTGGAGATAGATTGTCAAATGATAAACATATGTTTTTTCAGCATTCCATTTACTTTTTAAATATCCCATCCATTATGTGGAAATATGATATACAAAGGGCAAAGAATAAAATTTCATATTGGATTGCCAAGCCTTATCTTTGGAAAATAAGTTTTAGATTTGTACAGAGGTGCCTGATGAATCTAAAAATATAGCAATTCAAAAATATGCAATAAAAATATAGAGATAAATTTTGAGCAACCAAAAAATAATTATAACGCTTCATTACTCTCCAAAATAAATACACAATGAGTCTTTAAATAAGTCACAACTCAAAGATATACTTCTCATACATTACTAAAAAGATACTAAAACAAAAAGCTAACTAGAGTTAACCAAACTTCTATTTTTAGCAGATGTTAAATGTTAGATAGGCCTAATAAGTATCCCTTACTTTTTTTTACCTATATATATAAATCTCGAGAGTAACTTGTAACTCAAGTTCATGCTTCAATAAAAAATATTAAATCTAAAACTTAAAATAATATCAAAATGTAATTTTTGGTCCTTAGATTGTCATTTTCTACACCTAAATATTGTCAAAACAAACCCTAATCAACTAAAGTGATTATCATGACATGGAGCTCTTCAATACCTTTTAAAACAAATACTCAATTGGCTTCTTAGATCAAAATTTATGGCATCTGCAAGATAGGCTCTTGCATAAATGCTTATTATGACTCATGTCTACTACTCCTACTATTGGGTGGCATCTAATGTACAACTTAAGACAAGATTTTCATGCTAATTTATGAATACTTGTGGGATAACGTAAAACAATCCCATATTTTTTAGAGTCAATTCAGACATTTGATTCCTCGTGAAAGGTAAAGGAGGAATGGGCATCATTGTTGTCTATAGACAAAGTATTGCATTTTGCGCTAAACAAATTCTTAAAGCTATTGAGGGCTCAAAAGCATGGATAATTATTCTCAAACATTGCATATATGTTAGTCTACCTTATGGAAAAAAGGATTGGGTTTGAGAATTGGTTTTCACACACTACTCATCATCTTATCCCTTGTTAAAATTGAAGGCTTATTTTTTTCATGTAACATTTGAAAATATTTTGATTCAATCAAACCATTCGTCACTTGGATTGGAAATGGGTTTAGATCGAGTCTCTCTTTCAATGACTATAATCTTTGATGATCTCTTTCCATCAACATCACCAACGTGCCTCTTGTAGAGACTCCAAGTATTAAAGCTCTTAGGCTTATTATAAACTTATCCATCCACAATATACATAATATTTTTATTCTAGAGTATAGAATCCTTGGCTTGTCTTGCAAAGGAAGTTTCAACTTATTAAATATGATTTTCCTTCTATTTTATTTATTCAATATCTCATCCCTAATGCTATGATGGATAAGTTGGGTCCTCAACCACCATTTTCTTGGCAAAAATATTGGCATTGGAATTGTGATACACATTTCAAGAGTTACACTCCTTTGATTTTGTACAAAGCTCTTAGCCTTTTCTTATTAGTGCTTTATAAGTTATATATCTGGTATGTCTTGAAATCTTGACCCTAGATTTAGCTCTTTTTATTTAATCAAATATGGCAAGCTAAACTTAGCCCAAAGTTGCACACTTTTTATGGTTATTGGTTTATCAAGGTATCCTCTAGGTTAAAGGTTTCTTTATATTAGGGTTCCCCACATTAAGAGTCTTGCCTACAACAAACCAAATACCTTCAAGCACTTTTTTGGACTTTTTCCCATGCCTAAAGTTCTCGGAAGTGGATTCAGAGCCATTTTATGCCTTACCATCCCAAGCCTATTTCATAGAAACGTACTCTGCTTAAGATTATTCTAAGTGGTTAGACTATATTACATCTATTTGGAATGTATTTAGAGCTAATAATATTTTCAAGCTCTAGAAATCTAGAAACTCTCTTATTTTTAATAATGATTATGTTTCAAATTATTTTTCAACTAATGAGAAGGTTTATGTGCTCCTATGTGTATTGTTTCAGATGTAGGCATAATAAGAGAATATGATTGTAAAGTTTTATCACCTCTAGGATATCCTCAATCACTAGGGAAGAGCTCCTTTTACTATGACTAGAATTGTACCAAGCATCCCACCTTAAGGATCTTCTCCACTAGTTCCATGGTGGTAGTAGAACCACTCACACAACTGCTTCTCTACCCCTCCTCCATAATGGAGGGTTGAAACTTGCCTAATCGTGGTAAGAACATCGTTGGGTCTTCAAGGTGAGCATCTCTAGGTGGCATTGAGTTGGGTGTATCTAACATAGATTCTAATGGAAACTAGTGTGATAGGTTCTCCTCCACTTGGATAGGGAGTGTTTTTACCTATAACGTCCCCTTTTCATATAATTTTAGTAATTAATAAAATTGACTGAATAGTGATTTTAATCATTCAAAAATATAAGAAAATTTAATTAATTATTAAAATATAACTATCTTGGATAGTTATTCAAATTATTAGAAAAGTAGATTTAACCATTCGAAAAATTAAGGTAATCTTAATGATTATTCTAAAGGGTTTTATAATTAATAAATTGCTTGAAAAGTGATTTTATCACTTCAATTATTAGAGCAATTTAATTAATTATTGAAGTAAAGACCTAATATAAAATAATTATTTAATTTATTAAAAAGTAATTTTAATTACTAATTTATTGAGGAAAGTTATTTAATTAACTCGAAAAGACCTAAAGTGTAATTAAAAGGAATGTCAGTTTGGGAGCTAAAGCAAAGAAAATGAAAAGATATCCTAAAAGTTAGCAATGGAGGGTTATGAGGTATTTTACGTCTCAAAGGTGGTTCGCCCTCCTTTGGAAGGTAAAAATATAAGGTGAAGATCAGAATTGAAGACATGTTGAAAATTAATATTATTTCTTCATGTTTGAAAAAGATATTGGAATGTATACCCAATAAGTGTTTGTAGATTTGGCACTGATTATTCTACAAAAGGTGTCTTTTGATGCCACCTATTGCTAAGGAGAATATGTTACTTGTCCTAGAGGTACAATTTTTTTGTGTGCTTGATTGAGGGGTTTGGTTGGCAATTTGATGTCCAAGTTGAGCATAATAAATATGATTATTATTTGTGTTAATTTTTCCAAGTGTGATGACTTGTTTGGGGTTGAGGGTTTGATGTTTGAAGAGGTAAATTCTAAAAACTACTATTTTCATAATTTTAGAGAAATTTTTGGTGACCTTCCCATGAAAAAAAAATTATGAAATTATTTTTATTTAATAGTAATTAATTTTGTGATTAGTTTGAGCTTTTATTTGCATCATTATTCTAAATATTGAGGGAATTATGAATTTTTGAAGCTTTAGCTATTCTTAAGAAATAATATTTGTTGAGGGTAGATTTGTAAGGGTTTTGACGTCATTTTGAGGGTGCATTCAAGGCACAAATTTTGATTTAATTATTGGAGTAATTTTTAGAATATTGATGATTATATTGGACTAGGGTTTAATCACTTTGGAACCCTAACCATTGATGATATAATTGCTATGATTTTTATATGATTTTGTCTACAATTTGAAAAAGCTTGAGCAAGGATTAGAGTGGGAAATGACTTCAATTCAGCGAGTGTGGTGTTAGGGTTTGGAAGATTGAACATTCATTTCAGGGTCTTTTTTCATTGCGGTAAGAGCCATTGGTGGCCAAATTCACAAGATATTTATTTATTATTTATTTCAAGATGAATTGAAATTAATTTTCAGTTTGGAAGTGCAATTACAACAGCTAGGGTTCATTGATTTTATTAAATTCAGAATTCAAAAAATTGTGGATTTTAGGGGAAATCCCTTTTTGGTTAAATCATCCCATTTGAGGACATTACAATATCTTTGATTGTGCATGATGGTCAAGACATATGGAGGGCACTAGACCCACTTTTGAGGAAGCCTTCCACTTGGAAGAATCCACTTCCTTGGGACGATCCACAACCTCATCCTTCCAACACTATTATTTGTGCTAGTGTGGCTCTATGTTATTATATGTTAATTATAACATATATTAAATTGATGTTTATTATAAATCTCATCTATAATAACATATACAATATATATATATATATATATATATATATATATATATATATATATATGTCATAGATTGTAATAATTTCAGATGTGTGCAATCTATCTTTAAGAATTGTGAAAGCATCAAATCTCTCATATATATTTGTCGTTATAAATTTTTAAGGCCCAATAAACAAAACAAATTAAAAAAAATTAGAGATCTTTGGAGAACATTTAAGAAAAAAATAATATATAACATAAAAATTTAAATATATATCATATTTACACTAAGAGACATTTTTTATGTTAAAAGTGTTCTACAATATATTCTACAATGATATGTGAAAATGATAATAAATTATAATGTAATGAATATATTTAATTTTAATTTTAATTTCAATCTCAAATTTTACTATTATTTATAATTTTTTTATTTAAAAAAAAATTAATTAAAAAATAATAATATCTCAATCATTTAATGAAAAATTTAACAATTCTGCCCCCTTTCTACCATTGACAGGGCCCTCATATTCTTATCGGTACTGATAACTGCTGTGGCTGCCACATAATATGCAGTTATAAGTGCTCCATGTACAAAACACAGCACTGCTCCAAACCACAAAAATTTATGGCGGTTAAGTGAACAAGTGGTTCTTGAATGGTCGTTGTACATAGCTCCAAGTATCAACAACGTGATTGCCACAAAAAGCATTATCCTGTTACACCCAAAAACAAATCCAATATATAATTTATGTTTATGAGGGAGAGAATTTTTTCAAAGTCCATATAATAAGAGAGTACACTTCCATAAAACAGTGTGTGGAAAGTATATTAATAAACTCTCTGTGATCCATCATATAGTGTGTAGAAAGTTTATTAATTAAGAATATTACATTTAGTGATTCGTTATTAAGATGAAAATAATGTATAATTTTTTTATTGATCAATATTTTTATTATTTTCAATAAAAAAAATTGTTATTTCAATAAATTTAGAACCCAAAATAAATTCATCTTACTATCACCACATAGATTGCAAAACCATAGTTAAAGCCAACATAGACCAAGCTAACCTGATGCCATCCTATCAGCCAGGAATTGACTGTCAAGCAGAGCTAACTGAAAATATACTGAGTAGAGAAAGGGAGAAAATATTTTAATGTTCAAGGTTATTGTAATGTTTAATGATGACCGATCAAAATTAATGGGACTAAAAAGCACAGCCAGCAAAGAAGGTTCTATTTGGGATTGAACAGAATAGCCAGCTGCCATGGTAGAGGAGAGAGAAAATAAATGGAGTGTTTAGAGCACAACTAATTACAGCATATGTTAATACTGCAAATTTTTGGTGCCATTGTAATGGATGAAGCTTGAGGCATACCTATAGATTTAAGTTAGATGAAGGGTAAAATAATTTAGATGAAGCAAAAGTATATATAAGAATGAAGATAGAAGCAGTAATCTTTGCAGAAGAGGCATCTAGTTTATTATGCCAGCTAAGACTAAACTCATTATTCCACTTACCACTCTAATCAGGAAGATAGAAGAAGAACATAGGAAACCAATCATGGCTATGTATGTTATGTAATGAAGGATACGCTGTGAACCATATTAAAAGTAACAAGGTATGTATATAGAAGCATTACACACAAATACTATACTCAAAACATCATATAATGTGCTGAGTTTGTCGCCTAACAATTAAGCGTTTAGCTTTCTGTTCGAATCACTCAATTAGGTATAATGAAAAATCATAATTTATAAAAATGATTCAATTTATAAATAAATGAAAATTTTAAAATCATAAAAAAAAATTACAAGATATATTGAGAGACATATAATGTGCTGAGTTTGTCGCCTAACAATTAAGCGTTTAGCTTTCTGTTCGAATCACTCAATTAGGTATAATGAAAAATCATAATTTATAAAAATGATTCAATTTATAAATAAATGAAAATTTTAAAATCATAAAAAAAAATTACAAGATATATTGAGAGACATATATTAAAAGTAACAAGGTATGTATTTAGAGGAATTTCAAACAAATACTATACTCAAAACATCATATATTGGGCTGAGTTTACCTAGAAGCAACTAAGCAGTTATATAAGGGATGTTCTAGAATTTAATAATATGATTTTGAATGTTTTCGAAGTTGAAAGTAATATTGTTCATATTATGTTATGGTCCCATAAATTCCACATCTTCTTTTAAATTATAATTAAAAAAAGATTCTCATTTTTATAAAAAAATTTAAAAAGAAAGAATTTAAGAATATTAAAAGTTATTGGTTGAGAATTCACAATGATTGAAATTAGTATTATTAATTGGAGATGTTACGATCGAATCCATATTATTATCAACATTTTGAGCTACTACTTATCCTGATGATGAGCAAAAATGGTGGCCTGAAATGTTGACAGCAATATAATTTCGATCGCAACATCTCCAATTAATAATACCAATATCAGAAATGTTTCCAAAAAAAAACTATATTAATATTGTATTAAATCATTATTTTTAGTAATTCTATCCTTACCATTATTTTTTTTAAATGATTAATAATTAAAAAAATGAGTCACTTCTTAACTTTAAAAAAAAAGTATCCCAATAAAACAAGAAAAAACTTATCAAAAAAAATTAATAATTCAGTGGTAAAGCTCCCTGATATATAATGGAAGGTTTTAATTTCAAACTCCAAAAAATTGGGCAACTCAGTGGTAGAACACACAGACATACAAATAATCCTTACAATTATTAACAATTGTCATTCAACACAAAGGCCCTTTTTATTTTCCAGGGGGCAGAAAGCCAATGCATTAACAATGAAGTATGCATGCCTTTTAAACCCTCGTCTTACGATTATTAGCAGTTGCCATTCAACCCAAAGGTTCTTTCCATTTAAAAAAAAAGATAAGTGCACATTCTCCATTTTCTTGGAGGCAGAAAGCAAATGCATTAAACAAGAAGCAAGTAGAATGAAATTTTGTGAAGATCCATGCAACTGCAAAGAGAAACTCTAGCATGAAACTTGTATTCCGCCTTAGTTATTGCATACCAAGCACTAAACAAATTCAATGCCTACTCAGACAATGTTGAAGGCTTAAAGTACTGTCAGTCCAGGGAAAGGATATAAACAAGAAGCCCAAATCGCAAAATGTGCAATCTCACTCTGCCTCCCTCTTTTAGTAAATTTTTTTAAACTGTCATGAAAAAACACAAATCCCTCTAAGAAAGCAAAATTTAAGGTTCACCTAAAACAGGACACATGTAAAGCATATCCTATACAATTTTAAAATCTTACTATGGCTTCTCTTAGATAGCCTGAATGTATACCCTAGTTAAGTGAAGAGAGGAAAGTAAAAGAAAAGATATGTTACCATGAAAGGAGGAGTGAAATCCCAGCAATCTGCTTGTTGACAGGAGAACTCTGAAGCTCCTCTCTACAGACCCATAACAAATGCACCCTACATTGACAATTACATGGGCTATCAAAAAGAGTGAAGCTGCTGCTACTCCCAATTGAGATGCCTTATGACTTGGCTCTCTGCATTCAATAAACCAAATTCCTATATGCTTCTCCTGCATTCACACAAATGGCCAAAGCACAACTACAAGAATAAGTCATTAGATAAAAGAGTAACCCAGATTGAAGAAATGCTACAACTCTCCAAATTCACTATTTGTATTAGAACTAAAGGATGATGTCCTAGGCTCACATTAATTCCACTCAAACTAGTTCTGTAGTCAGTAGATTAATACCTTATTCTGGGCATTTGTTGCATTGAGACCTAGGATACCTGTTGTCACGTCCAAGGCCACAACAAAAGACATATCAAGGATCCTGCTCTACAAACCAAAAAAAAAGCCTCATTAATTTAGATCTAGTTGTATATTTTATGTATATATGTTCTTCACTCCTGCTCTACAAACCAAAAAAAAACCCCTTTGAGTTATCAGTCAGAGAATTCAGGATATGTAGAAGACTGTTGTTGTTTATGTACAACCTGACACAGACTGAGGCTGAAACAACCAATTAATTAATCCTATGCACTAGATGGAATAATTATGTTCACAGAAATCTAAGAGTGGTCAGTCGGTGGTGCAAAAGTGAGAGTGAAAACCAGGAGGACTGAAAGCAAAACAATGATTGTTAATGAAAAAGAATGTGGGTTACCTATAAACGGAAAATCTCAAAGGACACATCCTTTGAGATCTTGCAGCGTACATTCCACAAATTGACGTGTCTCTAATTACTTATAATGATTTACGAATCCCCAGCTTTAGAAATAAGCTTAATGTTGCCTTGGATGATGAGATTCCTAAAGAGTTAATTGACATAATTAACTTATAAACATGAAGCAAGTACTTGGTATTGGTCTTTATTGTGGGATTAGTTTGTTTGTGCTATGTATCTTTGTATTCTAGCTTTATATTTTAAAGGAATTTGAATGTTTGGAAATTTGATTTTTATTGTGTATATACTGTAAAGTATAGTTATAAATGTTGTCAGCATGAGTTCTGTGATAGAAGATAGATATATGTCCCTTGCATAAAATAAGTTAAGATCCTAAAATCATTCTAAAAAAAAAACATATTATTAGGGGTTGAAACAATTAACAATACAAGCAATTCATTGTTGTAGGAGGTACAATATAGGAGTGTGAGTTCTGTTGGAAGTAGTAAATGACATTAAATGAATTATGCGTTCAGTGAATTCTATGTAACATATCGTAATTACATAAACATACAAAATAAATTATGTGTTTATTGAATGCATATGCCCTCACTAATCATTAATTCCTTCAAGAAAGTAACAATATGATCAATGTAATACTCAGTTTTTCAGTCATAGTTGTCCTAATATGAATGATGGGCTTGCAAAACACTTACGTTCATTTTTATTGATAACTCAATCAAGCTAATAATAGAAGGCTAATAAAAAACCATTGAATGTATTGTTGACGACTTGAATCCCCTGATGGTATGCCTATTTGGGAATAATTTTATGATCTTACCCTATTATGTGTTTAAACGTGCATCTATCTTTTGTGACTCAGGTAATTCCCTTAAATGGTGATATGAATGGATGTTTTTAATATTTAATTTCATGTTGCTAATAGAACGACTCACATAGGTGGTGGATATCTTAGTACTATGTCTCTATGTGTTATGTTTCTCTAAACTTAGTACTTAGTATTGGTCTTTCTAGTGACATTAGCTTGTTTATGCTCTGTACTTTTGTATTATAGCTTTATAATGTAAAGGAATTTTGATGTTTGAAAATTTGACCCCTGTTGCATACATATGGTAAAGTATAGTTATAACCGCCATCAGTGTGAGCTCAATAATAGAAGATAGATGCACATCTCTTGCACAAAAAAAGTTAAGATCCTAAAATTAATATCAAAGCATACCATCAGGGGTTGAAGCAGTTATAAATACAGTCAATGCCTTGTTGTAGGAGGCAAAGCATAAGATTGTGAGTTCTATTGGAATTAGTCATTGACATTGACTAAATTATGCATTAAATGAATGCCTATGCCCTCACTAATCATTAATTCCTTGAAGAAGGCTCATGGAGAATCATTGACTGTATTGTTGATTGTTTGAACCCCATGATGGTATGCCTATTTAGGAATGATTTTAGGATCTTACCCTATTTTATGTTTAAATGTGCATCTATTTTTTGTGACTCATCTAATTCTCTTAAATGGTAATATGAATGGATGTTTCTAATGTTTAATTTTTTGTTGCTAATAGAAGGACTCAAATAGGTGTTGGATATCTTAGTACTATGTTTCTCTTCATGTGTTATGTTTATCTTAACTTAGTACTCAATATTGGTCTTTCTAGTGGCATTAGTTTATTTATGATCTATACCTTTGTATTCTAGCTTTATACTCTAAAAGAATTTGAATGTTTAGAACTTTGACCCCTATTCCATATACTAAAGTATAGTTATAACCACCATCAACATGAGTTCACTAATAGAAGATAGATGTATATCTCTTGCACAGAATAAGTTAAGATCTTGAAATTATTCCTAAATAAACATCCCATCACGGGTTGAAGCAGTTATCAATACAGTCAATGCCTTGTAGGAGGTAGAGTAGAAGAGTGTGAGTTATATTAGAAGTAGTAACTGACATTGAATGAATTATGCGTTCAATAAATTCTATGTAGCATATCCTAATTACATAAAAACACAAAATAAATTATGCATTCAATGAATGTTTATGCCCTCACTAATCATTAATTCTTCAAGTAGGCAACAATAAAATCAACGTAATGCTCCTTAGTTATTCAATCATAAATGTCTTAATATGAAGGACGGGCTTGCAAAACACTTATGTTCATTTTTATTGATAACTCAATCAAGTTAATAATAGAAGGCTCATAGAAAACCATTGAATTTAGTATGTATTATTTGAACCCCTTGATGATATGTCTATTTGGGAATGATTTTAGGATCTTATCTTATTTTGTGTTTAAACGTGCATTTATATTTTGTGACTTAGCGAATTATTTTAAATGGCTATATGAATGGATGTTTCTAATGTTTGATTTCATGTTGCTAATAGAAAGACTAACATAGGTGGTGGATGTCTTAGTACTATGTTTCTCTCTATGTGTTATGTTTCTCTTAACTAAGTACTTGATATTGGTCATTCTTGTGGGGTTGCAAAACACTTATCAAGTTAATAATATGAGTATTATGAATACCCATTGACTATATTGTTAACTTATATAACCTAATGGTATGCATTTTTGAGAATGAGTTTATGTTTAAGGGTTGGATATTCAACAATGTAGACAATGATTATGCGTTAAATGAATGATTATGCCCTAACTAGTCATGAATTTTTTTAACCAGTCAATAATACAGTTAACATAATACTCCTCAATTATTCAGTGATACTTATACTAATATGAAGGATGGACATGTATAATTATTTATTGTGGACTTGCAAAACACTTATTGTGTTCATTTTTCTTCATAACTCAATCAACTTAATAATAGAAGTCATGAAATTAAACATTGATTGTATTGTTGACTGCTTGAACCCCTTGATGGTATGCCTATTTCAGAATGATTTATGATCTTACCTTATCCCATGTTTAAAAATGTATATATCATTATTGACATATCTATTCCATTAAATGATGATATGAATGGATGTTTCTAATGTTTAATTTTCTGTTGTTAATGGAAAGACTCACATAGGTGGTGGATATCTTAGTACTATGTTTTTCTATATGTGTTATGTTTCTCGTAACTTAGTACTTAGTATTAGTCTTTCTTGTGGGATTAAAAAACACTTGGTGTTTCTTTTTGTTCATAACTCTATCAATTTAATAATAAAAATATCATGAAAACACATTGGCTGTATTTTTTACTACTTTAACCTGATGGTATGTAGTCAAATTTTTTCATTAACATATTAGGGTGTTCCAACTTATTTTCATTAAAATCAAATGTTTATATGAATCTTGAAGATGCTTATGTTTGTTACATGTTTTCTTTTTTTCACAGGATTATGGATAACATATATGTCTTGTGTATTGTTATTTGCTATGATACAAGCAATTCATTTTTCAAATATGCATATATTGTTTATGGTCCAAGGAAAGAAGTTATAGCCTTTAATTTTTCTCCAATTATTGATGGTATAAAATTGAACAGTTCATATTATGTAGCTCTTCTTCATAGTCTTATTACTCTTTATGATCAAAATATAGAGAATGTGATTTTTGAAAGTAACTTTAAATTAAATATGACCAAATGTTTAGTAAGATTTATGTAAGAGACAAGAAGATGGTCACACTTCATAGACATGTAGAGTCACTTGTGAGGTAATTTATCAATGTGAAGATCAAATATGTAGAAGATATTGGGGATGTGAAAATAATGGCAAAGTGGGGTAGAGCAAGTAGTGGTGGTGCTTCATCCATTGGCACTAGCAAGGTTTTACCACATATGTAATTAAAAGACACTGTTAATGAGCTTGTTTTGCCACTTTACAAGTCAAAATTGAATACAAGTGATGAACAACGTACACCATCATTAGCACTATAAGCACGACATGTGGTCAATGATGCTAGATCATATATTGTGAGATGCCCAACATGCAACTCTATCATAGAGTTTAGGGGGACTTGAGAGGGCATATGTGTTAGTTTATAGAAACTATTTTTATTTATTTATGGTATTGCCATTATATGTGTCATGTGTATAATATTGGGGTATTTCATCAGGATTAGGAAGGAGCAAAAGAATGTATGTAGAATCAATAAATTGATGGCTCTCTCTTGGTAGAGAGTACTTAGCATGTAAAGTTTTTATTAGTATTATAAATGAATGAAATTTTTGTTGTGTTCTTCAAAGTTTTTATCATTATAATTCATTATTAAAATTGATATTAGTATGTCTTATTACATATGATTACATTATTAATGGTTACAAATCTTAATTGATGATAACGATTGCATCATCACCAAGTGTTTCATTGGTAAATAATTCCTTGGGAGCTCAATAATAGAAGATAGATGCACATCTCTTGCACAGAATAAGTTAAGATCCTAAAATTAATCTCAAATAAGCATACCATCAAGGGTTGAAGTAGTTATAAATATATTCAATGCCTTGTTGTAGGAGGCAAAGCATAGGATTGTGAGTTCTATTGGAATTAGTGATTGACATTGAATGAATTATGCATTCAATAAATGCTTATGCCCTCACAAATCATTAATTTTTTGAAGAAGGCTCATGGAGAACCATTGACTATATTGTTGACTGCTTGAACCCCCTGATGGTATGCCTATTTAAGAGTGGTTTTAGGATCTTACCCTATTTTATATTTAAATATACCTCTATCTTTTGTGACTCGTCTAATTCTTTTAAATGGTAATATGAATGGATGTTTCTAATGTTTAATTTTATGTTGCTAATAGGACTCAAATAGGTGTTGGATATATTAGTACTATGTTCCTCTTAACTTAGTACTCAATATTGGTCTTTCTTGTGGCATTAGTTTGTTTATGATCTATACCTTTGTATTCTAGCTTTATACTCTAAAAGAATTTGAATGTTTAGAAATTTGACCCCTATTCCATACATACAGTAAAGTATAGTTATAACCACCATCAACATGAGTTCACTAATAGAAGATAGATGTATATCTCTTGCACAAAATAAGTTAAGATCCTAAAATTATTCCTAAATAAACATCCCATCATGGGTTGAAGCAGTTATCAATAACAGTTAATGCCTTGTAGGAGGTAGAGTATAAGAGTGTGAGTTATATTAGAAGTAGTAACTGACATTGAATGAATTATGCGTTCAATAAATTCTATGTAGCATATCCTAATTACATAAACACACAAAATAAATTATGCATTCAATGAATGCTTATGCCCTCACTAATCATTAATTCTTCAAGAAGGCAACAATAAAATCAACGTAATGCTCCTTAGTTATTCAATCATAAATGTCTTAATATGAAGGACGGGCTTGCAAAACACTTATGTTCATTTTTATTGATAACTCAATCAAGTTAATAATAGAAGGCTCATAGAAAACCATTGAATTTAGTATGTATTATTTGAACCCCTTGATGATATGTCTATTTGGGAATGATTTTAGGATCTTATCTTATTTTGTGTTTAAACGTGCATTTATATTTTGTGACTTAGAGAATTCTTTTAAGTGGTGATATGAATGGATGTTTCTAATGTTTAATTTCATGTTGCTAATAGAAAGACTAACATAGGTGGTGGATGTCTTAGTACTATGTTTCTCTCTATGTGTTATGTTTCTCTTGACTAAGTACTTGATATTGGTCATTCTTGTGGGGTTGAAAAACACTTATCAAGTTAATAATAAGAGTATCATGAATACCCATTGACTATATTGTTGACTTCTATAACCTAATGGTATGATTATTTGAGAATAATTTTATATTCAGGGTTGGATATTCAACAATGTAGACAATGATTATGTGTTAAATGAATGATTATGCCCTAACTAATCATGAATTTTTTCATGCAGTCAATAATACAGTCAACATAGTAATCCTCAATTCTTCAGTGATACTTCTACTAATATGAGGGATGGGCATTTATAATTATTTATTGTGGACTTGAAAAACACTTATTGTATTCATTTTTCTTCATAACTCAATCAACTTAATAATAGAAGTCATGAAATTAAACATTGATTGTATTGTTGACTGTTTGAACCCCTTGATGGTATGCCTATTTGAGAATGATTTAGGATCTTACCTTATCCTATGTTTAAACATGTATATATCTTTTTTGACATAGCTATTCCATTAAATGGTGATATGAATGGATGTTTCTAATGTTTAATTTCTTGTTGTTAATGGAAAGACTCACATAGGTGGTGGATATCTTAGTACTATGTTTTTCTCTATGTGTTATATTTCTCGTAGCTTAATACTCAATATTAGTTTTTCTTATGGGATTACAAAACACTTGGTGATTCTTTTTTTTCATAACTCTATCAATTTAAAAATAGAAATATCATGAAAACATATTGGCTGTATTTTTTACTACTTCAATCTGATGGTATGTAGTCAACTTTTTTCATTAACATATTATGGTGTTCCAACTTCTTTTCACTGAAATAAAATGTTTATATGAATCTTGAAGATGCCTATGTTTGTTGAATATTTTATTTTTTTCATGGGATTATGGATAACATATATGTCTTGTGTATTGTTATTTGTTATGATACAAGCAATTCATTTTTCAAATATGCATATATTGTTTATGGTCCAAGGAAAGAAGTTATAGCCTTTAATTTTGCTCCAATTATTGATGGTATAAAATTGAATAGTTCATATTATGTAGCTCTTTTTCATGGTCTTATTATTCTTTATGATCAAAATTTAAAGAATGTGATTGTTGAAAGCAAATTTAAATTAAATGTGACCAAATGTTTAGTAAGATTTGTGTAAGAGACAAGACGATGGTCACACTTCATAAACATGCACAGTCACTTGTGTGATAATTTATCGATGTGAAGATCAAATATGTAGAAGATGTTGGAGATGTGAAAATAATGGTGAAGTGAGGTAGAGAAAGTAGTGGTGGTGCTTCATCCATTGGCACTAGAAAGGTTTTACCACATATGTAATTAAAAGACACTGTGAATGAGCCTATTTTGCCACTTTACAAGTCAAAATTGAATACAAATGATGAACAACATACACCATCATTGGCACTATAAGCATGACATATGGTCAATGATGCTAGATCATATATTGTGAGATGCCCAACATGCAACTCTATCAAAGATTTTAGGGGGACTTGAGAGGGCATATGTGTTAGTTTATGGAAACTATTTTTATTTATTTATGGTATTGCCATTATATGTGTCATGTGTATAATATTGTGGTATTTCATCAGGAGTAGGAAGGAGGAAAATAATGTATGTAGAAGCAATAAATTGATGGCTCTCTCTTGGTAGAGAGTACTTAGCATGTAAAGTTTTTATTAGTATTATAAATGAATGAAATTTTTGTTGTGTTCTTCAAAAAATTTATCATTATAATTCATTATTAAAAGTGATATTAGTATGTCTTATTACATATGATTAAGTTAGTAATGGTTTCAAATCTCAATTGATGATAACGATTGCATCATCACCAAGTGTTTCATTGGTAAATAATTCTTTGTGAGCTCAATAATAGAAGATAGATCCACATCTCTTGCACAAAATAAGTTAAGATCCTAAACTTAATCTCAAATAAGGATACCATCAAGGGTTGAAGTAGTTATAAATATAGTAAATGCCTTGTTATAGGAGGCAAAGCATAAGATTGTGATTTCTATTGGAATTAGTGATAGACATTGAATGAATTATGCATTCAATGAATGCCTATGCCCTCACTAATCATTAATTTATTGAAGAAGGCTCATGGAGAATCATTGACTGTATTGTTGATTGTTTGAACCCCATGATGGTATGCCTATTTAAGAATGATTTTAGGATCTTACCTTATTTTGTGTTTAAATGTGCATCTATCTTTTATGACTCATCTAATTCTCTTAAATGGTAATATGAATGGATGTTTCTAATGTTTAATTTTTTGTTGCTAATAGAAGGACTCAAATAGGTGTTAGCTATCTTAGTACTATGTTTCTCTTCATGTGTTATGTTTATCTTAACTTAGTACTCAATATTGGTCTTTCTAGTGGCATTAGTTTAGTTATGATCTATACCATTGTATTCTAGCTTTATACTCTAAAAGAATTTGAATGTTTAGAAATTTGACCCCTATTCCATATAGTAAAGTATAGTTATAACCACCATCAACATGAGTTCACTAATAGAAGATAGATGTATATCTCTTGCACAGAATAAGTTAAGATCTTGAAATTATTCCTAAATAAACATCCCATCATGGATTGAAGCAGTTATCAATACAGTCAATGCCTTGCAGGAGGTAGAGTATAAGAGTGTGAGTTATATTAGAAGTAGTAACTGACATTGAATGAATTATGCGTTCAATAAATTATATGTAGCATATCCTAATTACACAAAAAACACAAAATAAATTATGCATTCAATGAATGCTTATGCCCTCAATAATCATTAATTTTTCAAGCAGGCAACAATAAAATCAATGTAATGCTCCTTAGTTATTCAATCATAAATGTCCTAATATGAAGGATGGGATTGAAAAACACTTGTGTTCATTTTTATTGATAACTCAATCAAGTTAATAATAGAAGACTCATAGAAAACCATTGAATTTAGCATGTATTATTTGAACCCCTTAATGATATGTCTATTTGGGAATGATTTTAGGATCTTATCTTATTTTGTGTTTAAACGTGCATTTATCTTTTGTGACTTTGCGAATTATTTTAAATGGTGATATGAATGGATGTTTCTAATGTTTAATTTCATGTTGATAATAGAAAGACTCACATAGGTGGTGGATATCTTAGTACTATGTTTCTCTTAACTAAGTACTTGATATTGGTCATTCTTGTGGGGTTTCAAAACACTTATCAAGTTAATAATAAAAGGATCATGAATACCCATTGACTATATTGTTGACTTATATAACCTAATGGTATGCTTATTTGAGAATGATTTTATGTTCAAGAGTTGGATATTCAACAATGTGGATAATGATTGTGTTAAATGAATGATTATGCCCTAAATAATCATGAATTTTTTTAAGCAATCAATAATACAGTCAACATAATACTCTTCAATTATTCAGTGATAATTCTACTAATATGAGGGATGGGCATGTATAATTATTTTTTGTGGACTTGAAAAACACTTATTGTGTTCATTTTTATTCACAACTCAATCAACTTAATAATAGAAGTCTCATGAAATTAAACATTGATTTTATTGTTGACTGTTTGAACCCCTTGATGGTATGCCTATTTGAGAATGATTTAGGATCTTACCTTATCCTATGTTTAAATATGTATATATCTTTTTTGACATATCTATTCCATTAAATGATGATATGAATGGATGTTTATAATGTTTAATTTTCAATTGTTAAGGGAAAGACTCACATAGGTGGTGGATATCTTAGTAATATGTTTTTCTCTATGTGTTATGTTTCTCATAACTTAGTACGTAGTATTTGTCTTTCTTTTGGGATTACAAAACACTTGATGTTTCTTTTTGTTCATAAATCTATCAATTTAATAACAGAAATATCATGAAAACACATTGGATGTATTTTTTACTATTTTAACCTGATGGTATGTAGTCAACTTTTTTCATTAACATATTAGGGTGTTCCAACTTCTTTTCATTAAAATAAAATGTTTATATGAATCTTGAAGATGCTTATGTTTTTTACATGTATTCTTTTTTTCACAGGATTATGGATAACATATATGTCTTGTGTATTGTTATTTGCTATGATACAAGCAATTCATTTTTCAAATATGCATATATTGTTTATGGTCCAAGGAAAGAAGTTATAGCCTTTAATTTTTCTCCAATTATTGATGGTATAAAATTGAACAGTTCATATTATGTAGCTCTTCTTCATGGTTTTATTACTCTTTATGATCAAAATATAGAGAATGTGATTATTGAAAGCAACTTTAAATTAAATATGACCAAATGTTTAGTAAGATTTGTGTAAGAGACAAGAAGATGGTCACACTTCATAGACATGCAGATTCACTTGTGAGGTAATTTATTGATGTGAAGATCAAATATGTAGAAGATGTTGGGGATGTGAAAATAATGGTGAAGTGGGTTAGAGCAAGTAGTGGTGGTGCTTTATCCATTGGCACTAGAAAGGTTTTACCACATATGTAATTAGAAGACACTGTTAATGAGCCTATTTTTCCACTTTACGAGTCAAAATTGAATAAAAATGATGAACAACATATACCATCATTGACACTATAAGCATGACGCATAGTCAATGATGCTAGATCATATATTATGAGATGCCCAACATGCAACTCTATCATAGAGTTTAGGTGGACTCGAGAGGGCATATGTGTTAGTTTATGGAAACTATTTTTATTTATTTATGGTATTGCCATTATATGTGTCATGTGTATAATATTGGGGTATTTCATCAGGAGTAGGAAGGAGCAAAAGAATTTATGTAGAAGCAATAAATTGATGGCTCTATCTTGGTAGAGAGTACTTACAATGTAAAGTTTTTATTAGTATTATAAGTAAATGAAAGTTTTGTTATATTCTTCAAAAAATTTATCATTATAATTCATTATTGCAAGTGATATTAGTATGTCTTATTACATATGACTAAGTTAGTAATGGTTGCAAATCTCAATTAATGATAATGATTGCATCATCACCAAGTGTTTCATTGGTAAGTAATTCCTTCGTCTAAAGTTCATAAGGATGGATCTTGTATCAAGGATACAATCACTTAGCACATAAATCTTGAAAGTATCACTTTGTACATTTTTTAGAATCCCTGATTTGGGATTCATTATGTTATTGTTGAACCCATTAATAGTGCCAATAAGTTATAATATGATTTAAATTTTTTTATAGATTTTATATTACCATCAATGATAAATTGATAACATAAATAAAATATAAGTTTGCAAGTAAATCATCCATGCTAAATATGTCATGTGCCAGTAAATACAAAGTTAAAAACTACTTTGAAATGAACCATATAAATGTAAAAGTCAACAACTACAATGAAATGAACCATGGTAGAGGAACATAGTAATTATGATCATTGCTATCATCATTAGAATTAGGAAGCATGGATGTGGCAGGAGTTGTTGTATGGTAAGTCTTAAGATGGATTGCAAAGTTTGTCCACACTTTGATATCTTCTACATAAATTTTATTCTATCTTAAATTCCTGTAATACTCTACTTCTAAAAGTAATAGCCCTAATGCTTTCCATAGATTCATATACTCTAAGTGATGTAATTTGATCCTCAAGCCACATTTGAGCCTGTAGTTTTCCTTTTTTTACACATTCAATACAAAGATTTAGCTCCCTATTATCAATTTTTAGATAAGATATGGTCGTATTCATTCCTTCAATGCTTTATTTCAAGTTGTCATCCCTTTCTTTGATAAAATTTTCCCATTGCTCCCATACATCTAACTTGGTCTTCAAATGCCTTAGTTTGCATTCTCGAAAGTCATCATCCACTTTTGCATTTATTTGTTCAAGACTTTTATATTGGTTTACAAAATTATGTGGGGGAGTGGGATTTGGCTTCTTGGAAGCTACACAGAATAAAAATCATGGATATTTAGTAAGTATATGACATTAAAAACATAAACATACGTCTATTCCTATCAAGGGATGCCACTTATAGTCTGATTATTGGGATCACAATTTGCACTCAAAATATCAATCGATTTTCAATTGACAATTTCATTATTTCATTACCTTTTATCTTGATTATTGTCTATTAATGAACAAACACAAATAGTGTAATATAATGACATGAAACTTGATTGGTTCCTAATTTTTTTTATAGTAAAATGGAAAATAGTAGACCACTATACATAATGTGAATGGTATTCTACAAACAAAGAAGATGTAGAGCATTATACATACTATAATAAGATAGATAATAGTAGACCATTATAAGAACTAATGGTTAATTGGTTATTTTCCTTTATGTATTAATATGGAAAATAATAGACCATTACACATAATATAAAGGTTATTATATAGACAAGAAATATTTAGGGCATTATACAGACTGTAATAAGTTGGACACCAATAGACCAAGAGACCATTATAAAGCTAGTTGACTAGTAAACCAGTAGATAATAGATAATAATCTAATAGACCATTGTGAAATAAATATAAGATACTTAGATAAGAGATCCAAATCATTTGGTAGTTGAACTAGCTAGAATCCAATCAAGAAGGCAAATTAGACCTATGTAGACCTACAAGAGCACTATTGTCAGCCCAATTATGTAAGAAACCAATGAAGGAATTGATTTCTCATTAGTATAGATAGTATATAAACATATTTATAAATCCTTAAAAACATTACTCAAGGAAGTGAAGAATAATAATACCTTTTCAAGACCAAACATGCCTATACATAGTACTTATTAGATTAAGATTGAGTCAAGTTTCTTGGTTATTGGTGACCTAACCAGTGTTTTGAACTTATGTAAACACCTATAAGGTCCATTATCATTTTCTTTAGCCATTATAATTTTCCTTGAATCAAAATAATCATTGATATTTCAAATATAAGGACTCTATTTAAGATTGTTGTAGGTGTTCATTGAGGTAAGATAAAAAAGAGAGATTTGGATCAATGTTTCTTGGGAACTGAAGTTTTTGACCTTATACAAAGGTTTATATATTATTTTCCATAAATTTATAATTATTTAAAGAGATAATATAAGGTTTTCACTTTAAAATTTAAATCAAGTCCTTATAGGTAGAAAAAGGCCTAGTAGGTCTATAAAAACTAAGTTGTTGTCAACAGAGTTTTGAGGTGAAATTATTCATGCTATAACAAGTGATAATGATTATTTCATTACTTTGGGAGTTGATAAGGAAGGTAGATAAGAGTATTGGGATTTATTACCCTATTTAAGGTCATTGAGAGTGTCTTTTGATCAGAATACAAAGATCTATTTGCAAGAAGATATTGTAGTAGACTTAAATGAGTAAGTGGACCGCTTACATTGGCACCAAAGATGGAAAATAGTATACCATTAAAAAAAATTAAATGGAATTATATAGACAAGTAAGATGTAGGGAATTATGTAGACTGTAATAAAATGGACAAGAGTAGACCATCATATAGACTGATGGTACATTGGCTCCTTTGCTTTTTGTAGCAAGATAGATAATAGTAGATCATTACATAGAATGTAAAGGGTATTATATGGACAAGAAATATGCATAGAATTATATATACTATAATAAATTATATTATAAAAACAAACAAGATGTAAGACATTACGTACTTGATCTGTGTACACCATTACAAAGAAATTAAAGGCTATTAGTTTTCCCTTACCTCCTAGAAAGTGGATAAATGTCCTTGCAACTTTCATGATGTTGATGTGACTTTATAAACATATTTGAAGATTTGATGATGTTATTATGATTTTATACTAAGAGGAAATGCTAAAATGAGGAAATATGGATGCTGGCATAGGCAGTAGATTGGTGTCTATCATGATCACTTTCTTATTGTTATTCCATTTTGTAATGATGCATTTTTATGATGATTTGCACACTCTATCTTTGAATATGAATCTAATAAGTAATTGGCACATGGAATGATGAATGAATCCCCATTAAATTTCATTATATGTCATACACATGTAGCACTTTTATATTATATATACCACGAGGCATAGAACACGTAAAAGGGCACAGGGTAAATTAATTATTAATTTAAAAAGAAACAATTTCTGTGTCAATGCTATTCGTTATCTCTGGTATATAACATGGTTGTATATTCCATGGAATGGTAGTGGTAATAAAAAACCTACCAACCTCAGTGATAATAATGCATACTACAACATCTTTGAAATTCTTACCAAGCAGAGCTATTTTAATCATTCACAAGGTGGGAGACATAGTCAAACTAACCAAGGTGATGCTACAATGGACAAGCTAAAAATTGTTTTACCTAGGTGTATGGATGAATAAAATTTAATTTATGTATAAAAATCAGTGATAGATAATCAAGATTTGTCTAGAGTTTAAATCATATTTAAATTATGAACATCAAAATAATCGTACATGTAAATTTACAAGGTTTTCCTTTATGCACAGTTTTCTATCTTCAGCCTCTTTCTCCCACATAACATAGAGAAGGCCTTATGGGAGAGAGTCCATATGAATAAATAAAATTTGAAAATTTATTTAACTCTCTATATCTTCTCCCAAATGTTTTCCTTAGTGAGCAGGTAACTATAATTTTCTGACATAAGCATGTCATAACCCTACTCGACATGATACTTTCTTGATTTTCCAAAGGCTCCCCACATTATTTCATCTTGAGCACCTATGATCTTGATATTCCTTGCTTTCAGTGGGTTTAATAAATATTCATACTCCTATTTCATCTCCTCAACTTTAATAATGTGATCTCTCAAGTCCTTAGGAAGGTTGTCACTCTTAAAAATTGAGAGACTTTACAAACACCTTGGTTTCTAAAGACATCACGAATATAAAAAAATGTCCATGTTTCCACCATTTATAAAATTAGGGAAAATATTTCACAAAATTCAATAGAGACTAGAGATATACATGCCCAATAAGGATGGTTAGAAGTCAAACTTCAATTTCCATCACAGATATAAGTAGTAATGTTAACAAATTTTGAAATCCCACGCAATTCATTGATTTGAAAGTAAATAAAAATGATTCAAGAACAAATCCATCTTAAAAGATTTTTTCTTATGGGAAACTATATGAATTCCCTCACATATTATTCAAATCAAATGAATAGCTCATATCACTTACAACTAACATTTACAAAATTTGAAAAATCCATCATAAAGAAATCAAATGCATAGCTCTCATCTAATGTGTACAAAATTTGGGCACACATAAAGAAATTTCCATGTTTCAATTCTTTGAAATAAGATGAACATAAGAATTGGTGTCCAAAAGCTTTCCGTGAAACCCTATCTACTTGATCCAAATGAATGTTTACCATAGACATGTGAACCCTAAATGAAACCAAAACATAAGAGATCCTCGAGTGCTTAACATAATTTGGATAAGACAAATACATCATAAGATAAAATTAATGAAATAAAGCATAATGGTGGTATTTGTAGTTAATCAATTTTATTAGGGTCAACTAACTCATTTTTTCGAAGATATAATTACTTTTGTGACCCTTATATGCATGTTATAATTATATCACAGAAAGAAAAATTACTTGTAATGCGAAGATGACACTTTTTATTTAATTATTATAAATGTATACATATAATTCCCTTATGGGAAAAGTCTCATTATATTGAAATAATCCAATCATAATATAAAAATTGATATCACATTTCCACTATCTTCAGTATGTCATAACATTTGACATGATGTACAAAAAAATATAGTGAATCTCTATAAATTGAATCAAACATTTATTCTCCTTTGTCATTCCTTATTTTGCGTTAAACCATCCTTGTCATGCTATCAAAAAAAATGAATATAATTATTTTCATAAATAAAAAATAAAAACTATAATTATTTGATTCAAGAGCAAGAGTGATTGAAAAACTGAGGAAAAATAAATATACCTTATCCTTTAACTCTCATCTTCTCCCCTTCATATTCTTGTTTGCATCCAAGGAAGTTTCTTTTTTATATCAAGTTTCATAACTCGTGTGCAAGCAAAATATATGAATGTATTGGTAAACGAATGAATACAAAGGAAAAAAATAGTGTATCACTTACTCTAGTGAATTCCCTCCACCTTAAAATATCCCTCCTCCTTTTCTATTTATTTTATTTATAATTATATATCTTAAGTTCTTCTTCTATGGATACCAACCTTTTGGGGTTCAAATCATCAGAGTCATAAACATGCTATTTTTTTAAAAGCAAATTTGATGCATTTGTGCATCTCATATAGTTGTTGTTGCAAATTCCATTCCACAGACCTCCATTGTCTTCTCTTGATTGGATGCACTAGTGATTGATGATCTATAATGGGAGGTAACATGTTCATTTCAGCATGATGTGAATTTAATAGTGGTTTTGACCATAATTTCTTCCCACCTTCATACAACATAAGACATTTTGGTGCAATACAATATAATTGGTCCCTGTATCTAAACTCCTAAATAATCTTGTAACCATGCTACTTGTACTCAAATATAATATACACACATCAAAAGGTAAAAATTAAACAAGCATTTCCAATTTCAAATTCATAAGATATACTTTTTTGAAAATAAAAAAATGTGAGACAATTACCTTTGTATAGTGTGAACATCGTGACATGTCTCTACAGACATCTTGTGGTAGCTAAAATTTGACATTGTCTTCATGCTCACATGAAACATGTGAGTCCCTTACTTGCTCAGAGATGGTAACAAGTTCCTATGTAAGTAAAATCACAAAAATAAGATCACAATCCTACTTTGTAACACTTTAAAAAACTCACAATTCCCCAGATTCTACCTTGTCCTTTGAAGGTTTCCATGTTATATTCTTTTGCTCTTCCTGTGAGGGAGGATAATAGATACATATAAAAGTAAAAGAAATAAAACAATATTATAGTCATGTTTCATATGACTTAAATAAATATTTTCAAATCCCAACATATTACTTTGTCCTTCTATCTATGGTCGTGTCCATGTAAAGATTTTGTAAAGGTCATTCATTCCATTATTTTGGTCTTCTTGTGAGGGAGGGTAATAGGGTCCTATGCAGGTAAAATTAATAAAACAATATCAAAATCATGTTTTATATGATTTATAAAAATACTCTCAAATTCCAACATATTACCTTCTCCTTCTGACTAGGCCCGTGTGCTTGAAGAGAGGTTGCCAATGAGTCATTTGGCATCTCACAATTTGCATAGTCTTAGACTTCTAATGAGACAGGTTTGAACCCCTCCTCACTACTATTATTTATCTAAAAAGGAAGTAAAATAGTTATAAATCTCGAATAAGTATACAATAAGATATACATGTGAATTTAAAATGAAATAATTTGAAAGAAGAGTTTCCCTTGTATCATGGGAATAATTTACAACGTTGTAATCATTTTATGCTGAATCGTTTGGTAGCTCATAATTTTCAAAGTCCTCGACTTACAATGAAATAGGTTTAAACCCCTCATCACTACCATTTTTTACTTGAAAAAGAAGTGCAATAGTTAGAAATATCAAATAGGTATACAATAAGATATATGTGCAAATTGAAAATGGAAGAATGTAATTACCCTTGTGTCACGAGAATCATTTGCCATGTCAAAATTAGGATCGTCCTCATCCTATAATGAAACATGTGGTTTTGTTTCTTCTTCAGAGACAATAATAGGTTCCTTTGTAGGCAAAATAAAAAGTTGATGATCACTATCAAGTTTCATACCAATTTCATAATCTTGTAAACCCCACATATTTCGTTCTCCCATATTACCTTATCTATTGGAGGAGGTTATCCATGTGCACAGAAGGAGGTTGTAGATAATGGTTTCATCCGTTCAATTCTTCTGCTCTTCCTATGAATGGGAGTAATGCATCTATCCTCCCTACCATTATCATGCTACAAAAACTAATGCACTAGTTATAATTATAATTTATAATTGAACAAAAGGATATGGACATTTAAATATAAAAAATTAATAAAAAATTACTACCTTCCTTGTTTGTTTCATTTTTTGCTGATGTTGTTGGAGGAAATTAGGGAAGATTCTCATAGGTTGGGCATGCTCATTATGCTCCATATTATGTATTAAAAGGTTGAATGAGTTATTATTAAATCATGATTGATCATATTAATAAGATGGTTAAAATTTGTGAGGGGGTTGAGCATCCCTCATCAAAACACTATTTGGCAAATGATTTAGGCTCGTTCCCCTAGTGTTATGTTTATTTAGGAAACTAAGCTATCTATGGAGGGTATGATTAAGCTATCATCCAAACTCTACTGGCATGTTCAATGTTAGTGCATTGGGGCATTTGGTAGTGCTTATGGGATTGCATGTATTTGGGACAAGAGAAAGATCTCCCCTTGTGGTGGATTTCTAGTAGACATTCCTTGTTCATGATTGCTTCAAGTTTTGAATCTAGGGAAATCTTATTAATCTCTAATGTCTACACTCTGACTGATTTGGCTAGCAAGCCTTGCCTATGGGATCATTTAAGATATGTGAGACCTTTAGGTCCTTTTATTCCCTAGGTTATGGCTAGGGACTTAAACTCTATTCTTAGTCTTGATGAAAAGAGGGGATGTTTGGACCATCTAGATCCCTCTTTGTCAATGTTTATGAATAATATAACCCTTCTAAATTTAATTGATATAAATCTTCTCAATGATTTGTTCACCTAGAGTAATAGGAGGTGTGGCAAGGATTATATCTCTAAGAGGTCAAATATATTCCTAGTTTCCAATTTTTAGTTAAGCAATCAGTAGATCTCCAGTTCAAAAATTGAATGGAGAGGTTTAGATCTCACTAGCCTATAAAAATTTCTACACATGGATGAGATAGTGTTAATAATCCTTCCTTCAGATTTTAGTTAATGTGGCTACAAGAGCCTTCTTTGTAGGAGCTTATTAAAGACTAGTGGACTAAAGGTTTGCTTTCACATAGGACAACCATGTATACCTTTATCAAAAGGCTCCATTTTGTGAAATTTTAGATAAAAAGTGGAATATGGAATGCTTTGGAAATGTCTTTAAGGAAAAATATGCAGCTCAAAATCAACTAGATATCATCTCTAGGCAGAATAAAGACTAAGGGATTACTGAGGAGTCCCTTAAAGCTGAAGCAAAAGCTTTGAAGGTATTATCTAAATGGGAATTGTGGGAGGAGTTATTTTGGAAGTAAAAATCAAGGATTTACTAGCTTCAAGAGAGATTGGAATACTACCTTCTTCTTTAACACTGTCAAATCTAGAGGACATGGAAACTTAATGGCTTCTAGTGTGTCCTCTCAGGGTGTTCAACTATCTTCTTTTCAAGATGTTTCACAGGAGGCCACTCAGTATTTTTATTCTTTATTAATTAAATATTCTCTTGAGGAATTCTAGGAAATGAATCAAGTTTTGGCTTGTATTCCTTATGTGGTCCCCCTTGAAGCCATTATTGAACTCAATCGATCCATTTCCCTGGATGAGTTAGAGGTGGTTATTTTCAGCATGAAAAAAAGTAAGGCCCTTGGTATGTATGGATTTCTTATTGAATTTTTTTAGGAATTCTAGGAGACTATCAAATGGGATCTTCTAGAGTTGTATAGGAATCATAGGATAGTAAACAAATGTTGAAAGCCATGAATTCCACATTCTTGGCTCTTATCCCCACAAGAAAAGGTGCTAATTCTTTTGACCTCTTTCAGTCAATTTCCCTTTGTAATGTTATTTATAAGATCATCTCCAAACTAATTACTGAGAGATTAAATTCTTTGTTGATCAAAGTTATCTCAAAGGAGCAGAGAGATTATCTAGTTGGTAGACATATCTAGGATGGTATGGTTATTGTTGTTGAGGCTATCCATTCCATGGAGGTGTCTAGAGAGAAGGCCATGTTCATCAAATTGGACATGGATAAAGCTTATGACAGGTTCAAATGGTCTTTCCTTTGCAAGGTTATTTGTGCTTTTAGGTTTGATGAAAGTTGGATTAATTGGGTGATGAGTTATGTCACTTTAGTGTCATACTTTGTGCTACTAAATGGTGTACCCTCCTCTTTGTTTGGTGCCTCTAGGGGCCTTAGGTACTGACCCCCTATCTCCATATTTATTTATTATTATGGCTAAAGGTTTGGGAAGGATCTTAAAAGCTCACATGAGTCAAGGGATTATTCACGGGTGGTGTTGGGGTGAAGGTTTGCCTTCTTAGTCCCACTTATAGTTTATGGATGACACTGCACTCTTGGGTGTTGTTAAAATTAGGGAAAAGTGTAAATTTAGGTGGGCTCTTGTAATTTATCATGTTGTTTCTAGTAAAAAATTTAATGAAGGGAAATCTTCTATCTTTTTTTAAATACTCTTCCACTTATCCAATCTAGGATTTCTCAGATTCTTAGCTTTCAGATAGGAAACCTCCCTTTTGTGTATTTGGGTATTCCTCTTTCTATGTCCCCTCTGCCAAGAGGTACCTAGAAAAGTATTCTAGATAAATTTAGGGGTTATGTTAATCATTGGACTTGAAGGTGGTTATCCTTTGATGAGAGGATTATGCTCCTTAATGATGTGGTTCAGGCCCTTCCTATCTACAAGTGTATGGTTCAAGTTGCTCCTATAGGTTTTATATCTAAGCTTGATGCCCTCTCTAGACAATTCCTTTGGTCAGGTAGATTAGATTATAAGAAGTGGAGTATGGTTAAGTGGGACTCTATCTATAGGCCTATTTAACAAGGTGATCTGGGTCTTTGATAGGCGAGTATCACTGACTAGGATCTGGTGGCCAAGCTCTATTGGTGATGGTGTACTAATCAAGGCCAACATTGGGCTAAAATCCTTAATGCTGAGTATTTGAGTGGAGTTACCAACAAAGATATTCCAAGGTGTTCCTTGAATGGTAAGGGGTCTGTGATTTGGAATACACTTAAAAGAGGAGTGAACTTAATCAATTAGGGCTTGTTCTAGGTTTGTCATAAGGGTAAGGATACCCTATTCTGGTTAGATTCCTAGGATGGTCACCCCCCAATATTTAACACTCATCCTCACTTTATAATTTGGGCTTATAGTTTTAAGAGGCTAGATGGTCAAAGGTGAGTGATTTCAAAGTTGTGGAGCATCTAGATTGGGTAGAGATGATTAAGTGGAAAGGGTGTCACTTTTGGCACCTAGGGGGTTTAGAAGAGGATCATGCTAAGTTGGCTAGGATTTTAGTGAAGAGATTTTGCAGCTATTTGTAGCATAAGGATGTCTTAGCTTAGGCTCCTGATCTAAAGGGGATTTACTTGATGGAAGCTAGGTATCATGAATTAGATAGAATAAAATATGGTGAGGTTGAATCCCTTGGTGGAAATATGTTTGGAGTAAATTTTCATGGCCTAAGTACAATTGCTTCCTATGGTTAGTTACTCATAATAGGTGTCTTACTTGGGATAATATTCTAAGGAGAGGTTTTTAGGGTCCCTCTATATGCTTCCTTTGTGGTAGTAGTGAGGAGTCTTCTTCACATTTATTTTTCCAATGTGCTTTCTCCAAATCTATCTAGCACCTTTAGTGGATGGTATGGATTATTGTGTACATGTTCTTTCTCTTACTGATTTTTGGAGGACTTTGGAAAGTCCCCCTACTCACTCTTTCCCTCTATATATGGTGTGGACTATTGGGCCTTTGTGTATTCTTTACAAGATTTGGCTGGAGAGAAATCATAGAATTTTTCAAGATAAAAAACTAATCATTTTACAAGTTTGGTAATGGATACTTGGTATGCTTTAGGAGTCTATTTTATCCAATTTTGAGGTTAGAGCTCCTGTGGATGTTGGAGAGGTTGTTGTGCTTCAGGGTTTGGGCTTGAATAGTTTAAGCTTAAAAAGGGCCTATTCTAATGGTAAGAGACATCCCAACAATAGAACTTAGAGAGAAGGTATGTGGTATCTACCTCATGTTGGAATTCTAAAAATTAATATTGATGGATCTTCCAGGGGAAATCTTAGTCTTATTGGTGTCGGAGGCATGGGGAGAGATAGCTCTGGGGATGCCCTTTTCCTCTTCTCTAGATATCAAGGCCATCAGACTAATAATCTTATGGAGGCTTTATCAATTCTTATTGCTTTGCAAAAGGCTTGTGATCTTAGCTGGCACAAGATTATTTATGAATTGGATTCATAAATTATGATTAATTTTTTAAATAAGTAAAGTTTTATTGGGGTGAAGTTGCAACTATCATCGATTCTGCAACCAATTCTTAAATTAAGTAGCTCACTAGACTTGGTGTTCTTTGCTCATATTCTAAGGGAGTGGAATAATGTGGTGAACTATCTTTCTAAATGGGCTTTAGAATTTAGAGGTGACTAGAAGATTGATGATTGGGAGCATCTTCTCGATGACTATGTTCATAAGCTGAAGCTACTAATTCATGAGGATAATCATGGTCCATGAATAAGTACCAGCTTCCTATTTGCATGGCTGGGTATTATTAGGTCTTTGTCGGCTGAGTGTGCTTTTTAGGCTATGTCTATTTTTTCTCTTTCTCTTTGTAATTTTGTTTTTTCTTTGATTGAACAAATTTTTAACCCCTTTTTATCAAAAAAATGGTTAACATTTGAATACAATAAATTCAAGGTACCAACATTTTCAGCTGGGGGAGACTAAGATCTAGGTTTAGCAACATTAACATCTTATGTTGGATACGAACCACCAAGGGTTGTTTATATCCAAGTTTAAATCAAAAATGATAAATGGTTAGCATTGCATTCAACTTATAATAGCTTAAATAATTAAATAAAGAAATCTATAAATAAACAATGTTTTCATATTACCAAATCAATTTCATTTATTTCAGCCAATGTGTCTTTAATTTTTTGGTTGGCATCTTTTCTACTCAATCAGATGATTGTCCAAAGCTAGACAACTTCTTTGTTCCTCATTCAGTTGTGTCATGTAACTTTAATGCAAAAAAAATTGTTACAAATGAGTGAAGTCTCTTGAAAGGATTGCCACCATGTTTTGGGTCATGAACAGTCACAAAATCCACTTATAAGATAACATACACACCATTTCATAGACATAATATTAGAGCAATACATTATATGTCTAATTTATACATTGAAGGATTTGTAACCCTATTATGTGAACATTTTATATCATGATTGATCAATTAAAATATCTAGTAAAATAAAAATACTTGGAGCTATAGTGTTATTTGTTTTGTCTACCATGGCCAGAGAAGCAAGACATGAAAATCCATCCAAGAGGGAGTGTATGTAGAGTGAGGACATTCATATCTAGTGATTGATAATGTTATTTACTCTTCCTTGCACAACCTAATAAATTATGAGGTAAATAATAAGTATATCAAAGTTTTTCAATCATTATATCTAAGAAAGAAGAAATTATCCCATACAATAGTAAAGAAAATAGGGTTAAAAGTACATTATGATGGTAAAATGGAAAAATAAATTGAAATATCACACTATTACCTCCACCACCACCATGGATGCCATTATAGGTTATGCCTTACAAACCCAAAACATGACATCAATACATGACATAATTGGCTTAGTTGTCAAAAGAAAAACAAAAATAATTAAATTAAGTTTGTCTACCAATTTTAGTGAAAAAATATAAAATTTTGCACAAGATAAATTATAAAAGTTTAAATAAAATACAATAGAAGTTTTAAAAATATAATGTTGTCAATAGTGAATGTATTAATTTAAAAAAACATGTTCTAAATTTCATTGCTTCCCCATTCGAAAATGGTAAGGTTGTTCCCTTATTAGATGCTAAACCAATATTATGCAAAACAAGATTGAATATTTAACAATGAAGACAATCCAATTCATTGTAGGTAACGAACTAGTATAGAAAATGCCTCCTCTGGGATGCTCCTACAAATGTGGTGCATGATTATGGGACTAGGTAATGAGTAAATGAGCTCATGTAGAGGTTAAAAGGGAATAGGGTAATGGAAAACATTAAATGGAATAGGGTAAAAGTCTTCAAGTAATCGAGGATGTAAGAAATAGGGCCAATCATCAAAGGGCTAAGGGGCTAATGGAATAGACAAATGGGAGGGACCCTCAAAGTATCCAACAAAAATGTGGAGGTCATGTTGATAGTTAACCTCCATGTATCTATTGGATACTTCATCTACCATCAAATTATCTTGTAGGCATGTGGAGGTCATGTTGATAGTTAACTTCTATGTTCCTATTGGATACTCCATCTACCCTTAAAGTATCTAACATGCACATAGAGGTCATGCTCATAGTTGAAATCCACATTCATGTTGGATACTTTGTATACCATCCCCCCTCTATCTATTCCATTGGAACATTATCCCTTCAAAGATGGGGCCCACTTATTACATCCTTGATTCAATCATAACCAGCTAGTATGTTCTTACATTTAATTATCCTTCACCCTATCATTTGGCTTTACTATTGTCATTTGCCTTAACCATTATCATTTGCCTTAATGTGTTGTTAATGAACATGACCATTAGACTTTGACTAATTTGGTGGGACTTGTAGACATGTCAATTAAAAATGTGAATGTTGATGCTAGTTAAGGTGTTCCCTCTTCCATTTATGAGCATAATTAGTAGGTGCATTCAACACTTAGGCTAAAATACACTAGTGTAAAGTGACAAAGAAGCCAAATGTGACCAACTGAGGGTCAACATCCAGCATAGAATTCCATGTCGAATGCAAGTGCCTTAACTAGCCAGTGTGTTCACATTGTCATTTGCATTATTGGCTAACATGCTCCTACATAGGTAAAAAAGGAATGATGTAAAGGCAAACAAGCACTGGTATAGTCTTCAAATAGGGGAAAGGTGAAAAAGTAATAAGTTAACATTAAATGAATATGAAAACTTATTTTATAAATAGCATTTGCCTTAACTGATGTTGTTTGACTTAACATGTTGTTGATGGATGTTATCCCAATCATGAGTGTTGGATATTCATCGATTTGTTAATCCCCATAGACACGTCAAATGGAAATGTGAACACACTGGCTAGTTAAGGCACTCACATTTGGAATAGACTTCTATGTTGGATGTTGACCCTTAGATGGTCATGTCCTATTTCTCTATCACTTTGCCCCAATGTATTTTGGCTTAAGTATTGAATGTGCTTCCTAGTTATGATCATAATTGAGGATGTAAAATGTGGGGCCCATCATCAAAGGGATAATAGGCTAATGAAATGGATAGAGGGGAGAGACCCTCAGAATATCTAGTAGGCACATGGAGGTCACATAAAAAATTTAAATCCATATGCCTACTAGATATTTCATCTACCCTCAAAGTATCTAGCAATAACATTGAGGTCAAACTGATAGTTGACCTCTAAGTTCCTGCTAGATACTTCATCTACCCTTAAAGTATCCAACAAATATGTGGAGGTTAGGTTGATAGTTAACCTCCACGTGCATGTTGGATACTCTATATATCCTTAGAGTATCCAACATGGATGTGGAGGTCACACTGATAGTTGACCTATAAGTGTGTGTTGGATAATCTGAATCCCCTCCCTCTCTGTCCATTATATTATCCTATTAGCCCTCAGATGATGGGCCTCAATTCTTACATCCTTACTTATAACTATAACTAGATGGTACATTCAATGTGAGCTTATAATTGAGGATGTAAGAAGTGAGTCCCATCGACGAAGGGCTAACATGCTAATACAAGTGATGATAAATGGAATATTAAATCATCATTTTCAAATCTCATGACCCTAATGACATCGGTAAATAAAGTAGCCAGAGGGGGATGCAAAGGTCAACTACCAGCATGATAGTTGACACTAAACATAATATTTGGTTACACTCATAATGGAGGATCTAATAATTGATCCAACCCAAATAATTTATGAGCGTTGAATGTTTAACATGGATGGCTATGGTTCCATTTGACCTCTACATCCTTTTTAATGACTTTGTCTACTGTCTACCATCTATTGGGGTTCAACTTCACAACTTAATTACCATATACAAGTGCCATGTGTGTATGACTCATAATGAAATGTAATGGGGGTTCATGAACCCTAATGTGTGGCATAGTATTTTACGTTCATATTCAAATGTTGAGTGTGCATGTGCCCATGAAAATACATTATTATAAAGTATAATAAAATAAGAAAGTGATCATGACAAAGACACCTCTACTCTCTCCACAACATCCATAATTCTTCATTTAAGCATTTCCTCTCGGTATACAGTCACATTGTAATTTTATACAACCACACCATAAAATCTACACTAATGTTTATCCACTTTATTGGAAGTAAGGGAAAACTCGCAGCGTTTAAATTATTTGTAATGGTATACATAAATCAAGTATTCATATTTTTTAATAAAAGGAATTTGTATATATATTTATTACTTGTATATATATTCATTATCTATACAATAAACTTCACATTATGTATATTATTCTCGAATATGCTACATATAAAGCAATTTTAACTGTATACCTTTGTATTCTAGCTTTAAACTATAAAATAATTTGAATGTTTGGAATATTGACCCCTAGTCTATTCACACTATTGTCCATCTTGATACCTCAATAAAAAAAAAATGAAACACCAATCTGTATAATGGTCTAATGTTGGTCTATTCACATTATTGTCTATCTTGTTACATAAAGGAAAGGAACCAATAAACAACTAGTCTGTATAATGGTATATTTTTAGTCATTGTCAATACTAAGTATTAAATTAACCATTGGGATACTACTAACCTTCACATAAAAAATAAAAGGATAAATCCTCCTATATAAAGGAAAGGAACCAATGAACCAATAGACATCCCATTATCATAGAAAGACAAGAAAAAGGGTGTTACTATTATATAAAATGTACAAAATGTAAAGGGTATTTTAAAAATATGGATAAGCAAGATGTAGGGAGTTATACATAATGTCATAAGATGGACAAAAACATACCATTATTCAGACTGATGATTCATTGGTTCCCTTCCTTTATGTAGGTAGATGGCGGTTAACACTCGTCTTAGAAGGGCATATTGATTTAGTTTGGGTAATACACTTGAGTTTTTTTTTTATGTTAACTTTATTATTACCTACCTGAAGGAATTAATGATTAGTACGAGGAATAGTTTGTCTAATTATGATATGGTACATGTAATTCAGTGAATGCATATGAATTAAACACATAATCATTGTTGGCTATGAAACATATAAAGGAATGTAAACTCTATACTTATGTGTTCTATCTAAACACTAGTCACACAAAACTCCAACACTGCCCCCAAAACATTAATTGTTTGAAGTAGTCAATAATAAAACAAATGGGTTTCCATGATCTTTCTATTATTAATGTGATAGAGTTATGAAAAAAAAGTAACAAGTGTTTTGAAACCCCACAAGAAAGACCAATACTAAGTACTAAGTTAAGATAAACATAAAATATAGAGAGAAACATAATACTAAGATATCCACCACCTACGCAAGTCTTTTTATTATCAACATGAAATTAAACATTAGAAACATCCATTCATATCACCATTTAAGGGAATTAGTTGATTCATAAAAGATAATGCATGTTTAACATAGAATAATGTAAGATCCTAAAATCATTTCCAAATAGGCATACCATTAGGGGGTTCAAGTAGTGAACAATAAAATCAATGATTTTCTATGAGGCTTCTATTATTATCTTGATTGAGTTATCAATAAAAATGAACATGAGTGTTTTGTAATCCCATCCTTCATATTAGGACAATTATGACTGAAGAACTAAGGAGTATTATGTTGACTGTATTGTTGCCTGATTGAAGGAATTAATGGTTAGTGAAGGCATAGACAATCATTAAATGCATAATTTATTTTTCATGTTTTACATAATTAGGATATGCTACATTGAATTCATTGAATGCTTAATTCAATCAATGTCAGTTAATACTTCAAATAGAACTCACACTCCTATACTCTTTCAATTATCAATAACAAATTAAACTTTAGAGTGACATAGTTGGTTGATATCCTTTTAGTGGATAGTGGATATACTAGTACTATGTTATGTTTCTCTTTATGTTATGTTTCTCTTAGTACTCAGTAGCTGAGTTGAAAAGTATAGATGCACATTTAAACACAAAATAAGGCAAAGTCCTAAAATCATTCCCAAATAGGCATACCATCAAGTGGTTCAAGACGTCAACAATATAGTAAATGTTTAATTCCATGAGGCTTATATTATTAATTTGATTGAGTTATGAAGAAAAATGAACGTAATAAGGGTTTAAAATCCCATAATAAATAGTTATATATGTCTATCCTTCATATTAGCAAAATTATCACTAAAGAACTAAGGAGTGTTATGTTGATTGTATTATTGTCTGCTTAATGGAATTCATGATTAGTTAGGGCATAATCATTCATTCAACACATAATCATTATTTATAAGTTTTAATATCCAACCCTTGAGCATAAAATAATTCCCAAATAAGCATACCATCAAGTTGAATTAGTCAAAAATACAGTCAATGGGTTTCTATGATCCTCATATAATTAATCTGATAAGTGTTTTGTAACCCCACAAGAAAGACTAATACTGAGTACTAAGTTAAGAGAAACATAACACATAGAGAGAAACATAGTTCTAAGATATACACCACCTATGTGAGTATTTCCATTAGAAAAATGAAATTAAACATTAGAAACATCCATTCATATCACCATTTAAAGGAATTAGTTGAGTCTTAAAAGATAGATGCACATTTAAACACAGAATAGGGTAAGATCTTAAAATCATTCCCAACTATGCATACCATCAGGGGGTTCAAGTAGTCAAAAATAAAGTTAATGGTTTTCTATGAGACTTTTATTATCTCAATTGAGTTATCAATAAAAATGAACATAAGTGTTTTTCAAGCCCATCCTTCATATTAAGATAATTATGACTGAAGAACTAAGGAGTATTATGTTAACTGTATTGTTGACTAATATGGGATTTAATGATTAGGGAGGGCATAGGCATTATTCGAAAACATAATTTATTTTATGTGTTGTTAAGCATGGGATATACTAGGAGGAGGGGGGGGCGAGGGGGTTGAATCAATATATCATAAATCTTATAAAAATTCACTTAATAAAATTCCATTTAACCATACATTCAAGATATGCAATAAAACTGAAATAATAAACACCACTCAAGATAGAGAGAGACACCAGATTTAACGTGGAAACCCAATGTGGGAAAAACCATGGAGAACAATCTCAAGTATATGAATGAGCACCAACTCAAACTACAATATTTTCAAGCACCAACTTGCAAAATCACTAACCCCTTTGCTGAGCACCAAGACAACAACTATTCGTGAGCACCAACCCATAGGAGCACCAACCCCTTTTGTGTATACCACACAACTATCTCTTAATGTTTCTTTCTCAACAAATGATAGCACATTACAATACCTCTTTCTTTTCTCTCCTTTGCTCTTCTAAGCTAGATATAACAATTACAAATCATACTCTCTCTTTTATATTACAAAGGGCTTCTCAACCCTTTATTTATAGCTTTCCAAATAACCTTTGGCATTCACCCTTTGTGACCCTTCAATCCTCATGGAAAATGGTGCCAAACTTACATGACCCTTCGTATCCTTGCATTTGAAAAGTCATATGGTGACCCTTCATAAATAAAAGCATCTTTTTCTCTTTTGTCTTTATCTTGGTGACTTTTCATATTCCTCAAAGTGTCCCTTCATGAGAAATTGTGCCCTTCCTCTTTTGTCTTCACTTGGTAACTCTTGGAATTCCTCAAGATGACTCTTCATAGTAAAATATGTCCCATTATTATTTTTTCTTTACCTCGTGACTCTTTGACTTCTCCATGGGCCCTTCTTTTGACTTTATGCAACCAAAAATATATTTGTTAATATTAAATAAATATTAGCACACATTATGCAAGATATGACTATTAAAAACATCATTAAATGCAATGGGGCCTTTATCACCAATAATTCTAAACCTTTGACATCAATGACAATATTTCCAACATGTCTTTCTATAATTAGGATATGCTACTGTAGACACCAAATATCTACACACCATGATTCTGAATGTTGAAATTGCCTTAGACTACCTTAGGACCCCCTTGGGACCAATCTAACCCTTTGACCCCTAACCAAGCCTAACCTAAGTTAGGATTGACCAACTAACTTTACCTAGCTTTCTACCCATTTAAACATTGGCCCTCGACCACCGATAATTAGGATGACCATCGATGTTTAGGGTACACCTCCTTAACAAGCAACATTGAAACTAACCACCTTGATTTTCTAAATATAACTTGCATGCCATTGTATGTACATGTTAAAATTAGAAAACCCAGTTAAAATCTTATTACAACTCTCCTTGCTTTCCTATAAGAAGAGAGGAGAAGGGAGGTGAAATGCATCTGCAAATATTATCAATAACTTGTGCATCCAGAGTTCCTTTTTTATAGGTCAATCATCATCATTAATCCACCTATCTAGCCATGATGTCAGAGAGCCAACTTGTTGTCACCACTTTACCAAAGCATAAGTTTCGTTACTCTATCAGAATCATGTTAGACTCCACCAATGAGTCAACCACCTCAAGCACCCACCTGATCAACCTTTTACAAGATAATTATTTGTTTTCTAGTATTCATTTACTTTATTTACCTTTTTCACTCAGCCTAACACCAACCCATTTCTCAAAATCCAAATTTTGATCTCATTAATTTAACCATTTACTAACCCAAACCTACACATAGTAATCATCTATGATTCCCTCAACTGTTGATGGTATATCCAACCACCGATAGTTAGCTTGACTATCAATGGTCACCTTAACCACTGATAGTCACTTCAACCACTAATGATCACTATGGAAAGAAATTCTATCAAGTTATTTTCACCTACCTATCCCAATGGTCACCATAACTGCTGATAGTCACTTCAACCACTAATGGTCACTATGGCAAGAAATTATACGAAGCTATTTCCACCTACCTATCCCCAACCAAATATAATTTTTTATGTTCCTATCCATTCATAGATCCCTACCTAATTTTTTGAAATAGAATCAATCCATTTAACAATAGTATTAACTCTAATATAAGTATTATCCAACATGTGATAACCCTCATCCACCTCATCAAGCTTATCCAAAAGGTCTCCCAAAGAGGAATTTTCCATTTCCATCTCTCCACCTTCTAAGGGAATATTTTACAAAAAACATGTGATCTCAACCAACTCCACTCAATAAGGAAGGAGTTCCCTTTTCCAAAAAAAAGCTAGCTTCCTTAAAACAAGGAAGTCAACATGGGAAAATGCATATAACAACTAACTCCATGAAATATGGAATACATAGAAATTAGGAATACAAGGAATATCCCACTCATATGTGGAGAACATGAAAATGACACACCCCACATCCTTGGACCTCTTTAGGCCCCAAAAATTTATTCCTATGGTCATGTGATAGCCCTAAAGGATTCCACACTCAACAATCTCCCACTTGAAGATTGTTTATTCTGAATAGAATCTATCACTACTCTATGACCACTAAGGCCAACCAAATATGAACATAATCTCAACTTGTCCAATGTGACCACCTTGGTCATCATATCCATAATATTCTAGCTAGTATGAATCTTCTCCAACTTCACCGAGTTCTCCTCCAAATATGTCCTGATGAAGTGATAACATAATTGAATGTGTTTCATCCTCAAGTGAAAAGTAGAGTTCTTTGCCAAATGAATAACACTCTGACATGTGTAGTCTCCCAACTTCCTGTTCATGCCCCAAATCTTGAAATAACTCCTGTAACCAAATGATCTCCTTGCTAGCTTCCATGGTAGCAACATTCTTTGCCTTTGTGGTTGACAAAACCACAACCTTATGTATCTTAGAAATCCAACTAACCATTATATCTCTAATAGTAAATATATATCCTATCATACTTATACTATCAATATCCCCTACCATATCTGAGTCCACATAACCACACAAAGTGGTATCTGATCCACCATAACATAATACAAAATCAATGGTTCCTCTCAAATACCAAAGAATCCATTTCATTGACTGCCATGATCATAACCTGGATCACTCATATACTTTCTCACAACTCCCATTGCTTAGGTAATATTGAGCCCATTACAAACCATGGCGTACATCAAACTAACAACTATCGATGAGTAAGGTACCTTAGACATCTTAAGATTTTTAGCTTCCATCTTGGGACACTACTCCTTTGATAATCTAAAGTGGCCTGTCAAAAGAGTACCGATAGATTTAGCATCCAACATGCTAAACCTTTCCAAGACTTTCTTCACATACTCTGATTGGGATAAAACTAACTTCCTCTCCTTTCTATCATGAGAAATCCTCATACCAAAGATTTTATTTGAAGCACTCAAATCCTTCATAGAAAAGGAGTCACTAAGCTATTTCTTGAGCATATGAATATGTTATATGTTCTTTTATACAACTAACATGTCATCGACATACAAGCATAATATAATAAAGGAACCATCATCAAAATGTTTGATATACATGCAATGGTCAGAATGACACCTTTGATATTCTTGTTCCAACTTAAAATAATCAAATTTATTGTACCATTGCCATGGAGCTTATTTCAGGCCATACAACCTCTTATTTAGTCTACACACACAGTTCTCCTTCCCTTTGACCTCATAACATTGTAGATACTTCATATACAAATCTTCATCCAAATCGCCATGAAGAAAATAAATTTTCACATCTAACTGTTCTAAGTACAAATCCTCAATTACAACTAAACCAATAATAGTCCTGATAGAAGTCATTTTTAAAATAGGAGAGAAAATCTCTTCAAAATTAATACCTAGTTTTTGTGTAAACCCCTTGACCACCATCCTAGCCTTATACCATTTTCTCCCTTCAAGCTCTTCTTTGATTCTGAAGATCTACTTGTTTAGCAATTCACTCTTTCCCTTGGGTAGCCTAACCAAATCCCATGTTTGGTTCTTTATGAGAGATCTATGCTCCTCATCCATGGCTTGTTTCCACTTCAACTTGGCACCTAATTGCATTGCTTCCTCATAACACTCTGGTTCTCCATTATCAGTGAGTATTAAATAATTCAAAGAAAGAGAAAAATGTTCAGGGGATTTTCTTACCATAGAAGACCTTCTTACCATAGGAGTTTGGGGTCCTTGTGTAGAAGGTTCCTAAATTGAACCCTCAGATACTTTGCCATCCACAATGTCATCCAATACTATGTACTCTTTTTGTTCTTGATCTTGTTCCTATAACTGATCCTTATGCATGAATTTTTCATTAAAGATTACATCTCTAGACCAAAATATTTTCCTATCTTTAATGCTCCATAAGCAGAAACCAAAGTTATCCTCACCATAACCAACAAATGTGTATTTCTTTGATTGAACCTCTAGCTTGGTCCTATCCTATTTCTTAATGAGAGAAAAAGCCTCACATCCAAAGACTCTAAGAAAAGAATAATCAACATTTTTAAAAGACCAAACTTGTTCTAGAATGCCTCCATCCAAAGGCACAGAAGGTCCTCTGTTAATCAAATATACTATCGTGTTAACTGCTTCTACCCAAAATTGTAAAGGTAACCCTACATATAACCTCATGCTCCTAACATGTTTCATTATTATTCTATTCATCCTTTTAGATACCCTATTCTACTATAGAGTTTTTGGAACCGTCTGTTACCTATAGAGTCCATTGTTAGAACAATAATCAAAGAAAACATTACTACAATACTCACCTCCATTATCTGATCTGAGACATTTCAACTTGAGACCTATTTCATTCTCAACTAAGGCTTTTCACTTCTTAAAAGGGTCAAATACATCATATTTCCTTTTAATGCAATAAACCCAAAATTTTCTAGTTGTATCATCTATAAAAGTAACATAATAATTAGATCCACCAATAGAAGATACCTGAGCTAGTCCCTATATATTTGAGTGTACCAGATATAACTTGTGCTCTTTATTTGTGGGTCCAACCTTCAATAAATTAATCCACTTCTATTTCTCACACACACAATTTTTATAGAAGTCTAGATCTATGTCTTTTAATCCAGGCAACTTATCTTTTAAGATCTACATGCCCTTATGGCTCATATGACTGAGCTTTTAGTTCCACATAGTTGCATCTCCATCTACAATAACTAAATCAATAGAATCAACACTACTAGTCAAATACAAAGTACAACCCTTGTTACCTCTTAAGATCATAAGAGCACCTTTGGTAACTTTCTAAGAATTTACAACAAAAAATACTGAACATCCCTCACTACTTAATTGCTGCACTAAAACCAAATTCCATCTCAACATAGGCACGTGTCTAACATCCTTAAGGATCCATGTGTTCCCATTCTGCATCTTAACTTGAACACAACCTTTCCCTACTATCTCACATGGTTCATCATCACCAAGATATACATGTCCTAGATTCTCTTGAACATAATCAGTAAAATAATGCCTATGTGGGGTGGCATGAAAAGAAGCCCCTGAATCTAATACCCAAGACTCAGAAAAACTATCCATAAAAAAGATTAAGGTATCTTGACATGATTTACCTGATGTCATATTTCACTCATTCATTTCCTCCTTGTTGGCATTCTTATCTTGAAGTGACCAACAATCCTTCTTTGAGTGTCCACTCTTCCCAAAATGCCAACATATCATCTTAGATCTAGATTTGGACTTAGATCTACCTTTCAATTTTTCTCAGTTGCCTTTGCTCTTGTACTTTTGCCTCCCTATAGTATCAATGGATAAATCATTACCTAAATATGATTCACCAGTGCTTTTCCTTTGCATCTCCTCACTAAGGATTACACCTACAACATCCTCAAAATTCAAGCTTCCCTTGGCAGGGACTGCATTACTTACAGCAATAACCAAACTATCCCAACTATCAATCAAAGATCATAAGATTATCAAATATCTAACTTCATCATCAAACTTAATTCCAACTAAAGTGAGCATACTTACAACTATATTAAAATCATTAAGATGAATAAAAATTTAACCATTCTCATACATTTTCATGTTAAACAATCTTTTCATAAGAAAAAATTTATTAGAAGCTGAAGGTTTCTCATATAACTTCCCAAGTTTATCCATGAGATCCTTTGTATTTATTTGATCTACATTGTTAAATGCCATAGAAGATGCAAGGCATAACCATATGGCTCCTAATGCCTTCCTATCAATTAATGAGCAATCTGCATCGCTCATACTTACAGGTTGTCCTCCTTTCCCCTCCAAGAGGAGTTGAAGTTCCTTCTAATATAGGTAATATTCCATCTAAATTTTCCACAAACAAAAATGCTTACCATCAAACTTCTCTCCTCTGAATCTTATCTCTTCTCCCATAGCTCCCACTCAATCTAATAGCCTTCATGTGATTTACCACTTCAGTAAAACACACAACTAATGGCTCTGATACCAGTTGTTAAGAATAAAACACTTAAATCTATATCTACTATTACTATAAACTATATATAAAGCTATAAATAAAATGCATCATATAAATATTCCTTAATTCACCATTAATATGAAAGTATAAATGAGAGCAAGATAATAATAACACAGATAACATAGATCTAATGTGGTTCACCCAATGTGGGCTACATCCACCAATGAAAGTTCTCAAATAAATAAGTAATCTAAAACAAGATTACAATGAACTCTCATAGAGATAGAAAAATCTCCTGTAGAAAATGATACACAAAAATCTACACTTTCACTTGCACTTGCAAAATTCTATATCTCACAAGTTGCTAAACCACACCTTGTAATGAACACTTATACTTTGCAAAATACCTACACTTTGGCTTTGATCCTCAAAGCCACACCACACCTATATATATAAGAAAATGAAGAAAACCTACAAAAGGAGGAGCAAGTATGCAATGCTTATCTAAGATAAGCATTATCCAACATGTGACAACCCTCCTCTACCTCATAAAACTTATCCAAAATGTCTCCCAAGGAGGAATTTTCCATTTCCATCTCTCCACCTTCTAAGGGCACATTTTCCCAAAAACATGTGATTTCAACCAACTCCACTTAACAAGGAAGGATTTCCCTTTTCCAAAAAACAACTAGCTTCCTCAAAACAAGGAAATATGGAATACATAGAAATTAAGAATACAAGGAATATTCCACTCACATGTGGAGAACATGAAAATTACACCCCCCACATCCTTGGAGCTCTTTAGGCCCCCAAAATTTACTCATATGGTCATGTGATAGCCCCAAAGGTCTCCACACTCAACACTTAAAACTTAACACTATGCCTCACTGTACCCCTACTTCAGTTCTAACTATAGACCCACTTTATGACATGCCTTCCCAACTCATGGGAAGCACTTCTATTGCCACAATCACCACTCATCCATTAGCTACCCAAGCCTCTTCATCTACTAATAATCCCTTCAATACCACTATAGAAAACCAAATTTCCCAACCTACAAACACCCTTATACATTCCATCCCTACCAAAAACTCCTCCACCTTAGGAGTAACCTAACCATTATCCACATATACTCTCCTCACCATGGGGGTACCTACCACTAGCATTGTCAACATTCCTTTAGCTACCTCCAATCCATTAACCACTACTCAGCTTCAAAATCTTGTGGTACCTATACCTTTTACCCTAAAACTAATCACTATAAAGGTCACCACCCTTCCTTTAATCACCAACCTAACCATCACCTATACCTAATAGATGCATATTACACCAAACCTAAGTTACATCCCTAGCCCACAAGGGCATGTACCTCTACCTAGTAACCAACCACCCACATCCCCTTATCCTTACATATCTTCTACCCAACCACTGGTGTCCACATACCAATATGTGATGGCTCCTCAGCCTCCTACCAGTTATCAGTATGTCACCCAACCACTGCAACAACATACAACTTTCAACCTTTTAGGTGTATAACCCCAAGAATACCTCATGAAGATGCTCATAGATAAGATAACTACCCTAGATTCATCTATTTATGGAGCTCATAACATCTTATCATATGATCAGATCTATAACGAACCCATTCACCCATCTGTCCCTATCCACCCCAATGGAAGCTTCATAAATTCTCCAAATTTAAAAGTGAGGATCCCCAACAACACCTTAGGGCATTTAGGCACTCATGTTATTTGATTGCCTATGATGATGCCCTTCTTCTCCATAATTTCCCCATGTCTTTGTTAAGATCGACATTGCATTGGTATAGTTCCTTAACCAAGCATTCTCTCTTCTCCTTCACCTAGTTGGCTCAAACTTTCTTGGATCACTTTTTGATAAATATCTCTATGAAGGTTTCCATCACTAACCTCTAATATATTTGGCAATTTGATGATGAATCTATTGCCAATTTTGTAACCCATTGGAGGAGTTTAATCAATTAGATTTCCTTCTCCTTACCCCAACCTGAACTGACAAAATCATTTGCTTGGGCATGTGCCAAACACATCTCTTATACACTATGTGTCTAGAGATTCAAAACTTTTGATGGAGATTTTACCATGGTGTGTACGCTAAAAAAATATATCCATTAAAGAAAGCTAAAACTAGAAAACAAGAACTCTACCTATAAAACCAATGAGGTTTCCTCCTCTAAATCAAGCAACCAAACCAATACTGAGACCAAAAATCAAGGGAACTATAAACATGGTTTTCCTTAAATCCACTTCTCCATCATCCATCAACCAACTAAGTTCCTCTAGTTTTTTAAACAAAATATGGAAAACCAAAAATAGAACAATTAGAAGCAATTTAATCCACTAGAAGAATCTTATGCTTCAATCTTGGAGAAGTTATTGAAAGCCAACATCATACAACTTCCTCTTATCAAACCATCTCAACAATTTGATTCTTCTCAACCTGCACCTAGTTGGTACAATGAGAATGATCTATGCACTTTCCATTGGGTAGTAAGGCATGTTGTTAGTAGGTGTAACACCTTCAAGAGCATTGTCTAATATCTCATTAACAAAGGTGAGATTGTTTTGGATAACCCTAATGCATCTCAAAACCAAGCCCTTGACATTTTTAGGCAACCTTTACCCAACCATGCACCTAGCAAAAATGAGAGCAATATGGTTGAGTTTTCTCATGATGCCCATACTGTCAATATGGTTTTTAAAGCACTCCTTACTAAAGAACCTACCACCCAACCTATTTTTTCCTCTCCTCCTCCACTTATTGAGGTAGTGGAGTTACCTCCTCCTCTTTTGGAGACCCAAACTAAAGAATCACCTCTTTCTCATCCTCCACTTATTGAGGTAATGGAGACATCAATCCTTCTTTCCACTAACATGCCATAACAAACACCTATTTTACCTTTTCCCCTAACCACTGAGTAAGTTACCACCCCTTTAGAGATCATTCCCAAAGAGGAAACCCCCATGTTTACACCTCCCATAGAGGAGTCACCTATTCAAACCTTACATCTTATGATTGAGGAAAAGGATGAGGTTACTACCCCTCTGTCTCAACCTATGGGCTTATCTTTCAGGTCCACTATGTAGGGAATCAAACCAATCTACAAACCATTCTCTAAGTTAGTGCAAAAATTGGAATTTGTCTTCAAACTTGACATGGATCGAGCCACCTTTTGGCAGCAATTAGGGCTCCCTTATATCACCAATCAGGAACCTCCTACCACTCCTATTATCCAAAACCCTATCTCACCAACCAAACTAATAAAAAAAACTCTACTCACCCAACAATTCCTCAACCATCTAAGGCACCTAAACCCTAAACAACCAAATCAACCTCTCCAGCCAAACTGACCAAACCAACCACAAACCTTGGCACCTTACCTACACAAAGTATTAATCACCCATATATGAAAGTGGAACTCACCTCATCAAACCCAAAAACCAACCACAAAACCAAATCAACCAAGGAAGAGAAGCCACCAAAGGGAAAGAGGGCCAAACCCCTACCTCCCTCAACTTTTCCCTCTATCTTGGGGCCTCATCCCTCAACTCTGAGTAGGAATCCAGTTGTCCCAACCAAAACCCAACTGATATTATTAGTTATATCAGCACACTTGCTTTTTGCACACCTATCTTCATCAAACTAGTACTCACCAAGATACATACCTTGAAACCTCCTACCTCCACTTTATCAACCTCCATCTTACCAAAACCAAAGCCACAAACCAAATGTACCACCTTACCCAAACCTTTTATCACCAAACCCACTCCCAAAAGGAATTTCACCTTATCAACCAAAACCAAAACCCCTAAACCCTCTCCACATTTAACTAAGTCTTACTCTACCATTTTACAAAGGTTATATCAAGATTCTTGCTTGACCTTACCCCCTATTAGGCCATTTGACCCTCTCAATTCAAAACCCACTTGGTATAATGACCGCCAAGTATGCTCCTATCATAGGACACTGGGACATGACACGAAGAACTATAAGGCTCTCCAAACCATTATCCATCAATTCTATGATGAGAATGATCTATTACTGGAAGAACCTCCCATAAGCCCATTACCAATCCAATAATCAACACCTAGTAGCTAGAACTTACCTATTTCCCCACTCTCACCTTAGAGTTACAATGACCCAAAAAAATCTCCTACCCCAATTCCTCCCTCTATCCATACCATCCACATAGTCATGAGAGCACAACAAAAGGATAAGGGGAAGGCTAAAGTGTCCATCCCATGGACATACCCATATTCTACCTCCCAACTAAATCCTACCCAATAAACTTCACCTTCATCCAAACCCAAGGTATCTATCTTAGGTGCCTCCCAATCCAACCCCTACAAATCCATCAATAGAGTGGTGCTCAAATAACTCCACCAGATCCTAGAAAAAATAAGCTTATATGAGTTGATTACTACTTCACCTCATCATCACCAAGCAATGATCAAGGCATTACAATTGATAGAGGTCCAACTTGAAGACCCTCAACCTCTGGCTGCCTTTGTTGGCATTCTCTAAATCTCTAACCTTGTCACCTTTAAAGATTTGGAAATACCTTTTATCCATCCTGATGACCTTGATCCCTTTCTCTTTATTATTGCTTACATCAACCAAACCCACATCAAGCAGGTCATGATTGATGAGGGAACTAGTATTAATATCATCTCCTCCTACGCTTATAACCAACTCAACCTCTTGGATAATTTCATGTCCAAAACCTTGACTATCCTCCAATTTGTCAATGACACCATGACCACTACCCTTGGAATAGTTGTCCTTCATATCCATTTAGGACCCCACATGCTCCTTGAACTCTTTTATGTAGTGAAAGGGGAATTCCAATATAATATTTTGTTAAGATGACCTTGGATTCATTCCATGGGTTGTGTCCCCTCTACCCTTCATTTTTACATCAAATTTGAGCATGAAGGCTAGGTCATCACCATCCAAGCTGACCTAAGTCCCTTCTCGACATGCAACATGATGATGTCCTCCTACTCCTTTCTAGCACACCCTCAACAGCCAAAGACAAACCTTCAACCACAAAAATAGACATCATATCTTCTTCCACCAATGAGGTATCAACTAGCTCATCCATACCCTTCGATTAGATCCCCACCTTAGATCCTTTAGAATCAACATTCCACTACCTTTCACTGGGAGAATATCGCCTATTAGCCCTTGATGCTTATTGGGTGAATATTTTGTCACCAGCTAATGGATGGGTAAAATAGGTGTTTCAACCATAGCATAGGGAGATTTATCGGCCAAATGTGCAGGTCAACCACATCAAAAGGGGATAAATCTCTCCTCTCATCAAGGGGAGGTTCCCTATAAATATGACGTGCTATCTACTATATATATAAGTAGAAAATAACACTCAGGGGTAGGATAACACCATCCATCTCTCTTTTTTCAGAGATGATGTTCACAAATCAAAGGATAAATCCTGGTGAAATGACAGAAGGCACTTCTCTTCTTTCATAAGTGCTATTTAGCAAACAATAGGAATCTCTCTGGTAGTGATAGATAAGTAAATGTAACAGGGTGCAATAACCAACAGAATGAGGTGTAGCACAAAGTCTCCCCCTTAACTGCCAAGGAGTGAAATAAGAAGGATAATGGGGGCACAAAGTCATCCCAAGATCCTTTAAATAGAAACAAAAAATAAACACACTAAAGACAATTGTGGCAGCATAAAGTCTCTCCATAGTTGGCTTCAAGACACCTTCCTGGTTACTTCCACTAGTCCTACTTATTTAATTAAATGGACAAGAATGCATTCAAGAAATAGACATAAGAATAATTTCCTCAACAACACAAGCTATTCCAGCACAAAGTCTGAAAGGTCACTTGCTTTCTCATTTAGATAATGAAATATGATTAACAATTTGAGCTCAAAGTCTCAGTAATGCCTTTCAATTTGGGTAGAGTTTTGCTTCTGATAACAAAAATATCTCTTTTGCATAAAATAATAGATTACAATATATAGCACTCCCAAAAAGACTTGGGTGTTTTGTTTCATGGAATGGCCTATGTTGCATTTAATGCCTTGAATGTATTTTCAGTTATGCCAAGGGGCCATGCTGGAATAGGGCATCAACCTTCACTGTGGCATGTTAATTCATCTCAAATGTCCCCTCCAAAGTATGGGTCACCTAGTCCTCTTCCTTATATTTATGTAGTTGTCCACTTTTCCTTTACTCGATGGAAAAAAATAGGTCACGTCCTTGAGTGCTCGCGCTCTCTGATGTCCACCTGGTAGACTATTTCACCTATTGGAATAACTTATGCATAGATATTTCTAGTCTTTCCCTCTTTCCTTTCCATGTATTTTGGCCTTTTCTTGGCAATCTGAGCTCTCAGGGTATCTTCTCACTTTTTGCTGGCTCCGTTAACTTCTTCTTTGGCCAATCACTGAGTTTGTTTTCGGGTCCGTGCCACATTTGAAAATAAACAGGCATTTTGTTACCTTGAATTTGACATCCACGGGGACATCATTGGTTTCTGATCACTTGAACGACATTTAAATTTGAACCTTTGAACCATGAGAGTGCATTGGTTCACTCATTCAATGGTTCAGGCGGTCCTATCAGCTCCTTGGTTCAATCGGCTGAACCATCTCTTCAAACTTGTCTCTGGAATCTTCCACTTCCTTCTTTCACTTGAAGCTTCCTTTCAAATTTTTAAATTCCTTGAACCTTTAAACCTTTGAACTTTGAACTCTTTTGGTTCAAGGTTCAACGGTTCATTCTCTTTCTTTGAATCTTTTGTTCCTTCAAACTTTCTAGATCCTTTTCTTTTCTGTTGAACTCATTGAACCTTTGAACTTTGAATTCTTTTGGTTCAAGGTTTAATGGTTCAATCTTTCTTATTTGAAGTCTTCTTTCATTTAAGTCTTTTGAAGCCTTTGAACTTTCTAAAGTGGTTAAACTTTGAACTTGCCGAAGATCTTAACTCTTTAAATTCTACCGATGTCGTTGAACCTTTGAACCCGTTGAACCTTTGGAGGCGGGGTTCAATGGTTCAATGGTTCAATCTTTTGTTTAAATCCTATCGATGGACCTTTCAGTTGAACCTCGGCGTTGAACCAACCTTAAAAATGCCCAAGTGTTTGGAAGTTGTTCCTTCATGAGAGCCCACCTGTTGAAGTTGTTAAACCCATTGAACCTACAAGTCCCTTGACTTAAAATGCTTGAATAATTGAAGAACTTGAGTACTCAGAACATTTTTTGAGAAGGGAAGAGAGAATTTTGGCCTGTAGGACCAAAATAGTTGATATGTTGTCCCCAAAAACAAGTGATGGATTTTGGGAGCAACAATGCTTTCCCTACTCCCTAAGAGTATGGGAAACTTGACCACCAACCTGGGTATGACCCCAATATCAGAACCATTATTCCATTTGTACCTTCACACTATCAAACCCATTTCATCTATGGGGGACTTGACAAGCCCCTTGGTGCTTCTACCACCTCCTCTTTGTCTCGACCATTTACTATTAGTTTCTCCTACTTAGATAAACCAAGCTTCGCTAGAACATACCTCCACAGGTGTGCTTGAAAAGGATTTGGTCTTGGACGATATGAGCATGGCTCGCATGAGTTGATTTTCATGGAGACCAAAAAGCCTCATGAGAAACATGGCCTCAATTTCATTCTACCCACCAAGAAACAATCCAAACCACGTATGATCACCATTATTATAGAAGACACTCCTTGCTCACTGGCCTCTCCTCCACTTAGGTGTGAGGATGATATCATCATCCCACCTAAATTTGTTTTTGTCAACATGATCAACCTTGGACCCCTGACTTATCAAAATTAATATGCAATCATAACCATACCTTTGATCCATCTAGAGATGATAGGAGATGACTCTCCTACCATTAACACTATTCAATGCTAGGATGATGATTCCATCCTCACCTACCTTAGTGTACCAGACTCTTCTATCCATAAATCCCTTCCTCCTGAGACCTAGACCATGTTGAACAAATCTATCATGGATATCAACTTGGGCACTCTGAATAACCCTCATATTATCAAAATTGGCTAATCACTAAATTTTGAGGAACTTTGAGACTTCCCCTCTTTCTTCCAAGATCACATCATAGCATTTGCTTGGTATTATAGTGACATGCCTAGAATTGACCCTACCATTTCCACCCATAATAGTCACCAATCATGATGCCAAGCTCATCAAGTAGAAACTTTGATGCATGTACCCTCGTATAACCCTTCTCATCAAAGAAGAGATTCAACATCTTCTATCTATCAATTTCATTCAACCCATTGACTATCCCTAATGGGTCTCAAATATCGTACCTATCACCAAAGCCATAAGGGGACTATGCATTTGTGTGGAATTTCATGACCTCAACCTTGTTTGCCCTAAAGATGACTTTCTTCTTCTGAGCATTGACCAACTAGTTGATTTTATATTTAGCCATGAGATGTTTTCTCTCATGGATGGATTCTTAAGTTACAATTAGATCCTAATTTCCCTCAAAGATCAACACAAGACCACCTTTACCACCCCATGGGGAACCTTCTGCTATAGAGTCGTGCCTTTTCAATTAAAGAATGCTAATGCAACCTACCAATGTTCAATGACTTATATCCTCCATGACCTTATCCACAAGATTGTCGAGGAATATGTGGACAACCTTATTAGAAAATCCAAACTCCAAAATGATCATTTGGCTATTCTTAAGATTATCTTTGAGCACCTCATCCATTACCATGTCCACCTAAACCCCCAAAATTGCATTTTTTGGATCTTATCAGGAAAGCTCCTTGGTTGTATCATCTCCCTTCATGGTATCCAAGTCGATCCTACTAAGGTCAAAACCATTCTTGACATGCTTCCTCTAATTAACCTAAGGCAACTTTTCAATTTGTAGTGGAAGCTTCAATCCATTCATCACTTTATCTCCCAACTTTCAGATCAATGTCAACCCTTACACCACCTTCTAAAGAAGGATGTCTCTTTTAAATGGAATAGCAATTGTCAAATATAATTTGATTAACTCAAAAATTACCTTTTATCTCCACCTGTCCTTACCCCTCCCAAGGATGACCAACCTTTCTACCTTTATATCTCTACCACTGACCACTCTCAAGGGACAATGCTTTCTCATCAGGATTAGCAACACATGGATCAAGTCATCTACTATATTAGCCACACCCTTATAGAGTACAAAACTCGGTATACCCATATGGAGAAGCTTTGCTTAGCTTTAGTTTTCATGGCCACTAAACTTTGCCACTACCTTGTTAACCATAAGACCTATGTCATAACCAATACCAACCCACTCAAGTATATGAACTCTAAGCCATACCAAAACTAGTGCATGGCCAAATGGATCATGCTTTTAACAAAGTTTGACCTTAAGTTCCTTTAACAAAAGTCAATTAATGGGCAATTCATTACTGAATAATTGGCTAAAGCACCATTAACAGACAACCAACCTCCTCCTCTTGAATTCTCTGATGAGTCCATCACGACCCTCTCTTAGGTGGACCTCACCTATCAAGTCACCATGTTCTTTGACGGATCAAAGTGTCAACATGGTGGGGGAGATGGTATCATCCTTATTCCCTTTGATGGTGATCCTCTTCCTTTGTCCTTAAATCTTGATTTTGAATGTACCAATAATATAGATGAGTATGAATCCCTAGTCATAGGACTTCAAACTATGTTAACCCTAGGAGCCAAAAAAATCAACATCTTTGATGACTCCCAACTTGTGGTCAATCAAATAAACAACTCTTACTAGTGTAAGAATGGTGTTTCATAATAGTACAAATAACTAGTTGATGAACTCTTAGCATAATTTGAACACTACAACATCTAGTCAACCCAATGATCTACCACTAAGTTTATCGACACC
>JARHVA010008542.1:102500-180000 GCA_037957365.1 Torreya grandis | reverse complement strand
TACCTCTTCATCCCTTTGACTGAAAATCCACCTGTAACTTTGTATAGACAACATCTACCTCCTATAGCTGGCCCACTTTGGGAATCCAAAATATGGTCTCTAGATGATGTCTTCGATAACCAGTGCATCTAAAGCACCTCTAAAATAATTAATATCATGGGATCCTCTTGTTGCACATGATATGATGAAGTCTCTACTCTACTACATAAAATTGATTAAGAAATCTATCTAAGCATATCCCACCCATGGCAGTCCCATTAGCCTCAGCACCTGGATGTGCTCGTAAGCCCAATAGTGTAGAATCATAACAATGTTAATGTTATATATCTTGTGCGACCTAAAACCCCACAACTACATATATATCTATACCAAAGAATAGGTACCTACCTAAACACTGTCCTCCCCAATAGCATATCAACTAAAACCCCTAACAACAAGTATGAGAACCTCTCACTGCTTGAGTTGGGAAGGGAAAAGTAAGACACAACCATCATCATCATCATCATAAGTCACCTTTTACCTCATACCTTTTGATAGATTTTAGAGTAGCTAAACCCCCAACATTCCATCTAACACACTCCCAATCCTCTCTATACATAAGCTCCAACAAATCATCTCTCCTCCCACTCTATGTGGTATATCAGCTTGCCTCATAGGCGTAACTATGTAACCTAGTGCATGTCCTCTGATAGGATCATGAGATCATTAATGGGTAGCAAGAATGTGTTCATGGATGGATCCCATCTCTCGATAAGGGCCATGATCATAGATGCATCATGGGGCACATGCTAATAGTGCCTCATCACTCCTAACCCAATCTCCTCTATATGAGCCTAGTCAGCTAGGGTCATCCCCTGGTGGATCTTTGTAAATATGTGTATCACTTGATCATGCATATGTATCTACTCTTAGTCTTGTAACCATGCATTTGAAAACATAACTTAGTTCCCTGTACTTTTCACCAGCTTTACCTACCCTTAACCTATTTCGACCATTACCTTTCCTAGCATCAACCATCTTCAAACCCAACACTATTTCCCACCCAACCTAACCCAAGACACTTTTATATCATTTGAACAAAAAGTTAGATGGGTCAACTTTCGGTAGTCATGGTGACTACTGACAGTCAAGTGTCTATAGCTTCATAGATATCGATGATTGATGATTGATGATCACTATGGGTGTTTTATGAGTGGAACACCCAAAACTCTCAACCTACCCAATACCCATAAATTACCTCACTTTACACTCAAAACTACCCCTACCTAAACCTACCCTTAAAATATTTCTAACCCTACCCACCAAATTCATCTAAAACACCCAAAACCCTATCCAGGGCATAAATCCTCAAACCTACCCACCCAAACAACTGACCAAGTAACCAAATGTAGAATTAACTACTATAGTTAAGCACACCTAAGATATCAATTTTACAACATCCGTTACCTCATTTTGCTACTACCACTGTGGAGTAAGCTGTAGACCCACCCATCCTCTTCCTTGCTCATGTTCCCCCTACATCCTATCTCGGTATACCTCAACCCACCTTAACTAACAATTAGTGCCTCTCAAGTAATCATCATCAATAATTCCTTGCCTAATATGCCAAACACCAGAGCTCCAAAGTCAATAATGACAAAAGTTAAAATGAGTAAAAATTAATTCACTTTTCACTTTTAACCCATGACCTTTTAGGGTTTGCACCCTGACCATTGACGGTTAGGGTGACCATTGATGGTCACCCTTGAGTACCCTAACCATCAACAGTCATGAGGCTCACCTTTTTGATCTCACCTAGATCACACCATTTTTTTAGCAGAACCAAATCATTTACCCACCACTAGAGACTACCTTCTCCACCCAACCCGACCACCTCATCACCTAGCCATTGGTCCCTTTTAGCCTGACTAGCATTTATTTTATGATAAATTTTACCTGTTCCCTTGACCACGGTGATAACATTACCATGTTGACTACCTTTTTGAACTTATGCCACCTCACACTTACCTGACCCACTTGTGTCTTCTCGGGAGCACTTCCTACCTCGGATACCCATGACACTTGACTAATTTGTATTTTCTCTAGAAGTACTTCCTATCTTAAATACCCATAGAAACATAGACATCACTTATGAGTATACCTAGCCACCATGCCTAAATATGGAATCACGATCGACTTGTCACTTATCCTTCTAGCACCAACATTTATTTTTTATAGCTATGGTAACCTCATCAATATGTGATCGTCGCTATCACACTTTTTGTTGCACTTTGTGTGCTTATTTGTGCTTCAATACCTAACCTATCACCCACCTTCATGATGTCCACCTTTGTCATCACCTTTATCCACCTTATCAAACATGTACCTAGTTCTATTTTACCTCGTCTATTCTTATTTTGAGGGGCAAAACCTCCTCCCATGCTCAAGTAATCAGACCTATGACAAGCAATCCATTTTTATTTTGTAGCTTTTTGATTCAAAGTCGCATAACAAAGAGGGTCAAAATGTAGACACCAAAAATCCACACATCCCAATTTTGAATGTCAAAATTCCCTTGGACTACCTTAGGACCCCCTTGGGACCAATCTAACCCTTTGACCCCTGATTACGCCTAACCCAAGTCAAGATTGACCAACTGACTTAACCTAACTTTTACCCACTTTGAATGTTGTCTCTCAATTACTGATGGTCAGGATGACCACTGATGGTCACCTTGACCATCGATGTTTAGTGTACACCTCCTTAACCAACAACATGAAAACTACCCACCTTGCTTTTCTAAATATAACTCATTTAAATCCACATGCTAACCATTTCATGTACGAGTTAAAATTAGAAGACCTAGTTAATGTCTTGTTGCAACTCTCCTTGCTTACCTATAAAAAGAGAGGAGCAGGGAGGTGAAATCCATCTACAATTGTTATCAAGATCTTGTGCACATAGAGTTCTTTTTTTGTAGGTTAATCATCATCAGTAATCTAGTGATCCAGCCATCACATCAAAGAGATAACTTACCATCACCACTTTGCCAAAGTTTCAAGTACCATTACTCTATCAAAATCATGTCGAACTCCACCAATGATTTAACCACCTCAAGCACCCACCCGATCAACCTTCTGCAAGATAAGTATTTTTTTTCCAATATTCAATTACTTTATTTTCCTTTCACACTCAACCCAACACCAACCCATCTCTTAGAATCCAACTTTGTGATCCCATCAATATGACCATTACCAACCCAAACCTACAAAAAATAACTATTGATGATTCCATCAATTGTTGATGGTCTATCTAACCATCCATGATTAGCTTGACCACTGATAGTCACCTTAACTGTCGATGATCAATTCAATCATCGATAATTACTATAGGAAGAAATTCTAGCAAGCTATTTCCACCTATCTATCCCCAACCAAATCTAATTTTTTATGTTCCTGTTTGTTCACAAATTCCTTCTTAGTTTTATAAAATAGACTCAAGCCATTTAACACTATTATTAACTTGCTTATTATTGTATTAGTCATCTTAGTCTATTTCTTTAGCAAGCATTTTCTGTGTTCAATTTCGGTACCTTTTGATTATTGATGTAAGTATTTCTATTATATTTATAAACTTAATTGTTTAAATGTGTGGATTGGCAACCCTTGAGGAAGCTCTTACTTCTAGGATCTAGCTAACACTAGGTAATCCACTCAGCTATCTATCTAACCAATAATTTGATTTAGTGATATCTTATTTGTAGGTCATTACAACAAATTTTTTAACCATACCTATATTTAGTTTCTTCTTCTTCTTCCCTTCTTGAAATATAAGCAAAAATTCACTGAAACAGCTACATATAATTCATTGAATGCATAATTCATTCAATGTTAGTTACTACTTGCAATAAAACTAGCACTCCTATACTCTGCCTCCTACAACAAGGCATTGATTATATTGATAATTGCTTCAACCCTTGATGGTATGCTTATTTGGGAATGATTTTAGGATCTTAACCTATTATATGTAAGAGATGTGCATCTATCTTCTATTACTGAGCTGATGTTGATGGTGGTTATAACTATACTTTAATGTTTGTACATAACAAGGGTCAAATTTCCAAACTTTCAAATTCCTTTACAGTATAAAGATAGAGTATTAAGGTATATATTACAAAAAAACTAATGACACAAGAAAGACCAATATAGAGTACTAAGTTAATAGAAACATAATACATAGAGAGAAGCATGGTACTAAAGAATTTATATTATTGACTATTTGAAGGAATTCATGATTAGTTAGGGCATAGGTTATTTTATGTCAAGTACATTGTTGCTTGCTTGAATGAATTAATGATTAGTTAGGTCATAGTAATTCATTTAACGCATAATTTAATTTTTTAGGGCTAGATGATTTCCCCATGTTTGCTAGTGTTTACCTAATCACTATTGTGGTGTTATCCATGACTGCTCTTAGCCCCACTGATACAATCATAATGAATGTTATTTAACAATGCAAAAGTGAAAGTAAAATTTCATTATTTTCAAACCTTGTACCACTTTGTGAGCTCTACAGAACCATTCCTTCCCCATTTCCCCTTCCTTGAATGCTACATATAATTCATGGAACACATTATTCATTAAATGGCATTAACCTGAACTATGCGATTGTTAAGGCATTTCCCCCATCTCATTAACATAATTAGGAGGAAGAATGAACACATAAAAATGTGTTAAAACTCTAAACATTCAAAACCCTTTATAGTTTCAAAATTATAAAGATTCTTGGGCATTTGAATAATTAAAATTTCCAAAAATTCTTAGGGATTTCAAACTTACCTAGTGAGGGAGCTCATAAATTAATTCTAATAGTGTTGGGTGAGGACGTGGGCTCCTAATACTACCACTCAAGGGGTCTAGGGGATCTTACTAGTACACACATGATTTGACATAATGAGAATTAAAGGGCCAAGAACAACTATTTCATTCATGATTGGAGTGTTAGTGAGGCCAGTGCCTTAACAATTATAATTAAGGTGAACGACATTGGTTAGGACAAACAACATTGGTTATGGCTGATGGAGGGGGTAAGAGGATGGAGAATGGGATGGGGCCCAGTGGAGGGCTCATCATCCAATGTGGTAGTCAAATGTGAATGGTAGTACTAGTTATGCTCAATAGATTTTGATAGCTTTGATTTATTTTTTAGCTTGCTTAGCTCGTAAGGGTTTGAAAAACACCTTTGAGGCTTTGTCTATAGTTTTAATCCAATGAAGATGAGCATGGATTTGGATTAATTTGGTTGAAGCACTCCAAAATATTGAGCTTTTGTTTGAGGCAAGCAGTTAGATACTATAATTGAGTATCAAAAGCGTTGAGTTCAAGTTGGGGGAATATTCAAAGAAATTCCTTGGCCAAGCCACTATTAGTTATCTTGTAAATTATCACCACTTGTTTACCAAACTATTTGAGATAAGTGGTAGTGTCCACAACAAAATTATTCCTCCACTCAATCTAGCTGGAACTATAAAGTAGGCATATAGCATTAGATTACAAGCCCTTGTAATTCACTAAATTGTACTTTCATGGGCCACGAAGAATGTGTTCATAAAAAATTATGTAAGGGATGTTTTGTAACTCATCCCCCCAAACCAACCATAAATTGATGGGGTTGCAATAATAAAGGATAATTTCTAGATGAACCATAACAAACCACCCATTGTTGACTTGAAGAGTAAACACATGTTGCTCAATGAGCATGACATAGTCGAGCCTTTTTCACCTTGTTCAATAAAGAGTCTTCTTTTTATGATGTTGTTGCGTCTATTAACACCTTATGTAAAGCCTTGAGTTCAAATATGTAGTGAAGTAAGACTCGGTTCTATTGTCAAAGCATGATTCCTATGCCCAAGTGGCTTGAAAATTTTAATTGGAAATAGATTTCCAAATGATGAACATATTTTTTTCAACATTCCATTTACTTTTGAAATCTGCCATCCACTATGTGGAAATATGTTCTACAAAAGGTAGAGAATACAATTGCATATTGGATTTTCAAGACTTATGAATTTTCAAGACTTGTCTTTGGCAAATAAGTTTCAGATTTGTACAAAGGTGCCTGATGAATCTAAAATTACAGCAATTCCAAAATACACAATATAATTATAGAGATAAATTTTGAGCAACCAGACAAGAATTATAATTCTTATTTATTCTCCAAAAGAAATACACAATGAGTCTTTAAATAAGTCACAACTCAAACATAGACTTGCCATACATAACTAAAAAGATACTAAAACAAAAAGCTAACTATAATTAACCAAAATTCTATTTTTAGCAGATGTTAAATCTTAGACAGGCCTAATAATTATCCCTTATTTTTTTACCTATATATATATATATAAAATGCAACCTTGGGCTAAGTTTAGCTTACCATATTTGATTAAATAAAAAGAGACAAATCTGGGGTGAAGAGTTCGAGACATACTAGGTATATAACTTATAAAGTGCTAGTAAGAAAAGGCTAAGAGCTTTGTACAAAATCAGAGTATAACTCTTGAAATGTGTATCACAATTCCAATGCCAATATTTTTGCCAATAAATTTGTGGTTGAGGACCCAACTTATCCACCATAACATGAGGGATGAGATATTGAATACATAAAATAGAATGAAAATCGTATTTAATAAGTTTAAACTTCCTTTGCAAGACAAGCCAAGGAGTCCAGTCTCAAGAATAAAAATATCATGTATATTATGGATGGATAAGTTTATAAAAATCCTAAGAGCTTTAATACTTGGAGTCTCTACAAGAGGCAGGCTAGTGATGTTGATGGAAAGAGATCATCGAAGATTTTAGTCATTGAAAGAAAGACTTGATCTAAACCCATTTCCAATCCAAATGATGAATGGTTTGATTGAATCAAAATATTTTCAAATGCTACATGAATAAAATAAGCCTTCAATTTTAACAAGGGATAAGGTGATGATTAGTGTGTGAAAACCAACACTCGAGTCCAAGCCTTCTTTCCATAAGGTAGACTAACATATATGCAGTGCATGAGAATAATTATCCATGCTTTTGAGCCCTCAATAGCTTTAAGAATTTGTTTAGCACAAAATACAATACTTTGTCTGTAGACACCAATGATGCCCATTCCTCCTTTACCTTGCATGAGGCATCAAATGTCCGAAGCGACTCTCTAAAAAATATGGGTTTGTTTTATTTTATCCCACAAGTGTTCATGAATTAGCTTGGAAAGCTTGTCTTAAGCTACATTAAATGCCACCCAATAATATGAGTAGTTGACATGAGTCACAACAAGCATTTATGTGAGATCCTATCTTGCATATTTCATTACTTTTGATCCAAGAAGCTAATTTAGTATTTTTTTAAAAGAAAAGGTATCGAAGAGCTCCATGTCATCATAATCACTTTAGTCCATTAGGGTCTATTTTGACAATATTTAGGTGCAGAAAATGACAATCTAAGGGCTAAAAAATAATTTTGATATTATTTTACGTTTTAGATTTAATATTTTTTATCTAAGCATGAACTTGAGTTACAAGTCACTCTTGAGATTTATATTCTTTAAAAAAAATACTAAATTAGCTTCTTGGATCAAAAGTAATGAAATCTGCAAGATAGGATCTCACATAAATGCTTGTTGTGACTCATGTCAACTACTCATATTATTGGGTGGCATTTAATGTAGCTTAAGACAAGCTTTCCAAGCTAATTCATGAACACTTGTGGGATAAAATAAAACAAACCCATATTTTTTAGAGAGTCGCTTTGGACATTTGATGCCTCATGCAAGGTAAAGGAGGAATGGGCATCATTGGTGTCTACAGACAAAGTATTGTATTTTGTGCTAAACAAATTCTTAAAGCTATTGAGGGCTCAAAAGCATGGATAATTATTCTCATGCACTGCATATATGTTAGTCTACCTTATGGAAAGAAGGCTTGGACTCGAGTGTTGGTTTTCACACACTAATCATCACCTTATCCCTTGTTAAAATTGAAGGCTTATTTTATTCATGTAGCATTTGAAAATATTTTGATTCAATCAAACCATTCATCATTTGGATTGGAAATGGGTTTAGATCAAGTCTTTCTTTCAATGACTAAAATCTTCGATGATCTCTTTCCATCAACATCACTAGCCTGCCTATTGTAGAGACTATAAGTATTAAAGCTCGTAGGATTTTTATAAACTTATCCATCCATAATATACATGATATTTTTATTCTTGAGACTGGACTCCTTGGCTTATCTTGCAAAGGAAGTTTAAACTTATTAAATACAATTTTCATTCTATTTTATGTATTCAATATCTCATCCCTAATGTTATGGTGGATAAGTTGGGTCCTCAACCACCAATTTATTGGCAAAAATATTGGCATTGGAATTGTGATACACATTTCAAGAGTTATACTCCTTTGATTTTGTACAAAGCTCTTAGCCTTTTCTTACTAGCACTTTATAAGTTATATACCTAGTATGTCTCAAACTCTTCACCCCAGATTTGTCTCTTTTTATTTAATCAAATATGGTAAGCTAAACTTAGCCCAAGGTTGCATACTTTTTATGGTTATTGGTTTATTGGGTATTGCCTTTGGGTTAAAGGATGCTTTATATTAGGGTTCCCCACATTAAGTGTCTTGCCTACAACATACAAAATACCTTCAAGCATTTTTTTTGGACTTTCCCCATGCCTAAATTTCTCAAAAGTGGATTCATAGTCATTTTGTGCCTTACCATCCCAAGCCTATTTCATAGAAACTTACTTTGCTTGGGATTCTTCTAATTGGCTGGACTATATTGCATTTATTTGGAATGTATTTAGAGCTAATATAATTTTCAAGCTATTGAAGTCTAGGAACTCTCTTATTTTTAACAATGATTATGTGTCAAATTTGTTTTCAACTAATGAGAAGGTTTATGTGCTCCTATGTGTATTATTTTAGATCTAGGCATAAGTAGATAATATGGTTTTAGAGTTTTAACACCTCTAGGATATCCTCAATCACTAGGGTAGATCTCCTTGTACTATGGCTAGAATTGTACCAAAAATCCCACCTCAAGAATATTCTCCACCAGTTCCATGGTGGTAATATAACCACTTACACAACTACTTCTCTACCCTTCTTCCTTAGTGGAGGGGTTGGAACTTGCCTACTTGTGGTAAGAACATCGGTGGGTCTTCAAGGTAAGCATCTCTAAGTGGCATTGAGGTGGGTGTATCTGACATAATTTTAGTGGAAGCTAGTGTGATAGGTTCTCCTCCACTTGGATGGGGAGTGTTTGTACCTTTGATTGTGCATGATGGTCATAGCATATGGGGGGCACTAAACCCACCTTCCAGGAAGCCCTTCACTTAGAAGAATCCACTTCCTTGGGATGACCCACAACCTCCTCCTTGCAACATTGTTGTTTGTGCTAGTGTGGCTCTATGTTATTATGTGTCTTGGTGGCTTTATATAATTTTTTGTTAAGTTTATTTTGATACTTTCGGATTGCAAATGCCAACCGACCACCTTTTTATTAAAAACCATATGATGTTAATAAATATGGTGATGTCCTCTCTCTCTCTCTCTCTCTCTCTCTCTCTCTCTCTCTCTCTATATATATATATATATATATATATATATATATATATATATATATATATATATATATATATATATATATATATATAATTGATGTTAATTATAAATCTCATCTACCATAACATATACAATACATATATGTCATATATTGTAGTGATTCCAAAAGCCTGCAATCTATCTTTATGGACTATGAAAACATCAAATCTCTCATATATAATTGTTGTTATAATTTCTTAAGGCCCAATCAACAAAACAAACCAAAAAAAAAAACAATTAAAAAATAGACAAAAATTAGCGTTATGCTTACAAAATTAAAAACTAAATTACATAAATAAAATCAAGTACCTCTCAAAAACATTTAAGAAAAATAACATAAAAATTTAAAATATATATTATATTTATGATAAGAGACATTCTTTACGTGAAGAGGTGTTCTACAATATGTTATACAATGGTATTCGATAGTGGTGGTGGATTGTAATGCAGTGAATGTGTTCAATTTTAATTTTTATTATTACTTATAATTTTTTATTTTTTTCTTCAAAAATTTAATTAAAAAATCGCAATATCTTCACCATATAGTGGAGTTTGGAGTTCTTTTTTTTCCACCAACCAATGTGAAATTTATTTTTTTTTTTAAATATTATAAATAATTGTGATATATGAAAAATATTTGTGAAGAAGATAATAATATGATAAATAATTATGATATATGAAATATCTTAAATGTTTTTCAGATATAAATTTTTAAAATATCTAAATTAATTATAAAATACAATAATTTTAATCACAAAAAATATTTTTAAATTAAAAATCTACATTATATTTTCAAAAAATAAAACTGCCCAAAATATATTTGAAATCATAAACTAAGACAAATTCTTAAATAAGAATTAACTTAAATTTTTTATTTAACACTGAATCCTTAAAAACAATCTTACAAATTTTCTAAGATAGTAACTTTGATAAATATATGGTGATTGATAACTACTGTTATGCTCATTTCTGACCCTTTCCTTGATGTCACTCTTAAGAAAATATAGAATAGAAAATTATACCCAAAAAAGCAAAGCCATGGTTTTCATTCAATAATCTTTTTCCAATATTCATACTGGATACAAACAGTGAACCTCATAATTTAAGAGAATAGGGTTAAACAAACGCTTAAAATACAAATTGGAAGAAGGTCAAAATAAATTATGTAAGATACAAATTGGAATCCTTATAAAGTACTTGCATAACACTTTATAATACTTAATTGAGTAAATTTTTTTCTCAAGATTGTGAAGGAAATCTTCCTTAACAATTGTTAAGAAAACCAAGTGGGTTCGTCTGCTCCATTTAGGTTCGATTGCCCCATTTTTCTCTACATTTCTAGAGTGAATTCAATTTGAAAGTTATAGGTAGAATTTTGGGTGAATTTTTAAAAATGTACTTGAATACCGATCATTTTTATTTCACTACATTTGCTAGGGTTTTGGTAAACATTAATATTTTTAAGAATTTTTTTGAGAAAATTATTTTGAAGGTGAAGGTTTGTCATTTTGTTGCTGTGGCTGCTTCTGCATTAAACACTTAACAAAAAATTGTCGTCTCCTTAAAAAAGGAAAGTCTTCTTGGTGGAAAGACTTCATTCTAAAAAACTTTATGGTTTTGGATACGGATGAAGAATCTGATTCCTCTAAAGGCGAGGACTTTGACTCTTCTTTGGAAGACACTGCTACCCCTAATACAAATGAGGACCTCGAAAGTCTTCACTTTGAAAAAGAACTACTGAAAGATTTAATCACTCCAAGGAACATTACGCCCACCCCTATCCTTTTCTCCATTCTAGCTTTCTCTGATGTGGAGATGCCTAATCTTGTTACATACTAAACTAAAACTACCAAAAAAACAACAACCGAAGACAAAACCTAACCCCGTATGTGTGGTTTATGATCCAAGGTCTTTTATTTTAAAGTTTCAGTTAGCTTTTACTTTAAGCTTTGGCATACTTTGTAAATATCATTCGAATGAACACATTAATATATTTTGTGTGAAATACAATATTTATGTTGTAGTTTTCTGTTATTTCTCCATTTATCCAAGGCAATAATGGTATCAGAGCTTGATAACAGAGAATTGCAAATCTGGTGCAGAAAGACGCAGAGCTTGAGCGAGGGATCAAACTTAATATGCTGCCATTGTCACCGCACCATGTAACCTCTGTTGAATCAATTTTCCATAAATAACTCTTGATTTGCTACTAATATCATATCATTGTTATTTTTTTAATTTATTGTTTGGCATATCATAGTGCATTGAATTGCTACGAAGGAAATTAAAAAAAACTTAAATTCATTTATTCCCCTGAATTTGGACTGGTACCGCTTCAGATTTATTATTATTATTAATATCGCTCAAATTCAGTTTTTATCAGAAAATGTTCAGGTTGAAGAAAACAGTTACAAGGAAGAGAACTTCAATGCCAAATTACTGAATTCTTAAGCAGAAAAGTCTGTTGTACTTGTGCATCGTACATGTGTGTGGCGAATGAATTTCAAGGTCTAAAGTGCTTCGAACACCAGAGCGTGAGGCCAAACATTGTTCTCACATCAATGTGGTCCACCATACAAAGTTATAATGCATAGGCACAGTGAATAAATTCAAAAAAGGATTTAACACAACAATAATTTTTTAACAACCACATTGCAGACCTGGTCTATAATAAAAATTCTTTCAATCTGATTTTTATATTTATATTTATGTTTCCAAGAGCATGGGTCCTACAAGTGAAAGGTAGCCACAACGGAAAGTAAAATGCAGTGATTTTACTTACAGCGATCTCCATGGGAATTTTATGGGCTTTCACACAGCAAAATACGTGAAAATATAAAGTTTTATGAATGCATGGTTAAAGCGTTGTGGTGAACAGTTGGTCTTAAGGCTCTTGTTTAAGATGTTACTACTGTAATAAGTCATAGGTTTGAGTCACAGAATTTATTGTTTTACATAAATGACTTATTCCACAAGTTGCATACACTTGTAAATCAAATGAGCCTTTGTAACTTTACCTTTAAATATCATACATAGAGAGGGTGCTGAAGATGATTTGTAAAAGCGTAGAGTGTATTGTGAGGTCAAGAGTTCAAGTCGTCAAACTATTTGATTTTGTTGCTTTCGTCATTGTGAGAATAATATTACGACAATTTTTTTTTGACTAGTTTTTATTATATGTAAAGGCAGTCATATGATCAGGCAATTTATAGGTTTCTAGACATTCCAAACACATTAGATGATTGATTTTGAAATTTTAAGTGTCTTTATATAATATTTACAATAAATGTATTGTAACTGATATATAAAGGTGCATTTTTGGTCAAAACTGACACCTTAAAAATAGATTTTTTTTCTAATGTCACTTCATGATTGTGCTCTCAGAATCAATGTAATCCATTATATATCCCAGTATCCTTTTGATTGACATCATCTAAGTGACCACTGGAGGTTGGAGGATCCACGAAGGTTGGATGATAATTTCTCTTCTCTAGTTTGTTATTCACTCAAAATATGGGTTCACTGCTGAGATAGTAATTTTTGGTTTGTGTATTTTGTTTTTACTTTTGATTTTATTTTAGTGTGTTGATATGATTGTTGAGGAGTAGACATAATAGTTTAAAGTTGTTTTTTATGCTGCACAACGTCTCACCTCTTCCCTGATAGGGGGAAGATATTGCATAGTGACATTTGATCAGTCATTGATGGTTGTACGAGTCATCATAAAATTTGCTAGCATTTTGAGTATTGAGCAAAGACATTCATGTGATATTGACGATTGTTGGGCATCTGAGAGATGTGGCATATAGAGTATTGAAAAATCACTTAGATGGGTCCCTGTGTGGGACTTTATGTGGATCGATGTAGTTAGACAAGGTTTGATTAGGTTATACTACAGTACGGTGCGATGATCATAGGGGATGAATAGGGCTTGATCATATTCATCAACGTTTTATGTCAACTCACACGACAGGTTTTTATATGGAGCAATATCGGTTTTGATCACTACCATGATGTACAATGTGCTAGTTTGCATATGTAACAAAGATTCATTGATGACTTCATAGTCATAGCTCTAGATCTATATACCTCTTTGGATCAAGAGGGAGTTTGTTGGGTTTATGATCCAAAGTCTTTTATTTTAAAGTTTTAATCAGCTTTTACTTTAATGTTAGATTATTTTGTTAAATAAAAAGTTAGTTTATGGGAAAAACTAGTTTCACCCATGTAACCACCATGTGAAGTTTTTTAAGTTCACATATTTTATAAATATCACTCGAATGAATATAATAACATATTTTGTGTGAAGTAAAATATTTATGATGTAGTTTTATGTTATTTCTTTATTTATCTATACCAACACCGTATTTCAATTATGATCCCCTCTCCATCCCAATTCACTAAAAACAAAGAAGGGTAGACAAAAGTTCAAAAAAATAAAAAAAAGTCAAAGATCCAATGTCTTAACCCTCCAGTATGTGTCTCCACTCAAGGGGACCCTTGTAAAAATTCAAAAGTTTAATGTTAATAGGGTTAAGCTCCCCTGATAAGTTTGGCAGAAGCTTTACGAAAGTTTTCTAAAAAGTATGTTGGTGACCTGATTAATTGTTAGGGGAAGTCTTGACCGCTCACTTTATTATCTCTGGTAGAGGCACCCCATTAGAATTTTATTATTTTCATCTTTTATTCCATTGTACAAAGTTACAAATCCTTTCAAAACCCATTAATTCACCTACCATATATATATATATATATATATATATATATATATATATATATATATATGGTGATGTCCTCCATATATATATATATGGTGATGTCATATATATATATATATATATATATATATATATATATGGTGATGTCCTCCTTAAAAAAATCTATATGAAATTTTAGTTAATTATAAATCTCATCTACCATAATATATACAATACATATATGTCAAAGATTGTAGTAATTTCAAAAACCTACAATCTATCTTTATGGATTGTGAAAACATTACATATCTCATATATATTTCTTAAGGCCCAATCAACCAAAAACCAAAAAAAAAAAAAAAAAAAAACTATAAAAAACTATTAAAAAAATGGACAAAAGCAAAAAATTAAAAATAAATATATTTATACTAAAAGACATTCTTTATGCTAAGAGGTGTCTACAATGGTATCCGAGAGTCTTAAATTTTATTATTGCTTATAATTTTTTTATTTTTTTCTTGGAGAATTCAATTGAAAAATTGTATTTGGAGCTCCTTTTTTATACAATTGTTTTTAGAGTGATCATTGATATAGTTAAATTGACATAATTTGTCACCAGCCACTATGAAATTTGTGAAGAAGGTATTAATGTTATAAATATAATAATGTTATAAATAATTGTAATATATAAGATACCCTTGTGAAGAAGGTAATAATATTATAAATAATTATGAAATATGAAAAATTCTCCAAATTTTTCAGATATATGTATTTAGGATATTTATATTAATTATAAAATACAATAATATTAATAATAAAGAATAATTTTAAATTGAAAATATACATTATATTTTTAAACAATAAAAACATAATACACCAAACTCTGATTTTTACACGGATCAAGTGTATAGAGTGTTTTTCATCCTTTTTTTAGTATTTCCTGATATTTGTATCTTGGTGGATGGCTAAACAACATCTTTTATACCATCATCCTCACTGTTAGACTACAACCCACTTAATACCCAAAATATATTTGAAACCATAACATATAAATTCTTTAAAAAAAAGAAAAAAAAAAATACTAAACTTAAATTTATTATCTAACTCTGAATCCTTATAAACAATCTTACAATCTTCCTTAGAAACAATCTTACAATCTTTTCAATAGTAATTTTGATAAATATATGGTGACTGATAACTACTGTTATGTTCATTTCTCTCAAGATTGTGAAGGAAATCCTCCTTAACAATTTTTACAAAACTGCTGAAAAACAAGTGGGCTCAGAAACGATTTTGCCCTCTTTCTGCCATTGACAGGCCCCTCATATTCTTATCAGTACTGATAACTGCTGTGGCTACCACATAATATGCAGTTATAAGTGCTCCATGTACAAAACACAGCACTGCTCCAAACCACAAAAATTTATGGCGGCTAAGTGAACAAGTGGTTCTTGAATGGTCGTTGTACATAGCTCCAAGTATCAACAACGTCATTGCCACACCAAGCATTATCCTGTTACACCCAAAAACAAATCTAATATATAATTTATGTTTATGAGGGAGAGAATTTTTTCAAAGTCCATATAATAAGAGAGTACACTTCCATAAAACAGTGTGTGGAAAGTATATTGATTAATGTTTAAGATTACATTGAGTGATGTGGAAAGTATATTAATTAATGTTTAAGATTACATTAAGTGATCCCTCTTAATTTTTTCATTGATCAATGTTTTAGATTACATTTAGTCAGAAAAGTGTTATACCAATAAATTTAGAGCTCCAACGTAAATCCATCTTAACTATTATCATATAGATTGCAAAACTTGAAGCCATCCTATCAGCCAGTAATTGACTATTACCGCTATAAAGCAGAGGCTGCAAAGCCAAGCTAACCTGATGCCATCCTATCAGCCAGGAATTGACTGCCAAACAGAGGTAACTGAAAATCTACTGAGTATAGAAAGGGAGAAAATATTTACTAATGACCGATCTAAATTAATGGGACTAAAAAGTACAGCCAGCAAGTAAGTGGAGTGTTTAGAGCACAACTAATTACAGCATATGTTCAAACTTGCAATTTATATTTAAGTTAGATTAAGGGTAAAATAATTTAGATGAAACAAAAGTTTATATAAGAATGAAGATAGAAGCAATAATCTTTGCAGAAGAGGCATTATGTCAGCCAAGACTAAACTCATTATACCACTTACCACTGTAATCAGGAAGATAGAAGAGCATAGGAAACCAATCAGGGTTATGTATGTTAAGTAATGAAGGAGACGTGGTGGAGAGAAACATATTAAGCTTTTTTGGTTCGAATCATTCAGTTAGGTACAATGAAAAATTATAATTTATAAAAATTATTCAACCCATAAATAAATGAAGATTTTAAAATTATAAAATAAATTAAGATATATTGAGAGGTCCATATATTAGGAATAATAAAGTATGTATTTAAATATATTGAGAGGCATATATTAGAAGTAACAAAGTATGTATATAGAAGAATTACAAACAAATATTATACTCTAAACATTATACATTGCATTGAGTTTGTGTCATAATAATTAGGCAGTTAGCTTTCTGTTTGAATCACTCAATTAAATATAATAAAAAATTATAATTTAAAAAAATTTAAGTGGTTATATAAGGGATGTTTTAAAACTTAGCAGTATGATTTTGAATGCTTTCAAAGTTCAAAATAATATTGTTCACATTGTGTTTTGGTCCCATAAATTTCACGCTTTCCTTTAAATTACAATTAAAAAATATTTTCGTTTTTATAATTTTTTTTTTTTTTTTTAAAGTATTTAAGAATATCAGAAGTTATTGGTTAAGAATTATCAGTAATTAGAATTGACATTATTAATTGGAGATGTTGAGATCAAAACTATATTGATGTTAATGTTTGGAGATACTACTTATTTTGATGATGAGACAAAGTAGTTAATGTTTCGTGGTGACTTGAAACATTAAAAACGATATACATTCAATCACATCTCCAATTAATAATATCAATATCAAAAGTATTTCTAAAAAATGTCATATTAATATTGCATTAAATCATTATTTTTAATGATTCTATCTTTACCATTAATTTTTTTAGATGATCAATGATAGAAAAAATGAGTCACTTCATAACTTTAATAAAAAGTTTATCTTAACAAAATTAAAAAAAAATGTCATAAAAAAATTAATAGTTCAGTAATAAAGCTTCCCAATATATAATGGAAAGTTTTAAATTCAAACTCCAAAAAACTTGGCAACTAAATGGTAGAGCATGGAAACATATAAATAAGAAGATAATGTTTATGTTTATAAAAGAGATAATAATTATGTTTATGAGAGAGATAACGTTTCCAAAATCCATATAATAAGAGAGTACATTTCTATAAAATATTGTGTGGAAAATTTATTAATACTCTTTTTGATTTATCATGGAGAGAATAGTGTGTATAAGGTTTGTTGATTAGTGTTTAAGATCATCATATTTAGTGATTCATCATTAAAATGAGAATAATGTATAATTTTTTTTATTGATCAACATTTTGAATCATATTCAATGAAAAAGTGTTATTCCAATAAATTTAGAACCCTAAAATAAATACATCTTTACCATCACCACATAAACTGTAAAATCATAATTAAAACCAACATAGACAAGTTTAGTTATTATCACATTGACAGTTATATAGATTCGATGGGACATCATTAATGATGTCAATATCAAAAATATTGAAAAGGACCATATTAATATTATGTTAAGTCATTATTTTTAATAATTCTATCCTTACCATTAGAAGTTTCAGATGATCAATAATTAAAAAAAATAAGTCACATCTAAACTTTAACAAAAAGTTTATCCCAACAAAACAAAAAAAACTTCAATTCAGTGGCAAAGCTTCTTGATAAATAATGGAAGGTTTTCCAATTCAAACTCAAAAAAAAATTTGGCAACTCAGTAGTTCCGTGTTTGAGAGCATTACTCCATTTTTAATAGATGTAAACCCCTATAAATTATTTTATCTTACAATTATTAAGAATTGTCATTTATTAAAGAGCCAGCAAACAAGAGCATATTCTCCATTTTCTTTGGGTCAGAAAGCCAATGCATTAAAAATGAAGTATGCAGTGCCCTATAAACCCTCGTCGTACGATTATTAGCAATTGCCATTCAACCCACAGGTTCTTTCCATAATTGCACATTCTCCATTTTCTTGGAGGTAGAGAGCAAATACATTAAACAAGAAGCAAGTAGAATTAAATTTTGTGAAGATCCATGCAATTGCAAAGAGAAACTCTAGCATGAAACTTGTATTCTGCCTTAGTTATTGCATACCAAGCACTAAACAATTTCAAAACCTACTCTTAGACAATTTTAAAGGCTTAAAGTACTGTTAGTCCAGGGAAAGGATATAAACAAGAAGCCCAAATCGCAAAATGTGACATCTTACTCTTCCTCCCTCTTTTAATAAAGCTTTTTAAACTGTAATGAAAAAACACAAATCCCTCTAATAAAGCAAAATATAAGGATTCACCTAAAACAGTACAAATGTAAAGCATATCCGATACAATTTTAACATCCTATGATGACATTGTAGTCTCAAACTATGGCTTCTCTTAGATGGCCTGAATGTACACCCTAGTTAAGTGAAGGGAGGAAAGAAAAAGAAAAGATATGTTACCATGAAAGGAGGAGTGAAATCCCAGCAACCTGCTTGTTGACAGGAGAACTCTGAAGCTCCTCTCTAGACCCATAACAAATGCACCCTACATTGACAATTACATGGGCTATCAACAAGAGTGAAGCTGCTGCTACTCCCAGTTGAGATGCCTTATGACTTGGCTCTCTGCATTCAATAAACCAAATTCCTATATGCTTCTCCTGCATTCACACAAATGGCCAACGCACCACTACAAGAATAAGTCATAAGATAAAAGAGTAACCGAGATTCAAGAAATGCTACAACTCTGCACCATCACTATTTGTATTAGAACTAAAGGATGATGTTCTAGGCTCACATTAATTCCACTCAAACAAGTTCTATAGTTAGTAGATTAATACCTTATTCTGGGCTTTTGCTGCATTGAGACCTATGATACCTGCTGTCACGTCCAAGGCCACAACAAAGACACATATTAAGGCTCCTGATAACTTCATTATTTTAGATATAGTTGTATATTTTATGTATATATGTTCTTCACTCCTGCTCTACAAACAAAATAAACCCCAAGTTAAGTTATCCGTCAGAGGATTCAAACAAAATAAACCCCAAGTTAGGATATGTAGAGAAGGCTGTTTGTTGTTTACGTACAACCTGACACACACTGAAGCTGAAACAACCAATTAATTAATCCTGCACTAGATGGAATAATTCTGTTCACAGAAATCTGAGAGTGGTCGGTCGGTGGTGCAAAAGCGAGTGTGAAAAAGAACGTGGGTTACCTATAAACAGGGAAAATCTCAAAGGACACATCCTTTGAGATCTTGCAGGGTACATTCCGCAAAGTGACGTGTCTCTAATAAGTTATAATGATTTACGGATCCCCTGATTTAGAAATAAACTTAATGTTGCCTTGGATGATGAGATTTCTAATGAGTTAATTGACATAATTATTTTATAAACACAAAGCAAGTCGGGTTCAACAAACTCTCTAAAATTCATAAGGGAAGTCATTAATTCTCAAGGATTTGTCAATGGTCATGCAGAGGATTATCATATGAAACTCATCAAGGGTATGCAATGTATGACACTATTTCAAAGAAGATGTGATAATCTTTTATGGAACAATATCCATACATTCTTATAAAGTTTGATATTTTTCGACAAAGTTTTTTAAGCTTAAAACACTAGTTTATTTGTAAAGGTACTTGGGATCTTTGGAAGTTTATTAAGGGAATTGCGATATTTTTTGATGGAGCGCTTTAACTAGCATTAGCGATCACATTTGTTGCTGACATGTCTGCGGGGCCCACCAAATCAGTCAAAATCTAATGCTCAGAAATGGGCTAACATCCGTTAACGACATGTTAAGGCAAATAATAAAAATTAAGATAAATGATAGTAGATAGACTATATTGTTGACTGTTTAAACCCCTTGATGGTACGTCTATTTGGGAATGATTTTAGGATCTTACTCTATTCTATGTTTAGATGTGCATCTATCATTTGTGACTCAGCTAATTCCCTTAAATAGTGATATGAATGGATGTTTCTAATGTTTAATTTCTTGTTGCTAATGGAAAGACTCACATAGATGGTGGATATCTTAGTACTATGTTTCTCTTAACTTAGTACTCAACATTGGTATTTCTTATGGCATTAGTTTATTTGTTCTTTGTACCTTTATATTCTAGCTTTATATTGTAAAGGAATTTGAATGTTTGGAAATTTGACCACTATTATATATACAGTAAAGTATAGTTATATTTGCCATCAGTATGAGCTCAGTAATAGAAGATAGATACACGTATCTTACACAAAACATGTTAAGATCCTAAAATCAATCTGAAATAAGCATACCATTAGGGGTTGAAGTAGTTAACAATACAATCAATGCCTTGTTGTAGGAGGCAAACTATAGGAGTGACTTTTTTTGGAAGTAGTAACTGACATTAAATGAATTATGTGTTTAATGAATTCTATGTAGAATATCATAATTACACAAATACACAAAATAAATTATGTGTTCAATGAATGCTTTTGCCCTCATTAATCATTAATTCTTTCAAGCACAATAATACATTCAACATAATACTCATGAGTTCTTCGGTCGTAATTGTCCTAATATGAAGGATGGACTTGAAAAACAATTACGTTCATTTTTCTTGATAACTCAATCAAGCTAATAATAGAAGGCTCATGAAAAACCATTGACTATATTGTTGATTGATTGAACCCACTGATGGTATGCCTATTTAGAAATGATTTTAGGAACTTATCCTACTCTGTGTTTAAATGTGCATATATCTTTTGTGACTTAGCTAATTCCATTAAATAATGATATGAATGGATGTTTCTAATGTTTAATTTCCTACTGCTAATGGAAAGACTCACATAGGTGGTGGATATCTTAGTACTATGTTTCTTTCTATGTGTTATGTTTCTCTTAACTTTGTACTCGATATTGATTTTTTTTGTGGCATTAGTTTGTTTGTGCTTTGTACCTTTATATTCTATCTTTATACTGTAAAGCAATTTGAATGTTTGAAAATTTGACCCATGTTGTGTACATACAGTAAAATATAGTTATAACCACCATCAACATGAGCTCAATAATAAAAGATAGATATACGTCTCTTACACATAATAGATTAAGATTCTAGAATCATTATGAAATAAGCATACCATTAGGGCTTGAAGTAGTTAATAATACAGTCAATGCCTTGTTGTAGGAGGTAGAGTATAGGAGTGTGATTTCTATTGGAAGTAGTAACTGACATTGAATGAATTATGCATTAAGTGAATTCTATGTAACATATCCTAATTACACAAACATGAAAAATAAATTATGTGTTCAATGAATGCTTATGCCCTCACTAATCATTAATTATTTTAAGCATGCAATAATATAGTCAACATAATACTCTTCAATTCTTCAGTCATAATTGTCCTAATATGAAGGATGTGCTTGCAAAACATTTATGTTTATTTTTTTGATAACTCAATCAAGTTAATAATAGAAGGCTCATGTAAAACCATTCGTTGTATTATTATCTACTTGAACCCCTTGATGGTATGTCTATTTGAGAATCATTTTAGTATCTTTCCTTATTCTGTTTTTAAATGTGTATCTATCTTTTATGACTAAGCTAATTCCCTTAAATGGTGATATGAATGAATGTTTCTAATGTTTAATTTTCTATTGCTAATGGAAAGACTCACATAGGGGGTGGATATCTTAGAACTATGTTTCTCTATATGTGTTATGTTTATCTTAACTTAGTACTCTGTATTGGTTTTTCTTGTGAAATTAGTCTGTTTGTGCTCTGTACCTTTGTATTCTAGTTTTAATACTATAAAGAAATTTGAATGTTTGGAAATTTGATTCGTGTTGCATACATACAGTAAAGTATAGTTATAACCACCATCAACATGAGATCAATAATAGAAGATAGATGCACATCTCTTGCACAGAATAAGTTAATATCCTAAAATTATTTCCAAATAAGCATACCATCAGGGGTTGAAGTAGATATCAATACAATTAATGCCTTGTTGTAGGAGGTAGAGTATAAGAGTGTGAGTTCTATTGGAAGTAGTAACTAACATTGAATGAATTATGCATTCAATGAATTCTATGTAGCATATCCTAATTACATAAACATGTAAAATAAATTATGTGTTCAATGAATGCCGATGCCCTCATTAATCATTTATTCTTTCAATCATGCAATAATACAATCAACGTAATACTCAGTTCTTTGATCATAATTTCCCTAATATGAAGGATGGATTTACAAAACACTTATGTTCATTTTTCTTGATAACTCAATCAAGATAATAATAGAAGGATCATGGAAAATCATTAATTGTATTGTGGACCGCTTGAATCCCTTCATGGTATGCCTATTTGGAAATAATTTTATGATCTTACCCTATTCTATGTTTAAACGTGCATCTTTCATGACTCAACTAATTTCTTTAAATTGTGATATAAATAGATGTTTCTAATGTTTAATTTCCTATTGTTAATGGAAAGACTCACATAGGTGGTGGATATATTAGTACTATATTTCTCTCTATGTGTTATGTTTCTCTTAACTTAGTACTTGGTATTAGTCTTTCTTATTACATTAGTTTGTTTGTGCTATATATATTTGTATTCTAGCTTTATATTGTAAAAGAATTTGAATGTTTGGAAATTTGACTCCTGTTGTGTACATATAGTATAGTTATAACCACCATCAACATGAGCTCAATAATCAAAGATAGATGCACATCTCTTGCACATAATAAGTTAAGATCCTAAAATTATTTCCAAATAAACATACCATCAGGGGTTGAAGTAGTTATCAATGCAATCAATGCCTTGTTGTAGGAAGCAGAGTATAGGAGTGTGAGTTTTATTGGAAGTAGCAACTAACATTGAATGAATTATGTGTTCAATGAATTCTATGTAGCATATCTTAATTACACAAATACATAAAATAAATTTTGCAATCAAGTAATTCTTATTCCCTCACTAATCATTAATTCCTTCAAGCAAGCAACAATATAGTCAACATAATACTCCTCACTTCTTTGGTCATAATTGTCCTAATATGAAGGATGGGCTTGTAAAACATTTATATTAATTTTTATTGATAACTTAATCAAGATAATAAAGAAGGCTCATGGAAAAATGTTGAATATAATGTTGACTCTTTGAACCCCCTGGTCGTATGCCTATTTGAGAATGATTTTAAGATCTTACCTTATTCTGTGTTTAAACGTGCATCTATCTTTTGTGACTCAACTAATTCCCTTAAATGAAAATATGAATAGATGTTTCTAATGTTTAATTTCTTGTTAATTGAAAGACTCACATAGGTGGTGGATATATTAGTACTAAGTTTCTCTCTATGTGTTATATTTCTCTTAACTTAATACTTGATATTGATCTTTCTTGTGGGGTTACAAAACACTTATCAAAATAATAATAGGAGGATAATGGAAACCTAGTGATTGTATTGTTGACTGCTATAAGTTGATGGTTTGTTTTTTTGAAATGATTTTATGCTCAAAGGTTTAATATTCAACAATATATACAATGATTATGTGTTGAATGAATGATTATGCCCTAACTAATCATGAATTCTTTCAAGCAATCAATAATTAAGTCAATATAATACTCCTCAGTTCTTCAGTGATAATTTTATTAATATGAAGGATAAGCATGTATAATTATTTATTGTGGGCTTGTAAAATGTTAATTTTATTTATTTTTTTAATAAATCAATCAACTTAATAATAGAAGCCTCATGGAATTAAACATTGATTGTATTGTTGACTGATTGAACCCCCTGAAGGTATGCCTATGTGGGAATGATTTTAGGATCTTTCCCTATTCTATGTTTAGATGTGAATCTATCTTTTATGACTCAATTATTCCATTAAATGGTGATATGAATGGATTTTTTTAATTTTTAATTCCCTGTTGCTAATAGGGTATGTACACGGAGTTGGGGGACAATTCTATGGACATAACCCATAACTTGTACACGTTATAACATAGTGTATATGCATTATTTTTATAACTTGTACATGTTATGGCTCAATATTCCCAAGCCATAACGTGCACGCATTAATTAAAACTATAGAACAGTGTACTCATTATAGGAATGCATATAGGTTTCAATATATTTCAATAACGCATACATGTTATTGAAAATAAAAGAAAACCCTCATCCTCTACATTTTATCTATTCGTATTTTGATGATTCTCATTCATATTTTGATGACTCCCATTCACGTTTTTTCCCTCAAGCTCTCATTTTGGCCTACAAGATTCACTTTTTTCCATCCATTCACCAAATTGATGATACCACCATGAAGAAGAGGTATGTTTTTTGTAGATTAAATCAATTTTTTTGAATTTTTTGTGAATGTGAATTTTAAGTTTTTTTTTTTATTTTTCTCTAATGGGTCGGCATGCTCTAATTAAACCTCTACATAATCCTTCACCTAACCTTTTGTCCAACCCTCCTAACCCTCCTAACCCTCCACCTAACCCTTGCCTAACCCTCTTGTAGTTCCCCTACATCCCCCAAGTAGTCGGGAGGATATAGCTGCTCACATAGTAGAACAAATTGAAATTGATCAAATAATTTGGAGAATGAGGGAGCCCACTTCCATAAACACCCACTGCATCTATTTGGCCAATAACCTAGAGTTAGTATTAGGTCAAGTTGACTCGATAATGAGTCAAATTGATAGATGGAGGTCATACAAAGATAGTTGTAGGGCTTATTATGCTAACAAATTGTTAGCATTTGAGGTGAAGAATACAAATATAACAAAAGATCAAATTTTTTCCTTATTTATCAATTCGATCACTAATTCCCCATTTTCCATAATGACCAAACTTTTCCTAATCCACCAATGCTAACATGATTTGATTAAAGCTAATTTTTGGGAGCGATGGTGGATGGTGTTTGACTATCCCCCTTGTAATAACCATGAGGTCCCTTTGTAATTTTTTAGAAAACTCTATTATGAGTTTTTCCTCAATAAAATTCCAAACTACTTTGACTATGGTGAGTTTCAAGGCTGAGGGAAAGGCTCTGCATAGGATCGACTAGGTGCATGTCATGCACCTAATCGACCTGTAAGGATCCCTACCAAAAAGCCACTTCATCTGGAGATTCCATCTATGGTGACAGAGGTTGTGGAAATAGACACTTTACATGTGCTTAGTGTGCTTACTAATACACTCATTCATCATACGAGTAGACTTTTAGAGATAGATGCTCGAGATACTTTAGCTAGTGGTCATCCCTGACCCCAGCCATGCATATGTTGTGGTGTTATATTCACTAGACCTTCAAATGATGATGGTGGCACTTCAAGGGGCTTGGAGGATGTGGTCTTGATTGATGAGTTGTTGGCACACACATTTGGTTCAGATACATTAGGAGTCTCTACACACATGCATGTATCTTTTATATAAATTTATTGTTAAATTTTTAAGTTATATTTGCAAATTAAAAAGGTAAAAACTAATCTACATGTTTAAATTGAATAATATATATGTATTTTTTTGGTATTCTAGGAGATTTTGCCTTTGACATCACAACTAGGTAGTGGGCCAACCTAGGCTACTACATCTATCTGTGTTAGTACGACACCATATACATTTATAGAGGTAAAATTTAAAGTGAATATTATATACTCTAGATGTACATTCATACACCTTAATTTCATCCTTGGTAGATTTTGTGTAAGAAAATATATAATTACTAATATAATTTTGTTGGACTTTTTATTGTTTAATGTATTAACATGGATTGGCGTAACTTGTTAGAAACTCACCCTCCATCTCAACTATGTTTTCAATAACCAAAATAGCGATTTGAACATTTGCTTGATATCCCATTATATGTAGTTTCTATAGACGGTCAATCCCAATCAATAGGATTGGATGTACATTTATATATATATATATATAGAATTCATTTGATAAAATTTGTTTGGTACAATATATTTATATCAATTTCCCAATCGAGCATAGCATGTCTTCATCAATATGCACACTAATTATTTCATTTAAATATTGGCCTCATAGCTAGGCACTTGATTCCTTGTTATCCTATTCACATATAATAGTTCAATCTCTATGATCGATATCCAAAATGGTCATAACTAGAAATTCAATTCTGATCTTGATTCCATCTGAGCATAATAAGTTCATCTCTATTTATGGAGTTATAAATTTAGATGGCATAGCCTCTTGATCCCATTATACCTAGTCAATTCCATTGGTTTGTTAGGAGAGTGTCCATTAGATCCTATTGGTTTTTTTGGAGAGCATCGACTATAAACTATAGCCTATATGTATGTGGCATAGGCCTTGTGACCATATATGAATAGGGGACCTCAACCCCATATAGATATATGGGGTTGAGTAGTTTGTTACCACCACCTAATTAGGGGGCCCAAAGACCTAATATATATATTTTGGGGAGAGGTTCTATCTATATCTATTGATTCAGAGCTATATCAACTTCTATACCAAAATCTACCTATATCCCTTCCTTTTAAGGTTCTCCTTCATCCATTCATAACTCATTCCCTTAGTCCTTTGGGTAATCAAATAACAATGATAATACTAGTCAAATAAATCCTTCTATATTATTATCACTCTCTCTCTCTACGTCCTTGGTCATGTCACTAACTCAAAATTTCTATCTACTTACCCCTCACACACACCTTTCTAGCTTTACCTTCTATTAGCCTTGTTTTTGGGTAAAGCTACTTGTTAGGAGCATCTGACAGATCTTCACTAGAAAATAATTACATATTTAAGGACCCATTTGGCCCATACAACTCCCACATTAACCATCTAACACAACTCTCAAGGAAAATTGCACTTCCTTCTTTAGGCCTCTCACCAATTAGCCCTTTATTTGTGCAAACCTCCTTAGTATGAAACATGTAAAAAATTTATCTATAATATATTGACCTTTATAGATACCCATTTTCCTCTTTCAAATGAATCAATCATTTTTTGACCCCCTTCTTTGGACAAATCCTCCTATTTCTATATCACCCCTTCTCCCTTAACCCTTCTTTAGGCTTAACACTAGATCACAACCTCATTTACATACTTTTCTATACTTTACAAGCCTAAAACCACGTCCATTTGTGATAAGACATAAAATAATGTAATATTATAAGTTTTTGGAATTTTTCAATGGTCAAATCTCATTTTATACACTAAACCCTAGAATCAGGGTTTCTAGGCCATTACCAAGGCTGAGAGCACACTAAAGGGGATAAATTTTGTCTTATTGGGTTTAAAAAATCCAAACCTTTTTCATTGGATCTATACTAATCCTATACAACTTTCTTATTTAGATAACAAGTTTTAAAATTCCACAATCAATTGCAAACTCAAAACTCTGAGTTTACAACCCTGCCTATGCACATAGGAAAATAGGGTACAAGGTTACTTTGAATTTCCTTCAACTCCAAATATATTAAAAACCTAATATAGGATTTTATACACTTCCATTTACTATAGTATACCCCTTACAATCTTAATGGAATCCCAAACTAGTTTCAACATAATATAACTCAGTCCTTTGATTGTATTTTGCCCTTTAGCAAATAGGGTACTCAGGGATTGTTTCTTCTTTCAATGCCAAAAAAATATAAGACTATATCAAGATTATCTCCCCCTTTATATTATAATTAAACATCCTTTTTAAAATCTTTAGAATCCATAACAAGTTACAAGACTAAACACAAGGCACATAATTTCTTAGTTTACAAACTATATGTTTTCCAAGAACAAGGACTGTGGACAAATAGGATTTTACCACTTCTTGACCAATTAGAATCCTAAAAATATTATTCTCAAAACTTTTATGAATTTTACTTGGTTAACTCTCCACATAAATTTATACCAAAATAATCAAATCCTTGAACTATAGTTGAATCTTGGACTGTATGCAAGACTAAGTTTGTTAGCAACTTATTTAATCAATGAATTGCCCAAGTTATTAATTATTAGGTTGTTTTTTCAGCTGATGACTAGGGTGGACACTCCTCCATCATTATGATTCGATACAAACTTGGGCATTGTTACTGCAATGTCATCTGCATAGGCACTCACAAAGGTATATATATTCACTTATAATTTTGAATTGTAATTTAGTACTTTTGATTTAATAATTTTACTATATACTTTTGCAAATATAACTTATATGCATGAATGTATTATGTATGTAGGAATATCATATGAAATTTGAGAGTCCAATTCAGATGACTACTATGATAGCTCCTCATGTTTCTTCACCATTTGGCATGCCTATTCATGTAGTTAAACCTGTCACTGACCTAGTCAAGCATCAACGAAAAATTGAGGAGGACTATGAGATTGTGATAAGTGCATGTTTAAATAATTTTTTTTTATAGTTTAAAACATAAGTTTATTAACTTTATTTCATGTATACTTATTAATTTTATAATTTTTTTTGTATTTGAACAGGGTCGACTACAAGCGAGCTATGAACATAATACCCATAGTCAAACCTTGGAACAATCTAAGATATTCAAGATATATCCATATACAAGTAGGGAATTCCAAGGAGTGTCTTCTTTAAAGAAGTCAAAGAGAGAGATACTATTTAATGATTAGGATGTTGTAGATGATGTACTTTTTTTTTATGCCTATATGGCAATGTATGCATTTTTGGCATTATACATGCATATATAATGTATTCACCCAACATTAGATACTATGTTGTTAGACATGATGTAATTTTTTGTATGCCTATATAGAAATGCATGTATTATTGACATTTTATGCCTATATATGGCATTTGTACATGGCATTCTTATTTTGTACATGAATATTTAAGAAAACCAATGAAGCAAATATTTTTTGAATCACTTATGTTTAGAGTATTATAAATGATTGGTTTTGAAGTATTCTTAAGGATTAAAAATGTTATGATATTGAGAATAACTCTTTAGGATAATGTTGAAAATTAAACCCTTATAATAAATTAAGAATATCAATGTTTTTATTTGAATTATGTTTGAATGCTGATGCAGAGGTATGGAGGAGAAGTATACAAAAACATCATTATCTAGTTCTAAACCCAACTGATGACATTCACTTATTATGGTTAAATTTGAATCTTCTTTCATAAGCTAGGTCCTCTTTTGACTCTTTGGACTTAATTTAGCTTCTTACACCTAGTTCTTATTCCTTGTACTCTTAGTAACACCTCCTTGATGGCATTGACCTCTATCCATACATATTTTACCTCATTTCATTCATGTCTCATTCACAAATTTCCTCTCAATCTTTTTTTAGTTTCTTCTTAGGCACCTTCTGTGGGTCTCAAGGACCAAATCTTGGTATATTTTTCAAGAGCTCAACCTCTTGTCACATATGGTCTTAGATGATCATAACATACCTAGTATAACCCCCTTCAAGTAATCAAACAATAACATGCTCTCATTCCATACCTTATGGACATAATGTTAATTGCCCTTTTTACCACAATTTACCTTGAGCTGCCTTCATGCTTCTTTCACGCCAAAACTTATCTTTATTAAAAAATTTGCATTAAAACCCTAATTTTTATCACTTATATAGGATAATATAGGTTTACAACATCATATTGTATGGTTTTAAGAGCTATCTAAGGCCTAAACTACTTTTTGGCATCCAGAACTGACAAAACTTCCAAAAATCTTCAATGGATGCCTTCTTGACTATAAGAGGATTGTGTCAAAAAAATAGGTACTTTGAATCTTTCTAGAAGATTGAGGATGACATGGGATATTTGGTAGGTCATGGAGACCATCAGTACCAAATTTTGTGCTTTGACTCATCCTATAGATGCCCCAAACTGACCAATGTCTACAAGGCAAGCTCCAATGTTGATCATGATTTGATATAGGGTTGATTATACTAAAATAGTGAATATTTTCCATTGTTAAAAATCTAAAAAAATATATTTAATGGATATATTATGTCATAATGATCCTCTCCACCAAATTTTGTGATTGGATATGACATATTTTGGCCTATAGGCTCAATTTGGCAAAAGTTAGTGACACATATCTTCTTGGTCAAATTTCACAAATGAGTCATCATCCTCTTTTACCTTAGTTTATGATACAAGGAGTTGAGGAGAATTATACAACTCGTCATTCCAACTGGTTTCAATGTACTTGATGACTTGATACTTATTTATATACACTCAGAGTCAAATACAATAGATGCCAACCTCCTACCATTTCCTCAAACATGCCAACCAACCTTCATTAAAGGCCACAAGTCTTCCCTGTACCTATTTCCCACTTTTACGCAAGTAGGATGATAAGGCATACTAGGCCTAATTCATGTTCTTGAAGATTATTTTTCCCTTGTGACCTTATTGCTCACTCTTGACCCCACTCTCACACATAATACTTATTTCAATATTAAACAACAGTTCTCACAAGCTTAGACATCCACTCTTCCAAATTATACACTTATTTCCCCTTGTTGGATCCAAAGACTAGGCCTAACAACTCTTCCATTTATATTTTGTGTGAAAAGAGGGTTTGTGGGTACAAGTTTGGTGGATTGGCATAATTGATCCATCTTTCCACTCCTCACCATAAGTTTTGTCATAATATCTTCTACCTCCAAATAGAAATTTTTTATCTGATACCAGTAGGTGTAAATACACCACTTTGAGAACATATATATAATAAAATTATAAGTGTTCCAATAACCTTGACACCTATTTCCACCTGCAAGTAAATCTTCACTACTGTTTCGGAGCACGAAACACTAACAACAAATGTTGTCAAAGTTGAAGCTACGGTCTGAGAGATCAATTTTTGGTGCTTGTTGGCTGAAACCTAGCACTAAAAAAACATCTAAAGGGGTGAATAACATCTAATAATAGGTTCTTGACCTCCCATATGGCCCAGACAATAAACCCACCACCCATTCTGGGCTCAAGAACGCCCTTCTCAATACAATAAAGATGCTCATTTTTAGCCTAACTTAAGGCATGCATAAAACCAAAAATATAAGTCATATAGAGGAACCATAAGATCCTTCATGTGCATGGTAAATTACTCTAATTGAACCTAGAATCTATTCTAAATAAACTCTAAGAGCAATCCATTCCAGAAGTTGTAGTAAAGGGTCCTAAAATGCAAATTTTTGGTAGTGAAGAGATAACTTCTTGACCTCCAACTAGCAACTTTGCCTCTGGGACCGACAGGTAAAAATACACCAATTTGATCATGTCTATATAGGAAAATTACACATGTTAAAAAAATTGTGACACCCATTTCCACCCGCAAGTGTATTTTCAATACTATTTTAGATCATGGAAACACTGACAATAAATGTTGTCAAAGTTGAAGCTACGGTCTGAAAAATCAATTTTTGGTGATTGTCGTCTAAAAATTGACATTGCCAACACATATAAAGGGGATAATAACATCTAGGACCAAGTTTTTGACCTCTCATCTGGCCTGAATGACAAACCCACCACCCATTATAGGCTCAAGAATGCCCTTCCCAATACAAGAAAGACCCTAATTTTTAGCCTAACTTCAAGGATACATAAAACCAAAACTATAAGTCATATAGAGGAAACCTAAGATCCATCATGTGCATGGAAAAGTCCTCTAATTACACCCTAAATTTAGTCTAAATAAAATCTAAGAGTAATTCATGCCAGAAGTTATAGTAAAGAGTCCTAAAATGCAAATTTTTGGTAGTGAAGAGACTTCTTGACCTCCAACCAGTAACTTTGCCTCCGGGACCGGAAGGTGTAAATCCATCACTTCGAGAATGTCTATATAGGAAAATTACACATGTTACAACAACTATGACACCCACTTCCACCCACAAGTGTGTTTTCACTAATGTTTCAGAGCATAGAAACATTGACAATAGATGTGTTTGGAAGGCTATAAGGAGAAATAAACTTATCATGAGCAATTATTCAGGAGTACAGAAACACATAGTACTTTTATTAAGCTTTTATTATATTCAAGAATATGAAATTATTTACTAATAGTGCCAACCATGTGAAGGTGGAAGCTGATTTAGTACCACTAACCTACAAAAAATATTATTAAGTAATTAAAGATGAAATTTATGCACGTACTACCTACAAAATAAAAAACATTTGTTAAAATTGATTACATCTACATTTTACAAGTCAACATACTTACACATTTAAATCCAATGAACCACTTGGATTTTCTCTAATCTTGATACTATCAAGAATAACTTCATGGTCTGACTCACAAACTTTTGATAGAATCTTGTTTCTTGGCCTCCCATGATATTTTTGTAATTGAATATTCATTGCAAGAACCAAATTTGAATAGTGTAGAATCCTCTTGTGAGTATCAAAGTCTTCAAACAACCATACATTTGATTTTTTTTTAGGATATCATCGAAGCCAAGTTCCAATGACTACCACATACCCAGTGGGATAGTCAATGTTTTCTCCATCTACAAATGGGCAAGTCAATTTTTTCTTTCCATCTACACACCAACATAAGTAGTAATTTATTCCCTCTTCATTATCTTCTTTTGTAATAATTGCAAAAACATGGCATGTATCATAAAAAATAGTTTTTAATGTCATTATGAAGATAGATTATGAGAATAAATAGTACATAAAGACTAATCTTGTACCTGGTTGTACTAGATTGACTATATGGTCAAAGTCATGTGAGGATGTCATGCTAGTAAGTTGCAATGCTAGTGAAACCTGATATGTGTTGATTTGAATTAGAGGTTTGGAACTCCAGTCATCCACTCACTCTTATGACTCACACTCATTCCAATTAAATTCCATGCATACAGAACAAAATCATGTTAAGTGTCATGTATAAATAGTTCAAGAACCTGCATTTGAGCTTGGAAATGAGTGGACCTAACTTGAACCTATTAGAGTCATACAATCCTCATAGTTTGCCAAGTCATTTTCCTCCATTAACCAAAAATGTCGATAAATAATAGAATTTACTTGAGCACCATGACATATATTCTCATTACACTAGTCAACCATAGTTTTTGCATCAATCAAATTAGTAACAATGTCATATTTTAACTCCTCCCTTGCAATGGCTCTTTTTATACATGCTTCAACACCATCATTCTCCCCTTTTCCATGGCTAGCCTCAGTGAAAATCCAAATATGTTCTACACTAGTGGTAATGTGCATCCTGCTCAACTAATAAAACATTATTGCATTCTTGAATTGTGATGTGTAATTGTCTGACCAAATGTAATGTCATTTAAAATTACAATTCCTCTGAGTCAACTATCCATAGAACTTATCAAAACAACCTTGCACATACTTTGTACAATGTGACCGATTATCATTGATATAGAAATATTACTCCTTTGATATATATTTTATCTTCCTCTATACTATCAGGTGCATGCATGAATATTATATACACTAATATGGAAATTTATGTTGAGTTGTAATACTACGATTGAACTTCCATTTATGGTTTGAATGTGTAATTTTCTATAAATTTGACTACTAAAACAATATAATCAAATGGGAATGTGTCTTTTCTTAGATTTAAATGTTCATCTAATGATTTATCCCTATGTGTGTGCCTTGCTTACTTAAAAACAATTTTCTCCATGAATTTGATCATAAATTCTGAAACAGGTATCTCTTTTGTAACAAGCTCACACCTTTTAGATTCTTTGGCATATTTTAATTGATAAATCATAGATTTGTATTTTATCAAACCAACTAATTCCTATCCAATTGAACTCGTACACTCCGCATGGATAAATTTTTTTAGTTTTCACAATCCACCACAAATGTTGCAATTTCTATCCAAACATGCTTTCTTATAAACGAATAGTCCATCTGGTCTTTCAAAAAAAAAATTGAAATAAATTCACTGGCTGATTTTGGTGGAACTTCTATGCCACACTCATACAAAATGTTAGTAGTATGCAAAGTACAATGAATATGGCAAAAAACATCACAATGTATTGAAAATTCAACATGTTGCCTACAACAACAAGTGGTGTGTGTGTGTGTGTGATTTATTTTTATATAAAAAGGTTTGACCATCTCAAAAAGTCTTTGACTAATAGCAATTTGTGGATGTTTTTTGAAAAACTTAGAGTATAATTATGTTTGAGTCATATCCAAGAAATGTTTCAGATGTGGTTCATGATTATGAGAACCAACTCTTGTTTTCACTACATCTCTTTCATTGGGTGAAACTATTGTATTATCTTTCCAAAATTGTGAAAGTAACTCTTTCAAAACATCAACTATAGCCTTGTCATTTCATGGAACTCTACCAGAGAATAACTAGAGCTCTTTCATATTGGGTTCATTAAGTCTTTCATGTCTTGTAATTGCTTTCATTAATGTTTTTCTATTTATATGAAGTTTTTGTCTTGTTTTTGAAGTCAATTTTTTTTTTCCTATTTTAGCACTTACTGCACAAGTTATCATTATATGTTAGGAAACATTACAATCTTTATTGCACGATTTCATGCCTACAATATGCTATGCATCATGTAGATTTTCAACAATTTCATCATTTTCATTATCCATGTTAGATTTTCTTAGTCTTAATGTGTATATTATAGGTCTCATCTTAAGCAAATTCATCAACAAAACAAATAATTAACATCTTTGACTATCATACTCTAATTTATGAAAGAAATTATCCCAAATTTCTTGAGCCAATCTTCTTGAATGGTGGTCAGACATTTTGTTAAGCATTAGTTTCAAAATATTTTCATCAACTTCAATTAAGTACTTATCGTTTCTATGCATAATTCTTGGAGGTGTTGTTATTAGTGGAATCCGTTCAGAGGGTGTTTGAAAATCATTATATGTTTCCATGAAGTTTTCTTCATTGTTTGTTTCTTCATTATGTGTTTCCATGAAATTTTCTTCATTGTTAATTTCATCCTTATTTGAGTCCATTAATTTTTGTTCATTGTTTGTGGGTAAAGTATCATGCATAGGCTCTTCATCAACATAATAAAAAACTGTAAACTTTGAATGTGAATTTCCAACATTATCTAATTTTCTATTGTTAATTTCATTATAAATCAATTCATTATTGTGAATTTCATCATAATTCAATTCATTATTATAAATTTCATCATTATTTAATTGATTATTGTCAATTACCTCATTATTTAAGGCATTTGGCTCATTAGGGTTAGTGTCTGAAATGAATTGCTTGCATTTATACCTTGTTTTTTCTCTTAACTCTTCTAATTGTTCTGATGTTTTGTTCTTCAAATTATTCCTCCTCCCTAAACATGAATTGGAGCCCATTTTGAAAAAAGCAACCAAGAAAGTAATTCAAATGTGGTGTCCGAAAAAAAAATACAACCAAGAAAGTACGTAGAGTACATAGGGAATGTCTGTGGTGACAACAATACTATACAAACAAGTAAAAGGGATCATATTCAAGTATTTTTTTCCATTATAATACTATAATATGATGCAATAACACTCAATAAGACTATAATATGATGCATAAATCTGTAATGTGATGCAATAAGACTATCAGATATTATAATAATAGTATCATATCATGTAATAAGGCTCAATATGATGCAATAAGACTATCATGCGATGTAATAAGATTATCATGTGATGCAATAAGACTAGCATGTATGTAATAAATCTCTAATGTGATGCATTTAGGATATCATATGATGCAATTAGGCTATCATATGATGCCATAAGGCTCAATATGATGTAATTAGGATATCATATCATGAAATAAGGCTCAATATGATTCATAAATCCCTAATATGATGTGTAAATCTCTAATACATGATGCAATAAGACTCTTGATAAGACTATGAAGTAATAAAACTAATGAATTATGCAATACGACTCAATACATAATACAAAATGAGCTAATTTTGCCCAAAATCCCATCATAGGTCCTTAAAAAATTAGGTGAATAATAGGTTCACAAATTAGCATTAATCACATTCATGAATTTATGCATTTGTGATGAAATCAAGGAACTTAGGGGTTGTGTTTGTTATAAAATTAGGATTTAGATTAGGGGTTTAGTGTAATGGGTTTGTACATGTGTAAATGTCATAAAATTAGGGTTTAGGGGAACTACATATATGTTCAAGTGATAAAATTAGGGTTTACGATCAACATGCACAAAACGTGACCTAATTTAGCTCTTTCAATCACATTGTAGACTCCAATTTAGGTTAAATGGGTTAAAATTGGCCACATTTGCATTTTTTATTAAATTAGGGTTAGTTAAGTCATACATGTTGAATCTAGATTATACAATTGATTGGGCCATAAATTTGGTTTAGGGGCTTAGTTTTTCCCAAATCATGTCTCTAATTGAACCAATTGACTAATTGGTTCAATTCATGATAGATATAATCATACTTAATTTTATCCCAAATCATATATATCATGATCTTATAGTTATGTCATGAAGGGGTTCAAATTAGCCTCCCATGCCTCCTTGATTAGATTTCCCATATAATTAAACCTTGTTATGCCATGTGTGTACCTCATACACCCAAAAGTGTTAAAGCTATCAGAGATGCATCAAGTCCTAGAAGTTTCAGAGTTGACAATGCCCTAAGGCCAAATTCAATTACATATCACCATGTGTACCTCGTACATGATCAGAAGTGTCAACATTTTTAGAGGTCTCAAGTCCTAAAATCTTTAAAGAGCTAGATATTAGATCCCTATGAGGCCTGATCCAATTAGATATGTATGCACATGTGTATCTTGTACACACATATATTTGTGTTAGAGATCTAACTGTCACTTATCCTAGAAGCATCAAAATTTTTAGAGCCTTATGACACCCAATCCAATCAAATATTTCCACATGTGTAGGTTTAGTACACTTGGAGAAGTGTTAGAGTTGTTAGATATGCACATCTTTGATACTTAGACATGTTCCATCACTGAGTCAACAAATCCAACTAAGGCCTATTCATAAATTTATCATACATACATAGAAGCCAATAATGTTTAAAGATTGACATCGATCTAATCAACTCATGTCTATTAAATAATTCACATGGTGCGAGCCTCCAACTTGCCATTACTATATAAAAATTGTCATGTAGATCCCCTTAAGGTCCCATCCGAATTTCAATCAAGCATCAAATGTTATCAATTTTCTACATGTATGTATTCAAATTATTTATATCCCTCTGCCTTTAATTACCTCTGGAGATCCAAAAACTTACATTCATATTAAGTCCTACATGTAGGAGATAACATAATTCAACAATGGATGAGTCTCAACCTCAAATCCTAAGCCAAAGCAAGAATTCTGAGACATGTATTACTTTATTGCAATCCACATCATAAAGTTTAAGCTCATTATAATGAAATATGAACAAGACGATTGAAGATAGATGTACAAGATATATATAATCTTGAAACCTTTGACAAGGGGGTGCACATTGGTATTCAATTCTGATCAACCATCTATATGAGGTGAGCAATTCATCATCCACATGAATCATTATTGGATCTCTCTGCTCAACATCATCCTTGATGGGAAGTAGGTCTCAGATTTAGGGGACATTGTCATAGGTTTAATGTATCTTTAATAAGTTCAATAGAGTTTGAGCTAGGGTAACTTATACATATGTCATATTTGGTCAATGCCAGGTTTATGCCATCCCTTAATGGTTTTGAACAATTCCTTAGTGCATTTATATATTATCTAAGCTATACATTCATCACTAGGCATGTCATCTTAAAACAACATCTTAATTTACCACATCATCACTAATGTATACATGTGACCATTTCAAGTTTATTGATCTCAAAACCACATCTTATACCCAAAAAAAATGCATACCCAACTTGACCAAAATATTTAATAATTTAACATGTAAATAAATTGTAGGTCCATCATCCTACTTTTGTATCTTACCATCCCAATTACATAGTAAGGTATAAAACTCTATAGCATTGATAAGCATCAAGTTTTATCTAGCTTGTTTTTGAGCTTGTAATTGTTGTATCCATGGTGTGGTTAGGACTAGTCCCATGTCAAAGACACACTCTTCAAATGATGTGGGAATGGATGGAGTGGTTGATGGTTATCCCATGTGTGATGGAGGGGTAGATGAAGGAGGTGCACATAATGGAGAATTAACCATATTTTCACAAGAGATTTTAATTTTAGGCAAAATTTTAATAATGTATTTGAATACATTAGGGGAATTAAACTTGAACAATTGTAAAAATAGAAGACTCTTGTTTGACTTTCAATTGGGACCTCAAAATGCACCTATTGAATTAGATGCACTAGGTGACCTTGGAGGAAACTTAAGGGATTTTATTCAACACATTTAGGAATGTTTTTGGGATAATCCAAGGCATGATTCATAGGTATTGGGATCAATTAGATAGAATTATTGAAATAGATATCAAAGAGATGCACTGTTACACCAAGGGCTCAATTCTTATTTCTACTTACACAAGATTATCTATACTATATAGTCCAATTCAATGGGTTTGCCATTTAAAAAAATTAGTTTAAAATCTATAAATAAAGGGGTTTGGTCAAATATATCAAAGAAACAACAAAAGGGTAAGATAGTATTTTAGGCAAGTAGGATGATATCGATAAGAAACACAAAATTTGAGGGCAAGCGGGATTTTAAGCAAGTAAGGTGGTAAGGTATATCCTTGCACTACTAGGGGAAAGATCCAAATAGCTATGCATGTTTCAATTGTCAAAAAAGGCTTTTGTTAACATGTGTTCTATTGACAAATCATATTGGTGTATATATTTATATTAAAGTGCACCAGAAGCTGAACATGTAATATCTAATACTTGTTCAACATTTATACTATAAAATTAAAAGTAACCAATCACATCTTGACAAGTAAGAGTCAAGTATTGATACTCTAATGCACAACGATTATTACACTAAAGGTTAAGTTTTTATCATAGGTTTAAAAAATGCATTTTATGACCTCTTGTAATAAATTTAGTTATATTTTCAAATGTATAATGTGTTAGATCTTGACACCTTAGTTATAAGTAGTTCAGATGACATATTGAAATGGGTAAAAATTTTAAAGTCTAATGTGATGTTATGGAACATCAATTCACTGTCCAAATCTAATGGGACCTTTCCCCTATAAGAAACATGAAATTTGACATTTCCCCTATAAGGATGCATGGCCAATGAGACCTTTCCCCCATAACAAACAATAATTTGTTTTATTTCATTTTATGTCAAAGAAATGCGTACATGTTATATAACATGTACACGTTAGTTATTGTGTTATATAATGTGTATGCATTATTTAAATTTGAATTTCAAACCAAGCCTTTAGGCTTGAAAATGGCTTGGATTTCTATGTCAAAGGCTTGGGACTACACATCTATAGCTAAGACCGAGAGTTTTAGGAAAAACCAACAAATTTCAACTTCAATTATCAAATATGCTATGGATTTCAACATCAAAATTTGAAAAATTATTACTGTTATGATGAACATGTTGTCCTATTTCTAAATTTATGATTTATATATATATTTGGGCTATTTTAAGGGTTTAAACTATATTTATTTCTAACAACACATTTTTTAGGCCACTACATGCCTATTCATGTTTATCTAATTTGTTTTTTGTTGATATAAATGCAAAACAAATTATATGGTAACAAATTAGGCCTAATTCTACACACATTCATAAAAAAAATCAAATTTCATTTTTTTTGAGGTAGTTAGGGTGGGTCACATGGACGGATATCCAGTTTTTGTTAGTTTTTAGGATATACTTAATTACAAAATTAATAATAAAAAAATATTCATAAAAAAATATTTAAAAAATCATAACACACTAGAAGAGCTAATCTAAATATTCACCAAAGGGTTTCTAACAATATTAAATGATGCTCAAAAAATGGTGGGTCACATGGAATGGTACAATTTAAATTTTCTTAAAAAAAATAGGAGCTCCTCTTCAAATTTTAGATGTTTGACCTATTTATACTTAACTATAATTCAAAAAAAAAAAGTTTTTTTTGGAAACTAGACTCAAAATTCTACAATTCATATTTTCATACCATATTCAAATTTTGAGTGTAGCCATATCTAATTATCTGCAAAAGTTCACATGTCTAAAATTTCAAAAAAATCATGTCCACGGGTAGGCCCTTTTTTCTCCCCCCAAGTTGGTGCACTTACCCAATGGAAAGACTCACATAGGTGGTGGATATCTTAGTACTACGTTTCTCTCTATGTGTTATGTTTATCCTAACTTAGTACTTAGTATTAGTTTTTCTTGTGGGATTGCAAAACACTTGGTGTTTCTTTCTTTTTACAACTCTATCAAGTTAATAATAGAAAGATCATGGAAACCCATTGGTTGTATTGTTGACTACTTCACTGATGGTATGTAGTAAACTTCTTTTCATTAACATCTTAGGGTGTGCCAACTTATTTTCATTAAAATCAAATGTTTATATGAATCTTAAAGATGCTTATGTTTACTAAATGTTTTCTTTTTTGCACAGGATTGTGGACAACTATATGTCTTGTGTATTATTGTTTGCTATGATACAAGAAATGCATGTTTCAAATATGTGTATATTGTTTATGATTTGAGGAAAGAAGTTATAACCATTAATTCTACTCCAATTACTAATGGTATAAAATTGAATGGTTCATATTATGTAGATATTCTTCACGGTCTTATGACTCTTTATGATTAGAATTTAGATAATAGGATAGTTGATATCAAATTTAAATTAATGTGTGACCAAAAGTTTAGTAAGATCTATGTAAGATACGAGAAGATGGTCACACTTCATAGACATGTAGAGTCACTTGTGTGGTAGTTTGTCAATGTGAAGATTATATATGTATAGGATGTTGGGGATGTGAAAGCAATGGCAAAGTGGGGTAGATAAAGTAATGGTGATTCTTCATCTAGTGGTACTAGCATGGTTTCACCACATATGTAGTTACAAGACAATGTTAACGATCCTTTTTCTCCACTTTTCAAGTCAGAGTTGAATACAAATGATGAACAACATGTACCATCATTGGCACTAAAACCAAGACATGTGGTCAATGATGCTAGACTAGATATTGTGAGATGTCTAACATGCAACTCTATCATAGATTTTAGGGGGAATTGAGAGGGCATATGTATTAGTTTATGGTGACTATTTTTCTTTATTTACGGTATTTCCGTTATATGTGTTATGTGTATAATATTGGGGTATATTATGGGGAATAGGAAGGAGTAAAAGAATGTATGTAGAAGAAATGAATTAAGGGCTCTCTCTTGGTAGATTTTTCTTACCATGTCAAGTTTTTATTATTATTGTAAATGAATGAAAGTTTCATTATCTTCTTCAAAAAAATTATCATTATACTTCAGTATTACAAGTGATATTTCCAAAATCAAAACAATGAGTGTTAATGAAAAAGAATGTGGGTTACCTATACACATAAAATCTCAAAGGACACGTCCTTTGAGATATTTTAGGGTACATTACACAAAGTGATGTGTCTCTAATTATTTATAATGATTTACAAATCCCCTGATTTAGAAATAGACTTAATGTTGCCTTGGATGATGATATTTATAAAGAGTTATTTGACATAATTATTTTATAAACATGAAGCAAGTTGGGTCCAACAACCTATCTAGTGGCTTTGTAAAATTCATAAGGGAAGCCATCAAGGCTCGAAGATTTATCAATGTTCATGTGGAGGATTGTCATATGAATCTCATCAAGGGTGAGCAATATATGACATAGTTTCAAAGAAGATGTGATAATCATTCATTTAACAACATCCAAACATTCCTAGAAAGTTTGATATCTTTTGACAAAGTCTTCCTAAGCTTAAAACACTAGTTTATCTGTGAAGGAGCTTGAGATATTTAGAATCTCATTAAGCGAATTATGATAGTTTTTGATGGAAAGCCTTAACTAGCAATAACATTCATATTTTTAGCTGACATGTTTGTGGGGCTCACTAAATCGGTCAAAGTCCAACACTCACTTATGGGATAACATCTACTAACAACATGTTAAAGAAAATAACAATAATTAAGGCAAATGATAGCAGTGAAGGGAAATTATAGCCATAAAGCCAAACATGCATTTATAAATAAAATGTCAATATATGTTTAACATTGACTTATTACTTGTGCACCTTTTCCCTATTGAAAGAGTATACCAGTTTTTGTTTACTGTTACATTATTCATTTTCTACATGTGCAAGAGTCTGTATCCATTCTTCATTCACCATTACCCAATTCCAGAAGCTTAAATTGTAGGAGCATTCCCAGGGAGGCATTTTACCATACAGCTTCGTAGATATAATGAATTACATTGGATTCATTTTTGAATTTCTAGAGCATGATATCAGTTCAACATCTCAGAAGGTCATATTGTAACTAGATTGCATAATACATTTGAGTTTGTTTTATGTTAATTATATTGTTGAGTGCATGAAGGAATTAATGATTAGTTAGGGTAGAATCATTCATGAAATGCATAATTTATTAAATAGTTTATGTAATTGGGATATGATACATATAATTTAGTGAATGCATATGAATTCAAAACATAATCATTATTGGATATGATACACGTAAAGGAATTTGAAATCTATACCTTTGTATTCTAGCTTTATACTATAAAGGAATTTGAATGTTTGAAAATTTGACCCCTTTTATGTACATACAATAAAGTATAGTTATAACCACCATCACCATAAGATCAATAATATAATATAGATGCACATCTCTTTAAAATAATATGTTAAGATCATAAACTCATTTCCAAATAAGAATACAATCAAGGGTTAAATCAGTTAACAATATAGTCAATGATTTGTTGTAGGAGGCATAGTATAGGAGTGTGAGTTCTGTTGGAAGTAGTAATTGACATTGAATGAATGATTTATTCAATGAATTATATGTAGCATATCCTAATTAAAAAAACACAAAAAATAAATTATGTTTTCAATGAATGGATGTGCCCTCACTAATCGTTAATTCCTTCAAGCAGGAAATAATATAATCAACATAATACACCTCAGTTCTTCGATCATAATTATCCTAATATAAAGGATAGGCTTGAAAAACACTTATGTTCATTTATATTGATAACACAATCAAGTTAATAATAGAAGACTCATGTAAAACCATTCACTGTATTGTTGACTTCTTGAACCCCTTGATGGTATGCCTATTTGGGAATGATTTTAGGATCTTACCCTATTCTGTATTTAAACATGCATCTATCTTTTGTGATTCAACTAATTCCCTTAAATGGTGATATGAATGGATTTTTTTAATGTTTAATTTCTTGTTGCTAATGGAAAGACTCAAATAGGTGGTGTATATATTAGTACTATGCTTCCCTCTATGTGTTATGTTTCTCTTAACTTAGCACTTGATATTGGTCTTTATTGTGGGGTTGCCAAACACTTATCAAGTTAATAACGGGAAGATCTTGGAAACCCATTGATTGTATTGTTGACTACTATGAATTGATGCTATGCTTATTTATGAATGATTTTATTCTCAAGGGTTGGATATTTAACAATGAAAATAATGATTATGCGTTGAATAAATGATTATGCCCTAACTAATCATGAATTCCTTTAAGCAATCAATAATAGAGTCAACATAATACTCATCAATTGTTCAATGATAATTCTAATAATACAAAGGATGGGTATGTATAATTGTTTATTGTGGGCTTGAAAAAAAATTATTGTGTTCATTTTTCTTCATAAATCAATCAACTTAAAAATAAATCCTCATGGAATTAAACATTGACTATTTTGTTGACTGCTTGAACCCCCTGATGGTATTCCTATTTGGGAATGATTTTAGGATCTTATCTATTTTGTGTTTAAAAATTCATCTATATTTTGTGACTCAACTATTCCATTAAATGGTGATTTGAATGGATGTTTCTAATGTTTAATTTCCTGTTACTAATGGAAAGACTCACATAGGTGGTGGATATCTTAGTACTATGTTTCTCCCTAGGTGTTTTTTTTCTCCTATCTTAGTACTTAGTATTATCCTTTCTTGTGGGATTGTAAAACACTTGGTGTTCCTCTTTGTTCATAACTTTATCAAGTTAATAATAGAAAGATCATGGAAACCCATTCACTGTATTATTGACTCCTTCAACCTGATGGTATGCAGTCAACTTATTTTCATTAACATCTTAGGGTGTGTCAACGCCTTTTCATTAAAATCAAATATTTATATGAATCTTGAATATGGTTATGTTTGCTAAATGTTTTCTTTTTTGCACAGGATTATGTACAATATATATGTCTTGTGTATTATTTTTTGCTATGATACAAGTAATATGTGTTTCAAATATGTGTATATTGTTTATGGTTTGAGGAAATAAGTTATAACCTTTAGTTTTTCTCTAATTACTGATGGTAGAAAATTGAATGGTTCATATTATATAGATCTTATTCATGATATTATGACTCTTTATGATCAAAATGTAGAGAATGTGATTATTTAAAGCAACTCTAAATTAATGTGTGACCAAATGTCTAGTAAGATTTATGTAAGAGACAAGAAGCTGGTCACATTTCATAGACAGGGAGAGTCACTTTTACGGTAGTTTTTCAATGTGAAGATCAAATATCTACAAGACATTGGGGATGTGAAAGCAATGGAAAAGTGGGGTAGATCAAGTAATGGTGATGCTTCATCCAATGGTACTAGAATGGTTTCTCCACATATGCAGTTACAAGACACTATTAATGGGCCTCTTTTGCCACTTTCTGATTCAGAGTTAAATAAAAATGATGAACAACATATACCATCATTGGCACTATAATCATGACATGTGGTCAATGATTTTAGATCAGATATTATGAGATGCACAACATGCTACTCTATCATAGATTTTAAGTGGACTCGAGAGAGCATATGTGTTAGTTTACGACAACTATTTTTATTTATTTGTAGTATTTCCATTATATGTGTTATGTGTATAATATTGGGTTATTTCATGGGGATTAGGAAGGAGAAAAAGATTGTATGTAAAATAAATGAATTGAGGGCTCTCACTTGGTAGAGAGTACTTACCATGTCAAGTTTTTATTAGTATTGTAAATGAATGAAAGTGTTGTTATGTTATTCAAAGTTTTTATTATTATAATTCAATATTTCAAGTGATATTAGTATGTATTATTATGTGATTAAGATAGTGATGGTTGTAAATATCAATTGATGATAATGATTTCATCATCACCAAGTGTTTCATTGGTTGGCAATTCCTTCATCTAAAGTTAATAAGGATGGGTCTTGTATCAAGGATGTAATCACTTAGCACATAAATCTTTGAAGTATCACTTTGCACATTTTATATAATCTCTAATTTTGGCTTCATTGTGTTATTACCAAACCCATTAATAGAGCCAACAAGATATAATACAATTTAATGTTTTTTATAGGTTTTATATTACAATCAATGATAAATTGACAACATAAATAAAAGATAAGTTTGAAAGTAAATCATCCATGCTAAATATCTCATGTGCCATTAAATAAAAAGTTAAGAACTAATTTGAAATGGACCATATAAATGTAAAAGTCAACAACTATATTGAAATGAATCAAGTAGATGAACACAGTAATTATGATAATTGTTATCATCATTAGAATTAGGAATCATGGATGTGGTGAGAGTTGTAGGGCAAGTCATAAGATGGATTGCAAAGTTTGTCCACACCTTGATCTCTTCCTCATAAATTTTATTTTATCTTACATTCCTATAATTCTCTTCTTCTAAAGCAATAGCCCTATCACTTTCAATAGCCTCATATACTCTAAGTGATGCAATTTGATCCTCGAGCCACATTTGAGCCTATAGTTTTTCTTTCCTTACACATTCAATACAAACCTTTAGCTCCTTCTTGTCATTTTTTAGATAAGATATGGTCATATTAATTCCTTCAATTCTTTCCTTCAAGTTGTCATCCATTTATTTTATAACCTTTTCCCATTGTTCCCATACATCTAACCCAGTTTTCAAATGCCTTAATTCACAGTCATCATCCACCTTTGCATTAATTTATTCAAGACTTTCATATTGGTCAACAAAATTACATAGGGTAGTGGGATTTGGATTCTTGGAAGCTACAAAAAAGAAAAACCATTGAGATTTAGTATGTATATGACACTAACAACATAAACAGACATCTAGTCCTATGAATAAATGCCACCTAAAGTTTGATTATTAGGATCACAATCTGCACTTAAAATGTCAATCGGTTTCCACTTGACAACTTAATTATTTCATTATCTTTTATCTATATTATTGTCCATTACTGAACAAACATAAAAATTGTAATATAATGAAATGGATCTTGATTGGTTCCTAAATGTTTTGTAGAAAAATGGAAAATAATAGACCATTATACACAATGTGAAGGGTATTATACAAATGAGCAAGATGCAAGACATTATATATAGTGTAATAAGATGGAAAATAGTAGACCATTATACAAACCAATGGTTCACTGGTTCTTTTCCTTTATGTAAAAATATAGACAACATTAGACCATTACACATAGTGTAAATGGTATTATATAGACAAGCAAGATTTAGGGCATTATACAAATTACAATAAGATGGACAATAGTAGACCAGCAGACCATTATAAAGATAGTCGACCAATAGACAATAGATAATAGACTAGTAGACCATTGTGAAGTCACTATAAGACACTTCGATAAGATATACAAGTCATTTGGTAGTTGAGCTAGCTAAAATCCACTCAAGAAGGCAAATTAAGCCTATCTAGACCTAAAATAGAAATATTATCATCGAGCCCAATTGTGTAAGAAACCAATGAAGGAGTTGGTTTATCATTATTATAGATAGTCTGTAAATATATTTATAAATCCTTTAAGATGCTACTAATGTAATTCAAGAATAATAATACCTTTTCAAGACTAAATAGGCTTATACACAATACTGTATCAGATTAGGATTGAGTCAAGTTTCTTGGTCATTGGTGACCTATCCAGTGTTTTGAACTTGTGTAAACACCTATAAAGGTCCATTATCATTGTCTTAAGCCATTTTAATTGTTTTTGAATCAAAATACTCATTAATTATTCAAATATAAAGGACCGTGTTTAACACTATTGTAGGTATTCATTGAGGTAAGGCAGAAAAAAGAGATTTGGATCAATATTTCTCGGGGATTAAAGTCTTTGAAGTTATAAAAAGGTGTATATATTATTGTTAAACAATTTATAATTGTTTAAAGAGATAATAAAATGTTTTCAATTTAAAGTTTACATCAAGTCCTTATAGGCAGAATCAGGCCTAGTAGGCCTATAAAAACTAAGTTATTGTCAACTAAGTTCAAAGGTTGAAATTCCTTATGCTATAAGAAGTGATAATGAGTATTTCATTACTCTAGGTGTTGATAAGAAAGGTAGATAATAGTCTTGGGACTAAGTACCCTGTTTAAGGTCATTGAGATTATCTTTTGATTAAAATACAAAGATCTATTTGCAATAATGTAGTATGGTAGAATTGAATGAGTAAGTGGACCACTTACATTGACACCTAATAAGGACAACACTATACCATTTCAAAAAAATTAAAGTGTATTATACAAAAAAAATATGTAGGGCATTGTATAGACTGTAATAATATAGACAAGAGTAGGACATTATACAGACTGATGGTACATTAGCTCCTTTGTATTTTTTTAGCAAGATGGACAACAGTAAGACATTACATAGATTATAAAGGTTATTATATAGACAAGCAATATGTAGGGCATTATATATACTATAATAGAGGGTATTATATAGACAAGCAAGATGTAGGGCATTATATACTTGATCTATTATACCATTACAAAGAATGTAAAGGCTATGATTTTTCCCTTACCTCCAAGCAAGTGGATAAGCATCCTTACATCTTTTATGATGTTTTTATGACTCTATACCGAGAGGAAATGATCAAATGAATAAATATGGATGTTGTCTTAGGGAGCATAGGGGTGTCTATCATGATCACTTTCTTATTGTTATTCCATTTTATAATAATCAAATTTCATAATGGCTTGCACACTCAGTCTTTAAATATTAATCTAACAAGTAATTGGCACATGGCATGATGAATGAAGCCCCATTAAATTTGATTATAATTTATACACATGTGGCCCTTATATATGGTACATGCCATGGGGCATAAAATATATAAAAGGGAACAAGGTAAATTAATAATTAATTTAAACACAACAAATTCCATGTCAATGATATTCATTATCTCTAGTATACAACATGGTTGTATGTGCCATGAAATGGTAGTGGAAATAAAAACCTAAAAAACTTGGTGATAATAATACATATTACATCATATTTGAAATTTTTACCAAGCATAACTATTTTAATCTCCTACAAGGTGGGATATATAGTCAAACTAACCAGGGTGATGCCATAATGGATAAGTTAAAAAGTTTTTTCCCTAGGCGCATGGATGAATACAAATTAATTTATGTATAAAAATTAGCAATAGATATTGAATATTTGGCTAGAGTGCAAATCATAATTAAATTATGAACATCAAAATAATCATACATGCAAATTTACGAGGTTTTCCATTCTTCAAAATTTTCTATCTTCAGCCTCTTTCTTCCATAGAGCACATGTAGAAGGCCTTATGAGAGAGAGTCCATATGAACAAATAAAATTTGAGAATTGATTTAACCCTCTATAGCTTCTCCCAAATGATGTCCTTAGTGAGCAAGTAACTATAATTTTCTAAAATAAGAATGTCATAACCTTGCTAGACATGATACTTTCTTGATTTTCCAAAGGTTCCCCACATTATCTCATCCTGATCACCTTTGATTTTGATATTCCTCAATTTTAGTAGGTTTAATAAATATTCACACTCTTGTTTCATCTCCTCAAATTTAATAGTGTGATCTCTCAAGTCCCTAGGAAGTTTATCACTCTGAAAAAAATGAGAGGCTTTACAAACACCTTGGTTTCTAAAGACGTCATGATTATAAAAACTCTCCATGATTCCACAATTTAGAAAATTGAGTAATTTTTTTAATAAAATTCAATAGAGACTAGAGGTATATGTGCCAAACGAGGATGTTGAGAAATCAATCTTGAAGTTCCATCATAGATAAAAGTAGTAATGTTAACAAATTTTGAAATCCCATGCAATTCATTGATTTAAAAGTAAATAAAAATTATTCAAGCACAAATCCATCTTAAAGGACTTTTTATTATGGGAAAATATATGACTTCCTTCACAAATCAATCAACTAACATCTAAAAAATTTGAAAACTCCATCAGAAATAAATAAAATGCATAGCTCTCATCTAATTTGTACAAAATTTGGGCATGCATAAACAAAGTTCCATGTTTCAATTCTTTTAGATAAGACAAATAGAAGATTTGGTATTCAAAATCTTTCCATAAAACCCTATCTAATTTATCCAAATGAATGCTTACCATAGACATGTGAACCCTAAATGAAACCAAAACATAAGAGATCCTTGAGTGCTTAACATAGTTTGGATAGGACACTTACATCATAAGATAAAACCAATAAAACAAAGAAAAATAATGGTATTTGTAGTTAATCGACTTTATTAGGGTCAACTAACTCACATATTTGAAGACATAATTACTTTTGTGACTCTTATATGCATGTTACAATCATATCACAAAAAGACAAAATATTTGTAATGCCCATATGACACATTTTATTAAATGAAGATAAATATCTACATATAGTTTCCTTATGGGAAAAGTTTCATCATCTTGAACAAATCCATTCATAATAGAAAAATAGATATCACATTTCCATTGTCTTCAATATGTCATAACATTTGACATGGTATATGACAAAAACATAGTGAATCTCCAAAAACTGAATCAGATATTTATTCAAACATTTCTTCTCTTCTTTCATTCCTATTCTCTTTATTTTCTTCAGAATTGTATATCTTGAGTTCTATTTCTATGGCTGCCAACACTTCGGGTCTCAAATCATCAGAGTCATAAACATGTTCTTTTTTTTAAAAGAAAATTTCTTAGGTCTACACATCTCATACATCTGTTTCTATTAATTCCATTTCATGAACAACCATTGTCTTCCCTTGATTAGATGCCTTGGTGTTCAATGATTTAGAATGGGAGGCACCATGTGCATTTTAGCACAGTGTGAATTGAATAGCAATTTTAACCAGAATTTCTTCCCACCTTCATATAATGCAAGACATTTTGGTTAAATAAAATAGAATTAGTCCCTATATCCAAACTCTTGAATAATATTATAACCATTCTCCTTGTATTCAAACATAATATACACACATCAAAAGGTTCAAATTAAACAATTATCTCCAATTATAAATTCATAGGATATACATATGTTGAAAATATAAAAATATGGGACAATTATCCTTGTAAAATGTGGAGATCGTGACATGTCGCTATGGAAATCTTATCGTAACTAAAATTTGACATCATCATCATGCTCACATGAAACATATGAGTCCCTTACTTGCTCAAATATGGTAACATGTTCCTATGTAAGTAAAAGCACACAAATAATATCACAATCTTGTTTCGTATCACTTTAAAAAACTCACAATTACCTACATTATACCTTTTCATTTGAAGGTTTCTCGTGTTCTATTATTTTTATCTTCCTGTGAGGGAAGATAATGGATGCCTATGCAGGTAAAAAAAATAAAAAAATATCAAAATCGTGTTTCATATGACTTAAATAAATACATGCAAATCCCAACAAATTACTTTGTCCTTCTGACTATGGACTTGTCCATGCAAAGAGGTTGTAGAGGTGATTCATTCCATTATTTTTCTTGTCCTAATAGGGAGGGAAAAAGGTTCTTACATAAGTAAAAGTAATAAAACAATACCATAATCGTGTTTCATATGACTTAGAAAAACACTCTCAATTCTTAACATATTACCTTCTCCTTCTGATTAGGCTTGTGTGCATGCAAATAGGTTACCGATGAATTGTTTGGTAGATCATAATTTTCAAAGTCCTTGACCTCCAATGAAACAAGTGTGAATCCCTTCTCACTACCATTATTTACCTGATAAAGAAGTACAATGGTTAGAAATCTCAAATAGGTATATAATAACATATATGTGTAAATTAAAAATGGAAGAATGTGAAATAATAATTACTCTTATATTGTGGGAATCACTTGCAATGTCGTAATCATTTTATGATGAATCATTTGGCAGCTCACAATTTACAAAGTCCTTGACCTCCAATGAAATAGGTGTGAACCCCTCCTCACTACCATTGTTTACCTAACAAAAAAGTGTAATAGTTATAAATATCAAATAGGTATATAATAATATATAGATGTGGATTGAAAATGGAAGAATGTAAAAGAATAATTACCCTTGTATCACAAGAATTATTTGCAACATCATAATTTATATTCTCCTTGTCCTATGATGAAATATGTGATTTTGTTTCTTTCTTGGAGACATTAATATGTTCCTTTATAGGAAAATTAAAAAGACGATGATCACTATCAAGTTTCATACCAATTTTATAATCTCACAAACCCCACATATTTTGTTCTCCCATATTACCTTCTCTATGGGAGGAAGTTGTCCATGTGCACAGAAGGAGGTTGTAGAGCATGGTCCCATCCATTCAATTATTTTGTTATTCCTATGAAAGGGAGCAGTTCATCCATCCTCCCTACCATTATTGCAATACAAAAGTAGTGTACTAGTTATAATGACAACTTATAATTGAATAAAATAATATGGACATTTAAATATAACAAATTAATAAAAACTTACCACCTTTCTCGATTGTTCCCTTTTTTGTTGATGTTGTTGGAGGAACTCAGGGAAGCTTATCTTAGGTTGGGCATGCTCATCATGCTCCACAGTCTATATTAAAAGGGTGAATAAGTTATAATTTGAAATCACGATTCACCACAAGAATAAAATGGTTAAAATTTGAATATAACCAATTCATGGTACTAACATTGTCAACTTAGGGAGACTGAGGTCTAGGTTCGACAACATTAACATCTTATGTTGGATACAAACCACCAAGGGTTATTTGTATCCAAGTTTAAATAATAAATGATAAATGGTTAGCATTTATTACAACTTATAACGAATTAAAATAATTAAATAAAGAAACCTAAAACTAAACAATGTTTTCATATTACCAAATCAATGTCATTTAATTCAGAATTAAAATAATAAAATAAAGAAACCTAAAACTAAAAAATATTTTCATATTATCAAATCAATGTCATTTAGTTCAGCCAACATGTCTTTATTTATTTGGGTTGGCATCTCTTCTACTCCATCAGATGATTGTCCAAAGCTATACAATATCTTTGTTCCTCGTTCAATTGTGTCATGTCTTTATTAGAGATAATTTTGCTGCCAATGAGTGAAGGCTCTTAAAAGGATCGCAGCCATGTTTTGGGCCATGACCAGTCACAAAATCCATTTATAAGATAACATACACACTATTTCATAGACATAATATTAGAGAAGTGCATTAAATGTCTAATTTATACATTAAAGGATTTCGAACCCTATTATGTGAACATTTTATATCATGATTGATCAATCAAAATATCTAGTAAAATTAAACATACTTATTTGGAGTTGTAATGTTCTTCATTTCATCTACCATGGCCAGAGAAGCAAGACATGAAAATCCAGTCGAGAGGGAGTGTATGCAGAGTGATGACATTCATATCTAGTGATTGACAATGTTATTTACTCTTCCTCGCACAACTTGGAAAATTACAAGATAAATAATCAAGATATTAGAATGTTTTAATCATTGTATCCAAGAAAGAAGAAAATATTCCATATGATAGTAATTAAAATAGGGTTAAAAGTATATTATGATGGTAAAATGGAAAAAAATGAAATATCACATTATTACCTCCACCACCATTGTGGATGCCATTATAGGTTATGTTTTACGATCCAAAAACATGACATCAATACATGACATAATTGGCTTAGTTGTCAAAAGAAAATAAAAAATAAATTAAGATTGTCTGTCAATTTTAGTGCAAAAATATAAAATGTTACACGCAATAAATTATAAAAGTTTAAATATAATATAAGTTTAAAAAATAAAATGTTGTCCATGGTGAACATATTAATTTAAAAAATATGTTCTACATTTCATTGCTTTCCTTTCCATAAATGTTAATATTGTGCCCTTCTTAGATACTAAACTGATATTATGCAAAACGGGATTGAAGATTTTACAATGCAAACAATCAAATTCATTTTAGGTAAAAAACCAGTATATAAAATGCTTATTTTGGGATGCTCCTACAAATACAGTGCATAATTATGGAATTAGGTAATGAGCACATGAACTCATGTAGAAGTCTTAAAGGAATAGGGTAACAGAAAACAAGAAATGGAATAGGGAAAAGTCCTATGGGTAATCAAGGATGTAATAAATGGGGAGAATTATTAAAGGTATAAGGGGCCAATGGAATAGATGAAGGGGAGGGACCCTCATAGTATCTAACATACATGTGGAGGTCATGCTAACAGTTGACCTCCACATGTCTATTGGATACTTCATCTACTCTTAGAGTATCCAATAAGCACATGGAGGTCATTCTGATAGTTGACCTCCACATGGCTATTAGATACTCCATCTACCCTTAGAATATCTAGCATGCACATGGAGGTCACATTCAGAGTTGACCTCCACATGTATGTTGGATACTCTATGTACCCTTCCCCCCCTCTATCCATTCCATTGACCATTAGTCCTCTGATGATGGGTCCCAATTATTACATCCTTGCTTCAAGTGTAACAAGTAAGTACATTATTATATTTAATTATCCTTCACCCCTAGCATTTGCATTAACCATTATCATTTGACTTAACCATTATCATTTGCTTTAACATGTTGTTAACAGACATTAACCTCAATATGAATGCTGAAGTGTAACTAATTTAGTGGGACTCACAAACATTTTAGCTAGAAATGTGAATGTTACTAATAGTTAATGTGCTCCCTCTTTTAGTTGTGAGCTTAAATAATAGGTACATTCAACACTTAGGATAAAATATATCGAGGCAAAGTGATGGAAAAGTAAGATGTGACCAACTAGGGGTCAATATCTAGTGTGGAAGTCCACACTGAATGTAAGTGCCTTAACTAGCCAGTGTTCACATTATTATTTTCATTATAGTCTAACAAGCTCTTACATAGGTAGAAAAGGAATGGTGTAATGGAAAATAAACAATGGTATAGTCTTTGAAAAGGGGAAAGGTGCACAAGTAACAAGTTAGAATTTAATGCATATTAACATTTATTTTTAAACTAGCATTTACCTTAACCATTGTTGTTTACCTTATTGTGTTGTTAATATATGTTAGCCCAGCCATGAGCACTAGACATTCACTGATTTGGTAATTCCCATAGACACATCAAGTATAAATGTGAACTCACTAGCTAGTTAAGGTGCTCACATTCAATGCAAACTTCCATGATAGACATTGACCCCTCACTATTCACATCCTGTTTCTCTATCACTTTTTTATAGTGTATTTTGTCTTAAGCATTGAATGTAAAACCTAGTTATGCTTATAATCAAGGATGTAAAAATTAGGTCCCATCATCAAAGGGCTAATGGGATAATATATGGATAGAGGGGAGGGATCCTCAGAGTATCCACCAAGCATGTGAAGGTCACAAAGATAGTTCAAATACATGTTCCTAGGGATACTCTATCTATCCCTAGAGTATCTAGCAAGAACATCAAGGTCAAATTGTTAGTTGACCTCCACATTCCTACTAGATAATCCATCTACCCTTGGAGTATCCAAAAGGTATGTGCAGGTCAAGATGGAAGTTGACATCCATGTCCATGTTGGATACTCCATCTACCCTTGAAGCATCCAATAGAGATCTGGAGGTCACACTATTAGTTGACCTACACATGCGTGTTAGATACTTTGACTCCTCTACCCATTATGTGGTCCCATTAGCCCTCAGATGATGGGACTCACTTCTTACATCTCCATTTATGAGTGTAACTAGTTGGTATTTTCAATGTGAGCTCAAAATTGAGTATGTAATAAGTGGGGCCCATTGATGAAGGACTAATAGGGTAATGCAAGTGACAATAAACAAAATATTAAATCATCATTTCCAAATCTCATGACCTTAACGACACTAGTAAATAAAGTATCTAGAGGGGGATGTGGAGGTCAACTACCAACATGATATTCAATGCTAAACATACTATCTAATTATGCTCATAATGAAGGATATAATAATTGATCCAACGCAAATAATTTATGAGCATTGAACATTCAGCATGGATGACCATGATTGCAGTTGACCTCTACATCCCCATTAGTTACTTTGTCTATTATCTACCATCTAATTTAGTTTAACTTCATAACTTCATTACCATCTACAAGTGCTATGTGTGTATGGCACATAATGAAATGTAATGGGGGTTCATGAACCCTAATGTGTGGCATAGTGATTTACATTCAAAATCAAAATCTAAAAGTGCATGTTACTATAAAAATGCATTATTATAAATCAAAATAACAGTAAGAAATTGATCATGATAGAGACACCTCTATTCCCTTTATAAGACAACATCTAGAATTCTACTTTGAAGCATTTCCTCTCAGTATATAGTCACACTATAATTTTATATAGCCACACTATCAAAGTTGAAAGAATTTTTATCCATTTTTTTAGAGGTAAGGGAAAACTCATAGCCTTTACATTCTTTATAATGGTATACACAGATCAATTATTAATATTTTCTCAATTATATATATATATATATAAAATCATTGTTTATACAATAACCCTTACATTATGTATATTATTCTTAGATATGCTACATATAAAGGAATTTGAACTCTATACCTTTGTATTCTATATTTATACTATAAAAGAATTTGAATGTTTGGAATTTTGACCCTTGGTCTATTCACACTATTTTCCATCTTGCTACATCAATGAAAGAAAGAAATTAACCATTAGTCTGTATAATGGTCTAATGTTGGTCTATTCACAATATTGTCTATCTTGTTACATAAAGGAAATGAACCAATGAAAAATTGGTCTATATAATAGTCTACTGTTGGTCATTATCAATACTAAGTAATATCTTAAGAATTGGGGATACTATTAACCTTCACATAAAAATTAAAATTCTCAATCCTGATATATAAAGGAAAGGAACCAATGAACCAATATACATCCCATTATCATAGAAAGACAAGAAAAAAGGTGTTATTATTATACAATATACCATTATAAAATATGTATAAAATTTAAATGGTATTATACATTAAACCATTATACAGAATGTAAAAAATGTAAAGGCTATTAAACAGATACAAACAAGCAAGATGTAGGGTGTTATACAGACTATAATAAGATGGACAAAAACATACCATTATTAGATTAGTGGTTCATTATTTTTGTTCCTTTATGTAGGTATATGAAGGTCAACACCCATCTCAGAAGGGCATATCAGTTTAGTTTGTATAATACATTTAGGTTTGTTTTATGCTAACTGTATTATTGCCTGCTTGAAGGAAATAATGATTAATCTATTGAATACTTCATGTAATTATGATATGATACATATAATTTAGTTAATGTATATGAATAAAATTCATAATAATTGTTGGATATGCAACATATAAAGGAATGTAAACTCTATACTTATATGTTTTAACTAAACACTAGTCAAACAAAACTATAACACTACCCCCAAAACATTAATTGTTTGAATAAGTTAACAATACAACCAATGGGTTTTCATGATCTTTATATTATTAATGTGATAGAGTTATGAACAAAAAGGAACACCACCATTAAGTACTAAGTTAAGAGAAACATAACATAGAGAGAAACATAGTACTAATATATACACCGCCTATGTGAGTCTTTCCATTATCATCATAAAAATAAATATTATAAAAATCCATTTACATAACCATTTAAGGGAATTAACTGAGTCACAAAAGATAGATTCATGTTTAAACACATAATAGGGTAATATCCTAAAATTATTTTCAAATAGGCATACATTTAGGGGGTTCAAGAAGTCAACAATACAATCAATGGTTTTATATGAGCCTTATATTATTAGATTGATTGAGTTAAAAATAAAAATGAACATAAGTGTTTCATAATCCCATCCTTCATATTAGGGAAATTATGACTAAAAATTTGAGGAGTATAATGTTGACTGTATTATTTATTGCTTTAAGGAATTAATGATTAGTGAGGGCATAGACATTGATTAAATAGATAAAAAAATTGTGTTCATGTAATTAAGATATGATACATAGAATTCATTGAATGGTTAATTCACTCAATATCAATTACTACTTCAAACATAACTCACACCTAGATTCTTTCAATTGTCAATCACAAATTAAAATTTAAAGTGGCATAGGTGGTGGGTATCTTCTTATTAGATAGTGGATATAATGGTACTATGATATGTTTCTCTTAACTTAGTACTCATTAGTTGATTCACAAAATATAGATGCACGTTTAACACTGAATAGGGTAAGATCCTAAAATCATTCCCAAATAGGCATACCATTAGAGGGTTTGAGAAGTAAAAAATGCATTCAGTGTTTAATTTCATGAGGCTTATATTATTAAGCTGGTTGAGTTATGAATAAAAATGAACACAATAAGAGTTTTCAAGTCCACCATAAAAAATTATACATGCCTATCCTTCATATTAGCATAATTATGACTAAATAACATAGGATTATTATGTTGACTATATTGTTGACTGCTTGAAGGAAATCATGATTAGTTAGGGCATAATTATCCATTCAATAAATAATCATTATTTTCATTATTAAATTTCTAACTCTTGAGCATAAAATCATTTCCAAATAAACATACCATCAGGTTGAAGTAGTCAATAATAAAGTCAATGGGTTTTCATGATCCTCCTATTATTAACTTGATAAGTGTTTTGTAACCCCACAAGAAAGACCAATATTGAGTACTAAGTTAAGAGAAACATAACACATAGATAAAAACATAGTGCTAATATATCCAGATCCTATGTGAGTATTTTCATTAGAAATAGAAAATTAAACATTATAAGCATCCATTTATATCACCATTTAAGGGAATTAACTAAGTCACAAAAGATATATGCACATTTAAACACATAATAAGATAAGATCCTAAAATCATTCTGAAATAGACATACCATCAAGGGGTTCAATCAATCAACAATATAGTCAATGGTTTTTCATGAGTCTTCTATTATTAACTTGATTGAGTTATCAATAAAAATAAACATAAGTGTTTTTCAAGCCCATCCTTCATATTGAGACAATTATGACCAAAGAATTGATGAGTATTATGTTCACTGTATTGTTGCCTGCTTAAAAGAATTAATGATTAATGAGAGAAAATAATTCATTGAATGCCAAATTTATTTTGTGTGTTTGTGTAATTGGGATATGTTACATATAATTCATTGAATGCATAGTTTATTTAATGCTAGTTACTACTTCTAATAAAACTCACTCTCTTATACTCTTTCAATTATCAACAATAAATTACACTTTAAAGTGGCATAGTGTTACATCTCAATTTCAACCTAAGTTTTATAAATTTTAAATCCATGAATCATATGGTTATCATTTTATTATTATTGCTTTGATTTGAGATTTATGATATATAATGGTTATGAGACAGTTATATGCTGGTTAGTTTACATAATAGATTAACTATGTGATAGTTATACTTTCTTATTTATGTACATTGTGGATGTATATTTATTAGATATGCATCATTAGTTTGATACATTTGATGACTCTGACTAAATACCTACTTGTCACAAGGTGGATGCAGGATTAATCCTTCCCTTAGAGTATAAATGAGGGAGAGCATCATCAAATCGGATGGCATAGATAGGATGATTGGGAGATGATAGAAAAATTGCCAGTAACCTAACACACACACCACAGTAGAATAACTCATTTTATTCTCTGTTTGATCTAGATAATTAATTTGTTTTAAGTGTTTATATACTTCTTCTATGCTCATGTTTTTAGTTGATGCTTCTGATGATCTAACTATGTGATATTATGTATAATTTTAGTGCATATATTTATGCATTCAATTGTGTTATATGATCATATAGTCGCATTGCTATTATATCCTAGGAAATTAACCTTCGTTAAAAAATTTAAATATAAGTGGAATTAGTCATATGTTATAATGGAATTATTAATTTGGATTAATTTATATTTTAAAGGGATAATTACCTATTAAAATTAAATTGAGTAAATATAATTGTCTATTTAGTGCTAAATTCTATGCATAGAATATCATGAGTTTTAAGGGTCTAAAATTAGACTTAAGCGAACTTAGTAAATAACTAAGCCTTGAACACAAGTATTGCATGCATGATTTTAAAAAATAATTAAAGCTCTAGTTGAAGAAATGAATTGTGTTTGAAAAAAAATGAAACTCAAACTAAGATTTTAAAACTTAAATAGCTAAGCGACAATCTATGAATATTAAATAGAATTAATGCAAAGCTCAAATTAAGTGTTGGAAACTAAATGAAGATTTTTGGCATGAAATGAAAAATAAAAAGAAAATAGTAGTGACTTGAGGGACCTTACATGTTAAAGATAAAAATGAAAGGAAATTGATAAAAAAAAATTAAAAAGAGATTTAATAAAAATTGATGGACTGAGGTGTGGGAAATTATTATAAAATAGAGCATCATGACGTGGACCTATATATTATGTTTTCTTTTGATTATTTAATTTAAGTATAATCTAGGATATACCTGGGTGGTATAATCTCATACTTTCTTAATTACTAATTATAAGTGTAAGATTATTTGTTCATGATTGCGTAGGCACTCATGCCCAATGATCTATGATATTATGAGATGTTATAGATTCTTACTATATTAAATTATGTTATACTCAGATGGTATATACTATAATTTTTATATCTAGGCCTACACCTACGTAAGTTTATGTGTGTTGGTTATTACTTTGAATAGTATGTTTTGTAAAAAATATTAGGACATTATGTATGCGTGTATACAACTTTTGAGTGTGTAATGAATCTTAGGATATAATATTTATGTTTCATGCAAATTGTGAATTGCATTGTTGTTTGAATAGAAGCTTATGTTCTATGTATTTAAGACTATTTTATTTGACTGATTATGGAAATTAGAAGTAGACTATGGTAATATGGGTTATCATAGGAAGTAACATAATTAAAACTTATTGTGGTAGTTAAAATCTAGAGTTAAATGTCTATTTCACTTGGATGGTATAAACTGTAGGTATTATTTCTAGTTTGGTTTAGATAATAATGTAAGATTCATTCATACGTTGTTGAAATAAATGTATACTTTAATTACTCCTATGTTTAACATGTGATGTGATATGATTTCTAGTAGGATGTAAATTGTATGAACCTTGGGGTTAAATGATGTATATTGAGAAATTATCTTTTGGTATGTATGATTTATATGTTAGTGTGATACCTACATGCTTAGTTTTAGAAATCATACGACACATGGATATTTGCTTGTTTTTCTGGAATCCTGCACTGTCACTATCTACTCATCTATGAAGGGAGGGGCATTCATTGATGGGATTAGTGTAGGATATCATTGGTTCATGGTTGGTGTGGAAAAATGCTTAGATGATGCTCTCCCTCCCCACAACAATACTATTTTTGAGTCAACACTTGAGATTGCCATAGATGATGGAGAGGCTAAGGAACTCATGCTCCAAGAATCTTTGTATCTTATTTTTGTACATTGTTTTATATTGTATTCACTATTAGAAACATTTCATGTAGAAATATAATTGTTTTTTTACTATGGATTGAGAGTAGTGGTTATGTATTGTACCAATAGTGGCTAGATATTTGTATTTAATTCTATAAATGTATTATGATGCATTTTTATATATAGATAGTGATAAGTGAGTATTATATGTCATGTTATTAATTAAAATTATCATTCTTCGAGTGTTTTTGTATGATTTGCTTAGATTCTCATGGTGTAATCTATTTATAGTTTATGTGTAAAAAAAGAAAGAAAAAACTTTCATGTATTTTTCTAGTTAGAACTCAGTGGGGTTGTTACATGTGGTATCAGAGTTGTGGCTCAAACTCGAAGACCTAATGAGTCTATTAGCATTTTTATATCTTTATATTTAGTATAAATGAGAAATATGAATGTTATGTGTGGTACATTGAGTGTGTACCCTTAGAAACATTCATACCCCCTTAGAGTTATTAAAGGGTTGGTTTATCAAGTGTCTTATTGGTGATGGTTATATAAGGTATTTGGGTAGGTAAGTGCATAACATAGTTTATGAGTTGTGAACAAGATATATATACCATAGTCTTGATCTTTGGATTGAACACCCTGATTATGATTACATCTTTAATGGTAATCGAATCACCTTCACCATTTGTGCTTTATGTTGTGAGTGTTTCTTTAGGCATAGAGTACTTCTAACTTAAGTATTTATGCATTATTTTGTGTCTTACTTACACAAATCCTAGGATTAGGAAATATTATAAGACCATTCTAGGTTGGCATCACCTAGTGCGGTGGGAATTTTCTTGTAGTTAAATGTAGATGTCTTTATTTTGAATTCCTTTATATTAGGAGTTTATTTATGTTGATTATCACCCTTACATTTATGTGGACTTGGGAAGTAGTGTAATCTATCTTAGAAATCTTAGAGGTGAGTTTTTATTCTATCACTCTCCTCTTACATCATTTTAAACTACCAAGAAGATTCATATTTACAAGATGTTAATTTAGTGTTTCCCTTAAAAGGAAACTTGTTTCTAAAATGTTTTTTGATCTTATTCCCTTGAGTTCGTGGGATAGTATTTTCTACTTTTTGTTGAAATTTTTTTGTAAGATGGGATGGATTGATGCATCTTTATGGTTAATATTTCCTTCTAGTTGTGGAAGTAGGTTGTGATACTACTCTTGTAAATTTTGGTAATTAGGTAGTGATCGGAAACGTGGGTTGCGGTGTTTTGTTTTACCATGTGAGGGTATGTAGGAAATTTATTTTTGAGATGTTAGCTCTCTACTTTCCAATTGTGAATTTTAGAGTCACTATTTTATCTAAATTATTAACTTGACCATGATGAATTGCAACCCTTGAATTTATATTAATTTTAGTTATTTATAACTATTATGTTATTATATACCTTTGTTTAGACTGATATTATTATTTTGTTTTAAAATGTTATTTGAAGAGTTATTTATGTACCTTTTGTTGGGAGCAAGTAGGGTATGAGATGTAGAGAACATCCTGATAGTCTAAAAATATTGAGATAAACTTTTAACTTGTTTGTGTACTAGTTAAGCAAGCAAGGAGACATTGTCTCACTTGTTCCTTTAAAATGTTGTAAGGATAGTATAATCCTTGGCCTTGTATATTATGATAATTTTAGCATTATTTACTTTTAACTATGAATATAAAACTATAGGTTAAGCTATGAAATATGATACTAGTTATGTTTAGCTAGTGGTAACTTAATACAATTTCAGAATGATTATATGATTTTTTTGTATGTATGTTAGTACATCTGAAATCATTTAGCATATAGTATTGTTTTTTATGATTTGTTCATATATATTTATGTTACATTGAACCTTGTGCATATTATGGAGATTGTCAAGTTGTAGAGACCTAAGGAAAGAGTGGTGAATGAGGAACATGAGTTCTAAGTGATAGGAGTGTATTCTACTTAGTCTCACATTGACTCGATTGTTACTAAGTTTGGATCCATGGATAGACTTGTTGAATCTAAGATTTGACAAATGGACTTATCAAATTCAGTCGTATGGCCTTATGAATGTATACTAAGGATAGGTATTCCATAATTTTATATATGTTGAAAATATAATATTTATAGTTCCTATTCATCATCATACTTGTCAGGAGCTCTATTCAGTAGTGACATTATTGACATGTTATACTTATCTAAATCTATGTGGAGTAGTGATAGTATTAACTTATACACATCATTCTTTCCAGGTTCCCTAAACACTTTTCTTTGAAATGAGAAATACACTCTCTAGGTTAAAGAGATGTGTATAAGGGTTGCAAGGTTTTTTTGAAACTCTCCCTGGCCATTTATTTTGGCTTATGTGATGATTTCATGTGCATTTTAGGAAAGTTAGTGAAAATTTCACCAAGATTTGAATAGGCTTATCTTGCAGTTCTGGACCTTGGGGTGATCATGATAGAACCAATCTATTTAAGTGACATTCATAATAAGTTTTTTTTACATAATAAAATATCTCAGAGTAGAGTCTTGTGGGACTAATAGTTTAAGAATAATACTAATTAAGAGAACTATGATGAGTTATTCAGGTGAATTTCATATTTATTTACTTAATTTGATACTATATACTATGTATTTATTCTATTAAATTTTGTTTATTATTCATAAATACTGTTGAATAAGTGTCATTGGGATGATGACTAATTTTAGGGGGAAGGATGTTACATCCCAATTTCACACTAAGTTTTATAACTTTTGAATCTGTGAATTATGTGGTTATCATTTGATTATTATTGCTTTGATTTGAGTTTTATGACATATAGTAGTTATGGAACAGTGATATGCTAGTTAATTTACATAATAGATTAATTATGTGAGAGTAATACTTTCTTATTTATGTACATTGTGGATGTATATTTGTTAAATTTACATCATTACTCTGATACATTTGATGACTTCGAACAACTAACTTAATGTCACGAGGGATGCAAGATTGATCCTTCCCTCAGACCACGATGGAGGGAGAGCATCATCAGAGAGGATGGCACAAAATGATTGGGATATGACAGAGGAACTGCTAGTAGCTTGACACACACACCACAGTAGAATAACATGTTTTATTATTTATTTGATCTAAATAATTAGTTTATTTTGAGTGCTTATATACTTCTACTATGTTCATGTTTTTAGTTGATGCTTATGATGATTTGACTGTGTGATTTCATGTATAATTGTAGTGCATAGATTTACACATTCAATGTTTTTATATGATCATATAGTTGAATTGTTATTACATCCTAGGAAATTAACCTTAGTTAAAATATTTAAATATAAGTGGCATTAGCCATATGCTATAATAAAATTATTAATTTGGCTTAAATAATATTTTAAAAAGATCATTTCCTATTAAAATTAAATTGAGAAAATTTAATTGTCTAGTTAGTGCTAACTTAAAGTGCCAAATCCTATGCATGGAATACCGTGAGTTTTAAGGGTCTAAATTCAGACTTAAGGGAACTTAGTTAATAAATAAGCCATGAACACAAGTATTTTATGCTTGATTTTTGAAATAATTAAAGCTCTAGTTAAAGAGAAGAATTGTGTTTGAAAACAAATGAAACTCAAACTGAGATTTCAAAACTTAAATAGTTAAGCGACAATCTACGCATGCTAAATAGAATTAATGCAAAACTCAAATTAAGTGTTAGAAACTAAACATAGAATTTTGGCATGAAATGACAAATAAAAATAAATTAGCGGTGACTTGAGGGACCTGGCATGTTAAAGACAAAATTAAAATAAAATAAAAAATTAAAAGGAGATTTAATAAAAATAGATGGATTGCAGCCGGGTAAATTATTATAAAATAATAGTTGAGGAGAATCATATTGGCAAACTCATTTTTCATGCAGATCACACAAAGGGCATGTCTTCTAAATGGTGAAGGGGCTATCTTTACTGCTCCCCTATCACTACATCCCTCCTCATAAAATTCCTAGCCATTGACACAAATCTAATACAAATTTTGGAGGTAGGAATGCCCTCTTTAATTTCTCTCAATTCTATTGAATTCCTACTTGAATTTACCCCAATCGAGACCCATTATTGCCTAGGTGATGTAATGTATTTATTTCAAGGCAAGTCTGAAAGCAAATTCTACATGGGCAATTTTTTTTGGGAGGGCCAGGGTCCAAGTTCAAACACTAGTAAGGAGCAAATCCTTTGTGCACTTGGTGGAGACAAGATTGTCTAACTTCATCTAGATAATACCTTCTAAAATCCACACTTTGAATTTCCTTGTCACAATGTTGTGACCCAGCAAGAAATAAATGAGATGATTGCATCAAGATTGGTAGTGAGTCATCAAATATTTACATCACATATCTCAAATGTGGCCTAGGTTATGGAATAAGTGTCAGAAGCCTTGGGAAAGGAATCTCAGAAGCTATGTGATAATCAAGTATGCATTCAAACACTCATTTCAATTCTATTTTAGATGACTTTTTAGAAATCAAATTCACTATTTATAGTACATTTTGCAAACATCTACTATATTTTTTTAATTTATAGTACACACATTGAATAATTTGGATCATTGAACTAGCTTTGTTATAGCACTGAGTTTTTATTAAATGTTGTATATCCCCTCCCCCCTTATTCCACCATAAATGTAGGAATGCACCATAAATTATAGTGAAGAAAGAAATAGTTAAATAAACTATGCTCCTTTTTTAATGCAAGATTGAATGTTGGGTGGAATTTTATTTGCCTCAAATTTCCATATTATGGTTGAGATAAGTTGCACTACCAACCCGAGTTGCATTATTAAAAAAAATGAGCAAAATTATCATGGGATCCTTCTGAGAATTGTGATTCTGCAAATTTATAATTCACCTTTTGTATTTTCCCTTGTTTTAAAATTAATGTTGGAATGCTTTATATAATTAGTTCAAAAAGAAATCTACCCTTAGTTACACATAATATCTAGTAAAATATTATGGATAGAAATCAAGCCGTGGTATATGATCCAATGAGATTTATGAATAACAATGTTAGTTATGCTAGTTTTGAGGTAGCACGAGTGTTTTAATAAGCTATATTTTTTCAAGGTGGTGTTTATGTTAGTAATATGTATGCATTGATATTAAGAATATTAAACAGTAATCATGTATTTTAAACATATGGTTAGGTAGTGCATGTTATTCAAGGTGAGTGATAAGAGAGATTAAAAAGTGTATTAACTCTTTGACATTTATTATAATCTATATTTGATGTATCAAATAGTTACACATATGAAAAAGGTGACTTGTAAAGATGAATGTATTTTATTAAGAGTTCCTAAAGGTTATATTAAGTCTATCTTATATATTAGACAAGAATGATGTAAAAAGGGACTTATAAACTATTCTGACACAAGTTATGTTAGGATTAGGGATTATCATGTTATAGCCAGTTGTATATTTTTAAAATAAAAGCTATAATTTAGGGATATTAATTGCAACAATAGGTTACTTAATTACAAAGTTAATATACAATCCTTAAATGATTTGTATAATACCCAAATGGTAAATTAATTTTCTTGTATTAAATATTGGTTATAAGATAATTAAATAAAATAAGGTTCAATCATACTTTAGATGGCTAAGTGCATGATAGTAACTATTACAAAAGTTTGTATGTGTTTGATCTAGATTATATAATTAATTTCTTGAACCTAGATTGTGTAAAGTTGAGACACATAAAAAGAACTTATGAACGCATTATATAGTGGTTTTGAGTTATAGCTTATTTTCTTCCATGTTGAGAAATAACTTTGAATAGTGAGAACTGGGTATTAATTTTAGAGAGGTCTAATTTTATTGTGCGTACTTATGCTTTATCAAAAAGGTTCATGGAAGTTATGTTTGAGAAATCTTCTACAACCTTGACTAGTGCTATAAATAATTGTTAGTATATATATGATGATAGTATTGAAAACCTTTGTGCAGTGTATATTGTGAAAGTATTCATGTGTAAATGTTTTTAGACTTTTATAGCTTAAAATAGATCATTGTGATGTGTGCCTATATATTATGTTTTCTTCTTATTGTTTAATTTGTAGTATAATCTAGGATATCCATGATTGGTATAATCTCGTACTTGCTTAATTACTAATTATAAGTGTAAGATTGTTTGTTCATGATTGAGTAGGTACTCATGCATAATGATATATGATATTATAATTTTTCATAGAGTCTTATTGTATTGAAATATGTTATACCTGGATGGTATATACTGTAATTGTTATGTCTAGACCCACATCTACATAAGTGTATGTGTGTTGGTTATTGATTTGAATAGTATGTTTTGTAATAGTTAGTAGTAAATTATGTATGCATGCATATAACCTTTGGGTGTGTAATGAATGTTAAGATAAAATATTTGTGTTTCATAGAAATTGTGAATTGTGTTGTTGCTTGAATAGAAGCTTATGTTTTATGTATTTAAGACTACTTTATTTGAATGATTATGAAAACTAGAAGTAGACTATGGGAATATGGGTTATCATAGGAAGTAACATGATTGGAACTTATTGTGGTAGTTGGAATCTATAATTAAATATGTATTTTACTTGGGTGGTATAAACTATAGGATTTATTTCTAGTTTGGGTTAGATAATAATATAAGATTCATTCATAAATTGTTAGAATAAATGTATACTCTACTCACTCCTATGTTTAGTATGTGATGTGATATGATTGCTAGTAAGATGTAAATTATTTGAATATTGGGGTTAAATAATGTATAGTGAGACATTATCTTTTGGTGTGTATGATTTACATGTTAGTACGATATCTATAAATAAAATATTTTTTATTTGATACACTATATATTTAGTTTTATAAATCATGCGATACATGGGTACTTACTTATTTTTCTACATTCTCGCACCATCACTATCTACTCATTCATGAAGGGAGGGCCATTCCTTAATGGGATTAGTGTGGGGTATCGTTGGTTCATGGTTGATGTGAAAAAGTGCTCAAATAATGCTCTCCCTCCCTCTAACAGTAGTACTTTTAAGTTGACAATTGAGATTGCCACAAACATTGGAGAGGCCAGGGAACTCATGCTCCAAGGAGCATTGTATCTTATTTTTGTACATTGTTTTATATTTTAGTCACTATTGGAAACATTTCATGTAGAAATATAGTTGTCTTTTTACTGTGGATTGACAATAGTGGTTGTGTATTGTACTAGTAGTGGCTAGATATTTGTATTTAGTTTTATAAATGTATTATGATGCATTTTTATAGATGGATAGTGATTAGTGAGTATTAAATGTCACGTGATTAATTACAATTATCACTTTTAAAGTATTTTTGTATGATCTATTTAGATTCTCATGGTGTAATCTATTAATAATTTATGTGTAAAAAAAAACTTTCGTGTATTTTTCTAGTTAGAACACAACAGAGTTGCTACATGTGGTATCAGAGCTTTGGTTCAAACTCTATGATTTAATGAGTCCATTAGCATTTTCATACCTTTCTTTTTAGTAAAAAGGATAAATGTGAATGTATGTGTGGTACATTGAGTGTATACCCTTAAGAGCATTCATACCCCCTTAGATTTTTTAAAATGTTGTTTTATCGAGTATCTCATTGGTTATGGTTATATAAGGTATTTGGGTAGGTTAGTGCATAGCATAGTTTATGAGTTGTGAACAAAATACCTCTATCATATTCTTGATCTTTAGATTGAACACCTCAAGTATGATTACATATTTCATGGTAATCGAACCACCTTCACCATTTGTGTTTTGTGTTGTGAGTTTTTTTAAGCATAGAGTGCTTCTCACTTAAGTATTTATGCATTAGTATGTGTCTTACACAAATCCTAGGAGTAGGAAATCCTATAAGACTATTCTATGTTGGCACCACCTAGTGCAGTGGGAATTTTCTTGTAATTAAATGTAGATGTCTTGATTGTGAATTTCTTTGTGTTAGGAGTTTGTTTATATGGATTAACACCTTTACATTTGTGTGGACTTAGGAAGAAGTGTCATCTCTCTTAGATATCTTAGATGTGATTTTTTATTCTATCACTCTCTTCTTACATCATTTTAAGCTACCGAAAAGATTCATATTTACAGGATGTTGATTTAGCATTTTTTTAATAGGAAACTTGTTTTTGAAATGTTGTTTGATCTTATTCCCTTGAGTTCATGAGATAGTGTTTTATACTTATTTTTGAGAAAATTTGTAGGATGGGATGGATTGATGCATCTTTGTGGTTAATATTTCCATCTAGTTGTGAAAGTAGGTTGTGATACTACTCTTGTAAATTTTGGTAATTAGGTAGTGATTAGTAATGTGGGTTGTAGTGTTTTTTTTTCCATGTGAGGGTATATAGGAGATTTGTTTTTGAGATGTTAGCTCTCTAATTTTCACTTGTGAATTTTTAGAGTCACTATTTTATCTAACTTGTTAACTTGACCATGATAAATTGCAACCCTTGAATTTATATTAATTCTAGTTGTTTATAATTATTATGTTATTATATACCTTTGTTTAGACTGATATTATTCTCTTGTTTAAACATGTTGTTTGAAGATTTATTTATGTAACTTTTACTGGGAGCAAGAAGGGTATAAGATGTGTAGAACATCTTGATAGTTTAAAAATATTGAGATAAACTTTTAACTTGTGTACTAGATGAACAAGCAGGGAGACATTTCCCCGCTTATTCCTTTAAAATGTTGTAAGGATAGTATAATCCTTGACCTTTGTATATTATGATAATTTTAGCATTATTTACTCTTAAATATGAATATAAAACTATAGGTTAAGTTGTGAAATATGATACTAGTTATGTTTAGCTAATGGCAACTTCATATAATTTTGGAATGATTGTATAATTGTTTTGTATGTAGGTTAGTATTTTTGGAATCATTTAGCATATATTATTATTTTCTATGATCTGTTAGTATATATTTATGTTTCATATAACCTTGTGCACATTGTGGAGATTGTCAGGTCATGGATACTTGAGGGAAGAGTGGTGAATTAAGAACATGAGTTCTAAGTGATATGAATGTATCCTACTTAGTCTCATATTGACTTGATTTTTATTGAGTTTAGATTTGACAAATGGACTTGTCAAATCTAAGATTTGATAGATGGACTTGTCAAATTAAGTCATATGGCCATACACATGTACACTGTGGATGGTTATTCCATAATTTTGTATACATTTTAAATGTAATATTTTTAGTTCCTATTCATCATAATACTTGTTAGGATCTCCATTGAGTAGTGACAGTATTGACATGTTATACTTATTTGAAGCTATATAGAGTAGCAATAATATTTAATTATACACAACATTCTTTCTATGTTCCATAAACACTTTTTTTTGAAATGAGAAATACACTCTCTAGGTTAGAGATATGTGCATAAGGGCTAGAAGGGTTTTTGGAACTCTCCCTGACCAATTTTTTTGGCTTATGTGATGATTTCATGTGCTTTTTAGAGAAATCAGTGAAACTTTCACCAAGATTTGAATAGGCTTGTCTTGCAGTTCTGGACCTTAGGTTGGTCATGATAGAACTAATCAACATAAGTGACGTTTGCAATACTATTTTTTGCATAATAAGAAATGTCATAGAGCAGGGTCTTGTGGGACCAATACTATGAGAATAGTACTAATTAGGAGAATTATGTAGTTATTTAGGTAAATTTCACATTTATTTTCTTAATTTGATATTATATACTATCTTTTTATTCTATTAAACTCTATTTACTATTCAAAACTATTATTGAATAAGTGTCATCAGGGTGATGACTAGTTTTAGGGAGAAAGATGTTACATCTTGATTTCACCCTAAGTTTTATAACTTTTGAATACATGAATTATGTGTTTATCATTTAATTATTATTATTTTGATTTGAAATTTATGACATATAATGGTTATGGGACAGTGACATGCTGGTTAGTTTACATAATGGATTAATTGTGTGACAGTTGTACTTTCTTATTTATATATATTATGGATGTATATTTTTTAGATATGCATTATTAGTCTAATACATTTGATGACTTGGGATAAATACCTACTAGTCATGAGGGATGCAGGATTGATCTTTCCTTTAGAGCATGATGGAAGGAGAGCATCATCAGAAAGGATGGTGTAGATAGAATGATTGGGAGATGATAGAGGAATTGCTAGCAACCCAACACACACATCATGGTATAATAACTTGTTTTATTATTTATTTGATCTAAATAATTAGTTTTTTTTAGTGCTTATATATTTTTGCTATGTTCATGTTTTTAGTTGATGCTTATGATGATATCACTGTGTGATTTCATGTATGATTGTAATGCATAGATTTGCGCATTCAATGTTGTTATATGATCATATAGTTGTATTGCTATTATATCCTAAAAAATTAACCTTCATTAAAGAATTTAAATATAAGTGGCATTATTCATATGCTATAATGGAATTATTAATTTGGCTTAATATTTTAAAGAGATAATTGACTATTAAAATTAAATTGAGAAAATTTAATTATCCAGTTAGTGCTAACTTAAAGTGCTAAATCCTGTGTATGGAATACCTTGAGTTTTAAGGGTCTAAAATTAGACTTAAGTGAACTTAGTGAATAATTGAACCTTGAACACAAGTATTTCATGCATTATTTTTGAAATAATTAAAGCTCTAGTTAAAGACATGAATTGTGTTTGAAAAAAAATAAAACTCAAATTGAAATTTTAAAACTTAAATATCTAAGTGGTAATCTATGCATGTTAAATAGAATTAATACAATGCCCAAATTAAGTGTCAGAAATTAAACACAAATTTTTGGCATGAAATGGAAAATCAAAAGAAAATAGTGGTGACTTGAGGGATCTTGCATGTTAAAGAGAAAAATGAAAGGAAATTGATAAAATAATTAAAAGGAAAATTAATAAAAGTTGATGGACTGTACTATGGAAAATTATTATAAAATAATAGTTATGGAGAAGCATATTGGCGAACTCATTTTACACCCAGATCACACAAAGGGGCTGTCTTCTAAATGGTGAAGGGGATATCTTTACTGATCCCCTATCACTGCATCCCTACTCATAAAATTCCTAGGCATTTAAAAAAATCTAATACAAATTTTGGAGGTAGGAATGCCCTCTTTAGTTTCTCTCAATTCCATTAAATTCCTAATCGAAGTCACCCCAATCGAGGCCCATCACTACCTAGGTGTTATCATGTATTTATTTTTGGGCAAGTCTAGATGCAAATTATACATGGGTGGTTTTTGTTGGGAGGGCTAGGGTTCAAGTTCAAGGACTGATAAGGAGCAACTCCTTCATGCACTTGGTGGAGACAAGATTTCCTACCTTCAGCATGAAGAAAGGCGATGGCTACATCATTATTGGTAGTGAGTCATCAAACATTTACATCACAGATCTCAATGTGGCTCGAGTTATGGAATAAGTGTCAGAATCCTTGGGAAAGGAAAAAAAGAAGATGTATGCTAATCAAGTATGCATTCAAACACTCATTTCAATTCTATTTTAGATGATTTTTTAGAAATCAAAATTACTATTTATATTACCTTTTGTAGACATCTATTGTATTCTTTTAATTCACAGTACATGCATTGAATAAATTGGATCACTGAATTGGCCTAGTTATAGCACTCAATTTTTATTAAATATTGTATTTCTCCTCCCCCTTATTTTTCCATAAATGTAGGAATGCATTGTATATTTCGAAGAAGAAATAAATAGTAAAGGAAACTATGTTCCTTTTTTAATGCAAAATCAAATGTTGGGTGAAACTTTATGTGCCTCAGCTTTCTATATTGCGGTTGAGTTGAGTTGCACTTCCAGCCTGAGTTGTGCAATGAACTTGAGTTGCATTGTAAAAAAAATGAATGAAGTTATCATTTGATCCTTTTGAGAATCATGATTCTACAAATTTATACTTTGCCTCTTGTATTTCCCCTTGATCTAGAATTAATGTTGGAATGCTTTGTATACTAAATTCAGAAAGAAATCTACCCTTAGTTACATATAATATCTAGTAAAATATTATGGATAGAAATCAAGCCGTGGTATATGATCCAATGAAATTTATGAATAACAATGCTAGTTATGCTAATTTGGAGGTAGCACAAGTGTTTTAGTAAGCTATATTTTTACAAGGAGGTGTTTATGTTATTAATGTGTATATATTGATATCAATAATATTAAACGGTAATCATGTATTTTAAACATACGATTAGGTAGTGCATGTTATGCAAGGTGAAGTGATAAGAGAACTTAGAAAGTGTATTAACTCTTTGACATTTATTATAATATGTATTTGATGTATCAAACAGTTACACATATGAAAAAGGTGACTTGTAAAGATGAATGTATTTTATTAAGAGTTCCTAAAGATTATATTAAATCTATCCTATATATTAGAACAAGAATGATGTTAAAATAGAGTTATAAAATTTTCTGATACAAGTTATGTTAGGATCAGGGATTACCATGTTATATCTAGTTGTATATGTTTAAAATATGAGCTGTGATTTAGGGATATTAATTGCAACAATTGGTTATTTGATTGCAAAGTTAATATGGAATCCTTAAATGATTTACATAATACTTGAATGGTAGATTAATTTGCTTGTCTTAGATATTGGTTATAAGATAATTAAATTAAATAAGTTCCAATCATACTTTTGATGGCTAAGTGTGTGATACTAATTATTACAAAAGTTTTTATGTGTTTGATCTAGCTTGTATAATTAATTTCTTGAACCTAGATTATGTAGAGTTGAGACACATAAAAGAACTTGTGAATGCCTTATATGGTGGTTTTAAGTTAAAGGTTATTTTCTTTTATGTTGAGAAATAAATTTGAATAGAAAGAATGAAGTATTGATTTTAGAGAGGTCTAATTTGAATGTAGGTACTCAGGGTTTATCATAAAGTTCCATAGAAGTTCTGTTTGAGAAACCTTGTAAAACCTTGACTTATGTTATAAATAACTATTAATATATATATGTAGATAGTATTGAAAACATTTGTGTAGTACATATTGTAAAATTACTAATGTATAATTTTGTTTAGACTTTTATAGCTAAAAATAGAGCATCATGACATGTGCCTAGATATTATATTTTCATTTGATTGTTTAATTTATAGTATAATCTAAGATATATTTGGGTGGTATAATCCCATACTTGCTTAATTACTAATTATAAGTGTAAAATTGTTTGTTCATGATTGAGTAGGTACTCATGTACAATGATATATGATATTATGGGATGTAATAGAGTCATATTGTATTAAAGTATGTTATACCCAGATGGTATATACTTTAATTGTTATGTCTAGGCCCACAGTTATGTAAGTGTATGCATGTTGGTTATTGCTTTGAATAGTATGTTTTTAGCTAGTATTAGGACAATATGTATGTACACATACAACCTTTGAGTGTGAATGAATGCTAGGATAAATTTTTTGTGTTTTGTGAAAACTGTGAATTATGTTGTTATTTGAATAGAAACTTATGTGCCATGTATTTAAGACTACTTTATTTGACTAATTATGGAAACTATAGGTAGACTATGGTAATATGGGTTATTACAGGAAGCAACATGATTGGAACTTATTATGGTAGTTGAAATTTGTAGTTAAATGTGTATTTTAATCACGTGGTATAAACTGTATATATTATTTCTAGTTTGGGTTAGATAATAATGTAAGATTCATTCATACATTTTTGGAATAAATGTATACTTTGCTTACTCCTATGTTTAGCATGTGATGTGATATGATTACAAGTAGGATGTAAATTGTATGAATTTTAGGGTTAAATAATGTATAGTGAGACATTATCTTTTGGTGTGTATGATTTACATGTTAGTGTGATATATTTCAATAAAATGGGTTTTCTATGATATATTACATGTTTAGTTTTAAAAATCATATATCACACGAGTACTTGCTTGTTTGTATGGACTCCCACACCATCGCTATCTATTCATCCATGTAGGGAGGGTCATTCCTTGATGGGATTAGTGTGAGGGATCATTGGTCTATGGTTGGCATGGAAAATCACTCTGATGATGCTTTTCCTCCCCTCAACAATACTACTTTTGAGTTGACACTTGAGATTGCCACAGATGTTAGAGAGGCTGAGGAACTTATGCTTTAAGGAGCCTTGTATATTATTTTTTTACATTATTTTCAATTGTATTTATTATTATAAATATTTATTTATAAACATAATTTTCTATGTATCATGGATTGACAACAGTGGTTGTGTATTATACCAGTAGTGGTTAGATATTTGTATTTACTTCTATAAATGTATTATGATGCACTTTCATATATGGATAATGATCATTTACTATTAGATGTCATGTGCCTAATTATATTTATCACTCTTAGATTATTTTTATATGATCTGCTTAGATTATCATGGTGTAATCTATTTATAGTTTATGTATAAAAAAAACTTTCACGTATTTTTCTAGTTAGAACCCAATGGTGTTGTTACACATAGGTGGTGGATAACTTCTTAGTGAATAGTGGATATATTGGTACTATGTTATGTTTCTCTTAAATTAGTAATCAGTAGCTGAGTCAAAAAAGATAGATGCATGTTGAAACATATAATAGGGTAAGATCCTAAAATCATTCCCAAATAGTCATACCATTAGGGAGTTCAAGAAAACAATATAGTCAATGTTTAATTATATGAGGCTTATATTATTCAGTTGGTTGAGTTATGAATAAAAATGAACAAAATAAGTGTTTTAAATCATAATTATCACTGAAGAATCGAGTAGTATTATGTTCACTATATTGTTGACTGCTTGGAAGAATTCATTATTAGTTAGGGCATAATCATTCATTCATTGCATAATCATTATTTGTATTATTGAATATCCAACCCTTGAGTATAAAATCATTCTTAAATAATTATACCATAATATTTAAGAAGTCAATAATACAGTCAATGGGGTTCCATGATCCTCTTATTATTAACTTGATAAGTGTTTTGCAACCCCATAAGAAAGACCAATACTGAGTACTAAGTTAAGAGAAACACAACACATAGAGAGAAACATAGTACTAAGATATCCACCACTTATGTGAGTATTTCCATTAGAAATAGGAAATTAAAAATTATAAACATATATTCATATCACCATTTAATGGAATTAGCTAAGTCAAAAAAGATAGATGCACGTTTAAACACAAAATAGGGTAAGATCCTAAAATCATTCCCAAATAGACATACCATAAGGGGGTTCAATAAGTAAACAATATAGTCAATGGTTTTACATGAAAATTATATTATTAACTTGATTGAGTTATCAATAAAAATGAACATAAGTGTTTTGCAAGCCCATCCCTCATATTAGGATAATTATGACTGAAGTACTGAGGAGCATTATGTTGACTGTATTGATGATTGCTTGAAGGAATTAAGGATTAGTGAGTGCATAGGCATTAATTGAACTCCTAATTTATTTTTTGTGTTTGTATAATTAAGATATGATACATAGAATTTATTGAATACATAATTCATTCAATGTCAGTTACTACTTCCAATAGAACTCACACTCCTATACTCTGCCTCCTACAACAAGACATTGACGTTATTGATAATTGCTTCAATCCTTGATGGTATGCTAATTTGGGAATGATTTTAGGATCTTAACCTATTATGTACAAGAGGCATGAATCTATATTATATTATTGAGATCATGATGATGGTGGTTATAACTATATTTTACTATATGTACGCAACAAGGATCAAATTTTCAAACATTCAAATTCCTTTACAGTCTAAAGCTAGAATACAAAGGTATAGATCAAAAATAAACTAATGCCAAAATAAATATCAATACTAAGTACTAAGTTAAGAGAAACATAACACATAGAGAGAAACATAGTACTAACAATTTTTTTTTGTTAACTACTTGAAGGAATTCATGATAAGTTAATGCATAGGTTATTTAATGTTGAGTATATTATTACCTACTAGAATGAATTAATGATTAGTTATGGAAT